>CM032456.1:20758857-20761357 GCA_019049505.1 Pachyrhynchus sulphureomaculatus
TTGCTCCTCGGTGATGTTGAAGACGTAAATGACGTAATTAAAGACCTCTTACAATCAAATCTCATTGCCATCGATTACACAGGGGAACAGCTGTTTGGGTGTCGAGGTTTTTTGAGCTGATTCCATATCAATTTGATGTCCTGAATTCAAATAACGTATTCATTTGTACCTAGGAGCTCAAATTTTTAAGATATACAATTTTAGAGAAATATAAGTTACATTATTGTAACTCAAATCCGTAAGTGTAGTAAACAAAAGTAGATACGAAATTTTTATTTTAGTTATACAAAATACAATATTATGTCGTACTTACAAACAAAAAAAAAACATTGAAGAAATGAAATAGTCACTTAACACTTGGAAAGCTTCTTTTCCGCGACATTCTTGAATGTTTTTTTAAACAGTCCCTTTTTAAACTCCAGCAGTAATCTGCCATCATGTGCATGTCCCATCTTCCTTGGTAGCGGTCCTCCATAACTTTAATATCTTGGTGAAATTTTTCACCTTGTTCCTCACTCATGTCTCCTAAATTTTCTGGAAAACGGTCTAAGTGGCTGTGTAAATAGTGTATTTTAATACTCATATTGCACCCTAAGGATTTGAAACTATTAAGCATCTTGTTAACCATTTCAATATAGTTTTTGAGCTTTATGTTTGCCTAGAAAATTTTCTACAACTGCAACAAATGATGTCCAAGCTTCTCGTTCAACTTGATTCATTGAATTTATGAAGGCAGGATCCTTAATTAATTGTCTTATTTGTGGCCGTCAAATATCCCTGCTTTGAGTTTTTCTGTGCTCAACTGATGCATTTTTACCCCTATATATGCAAAACAAGACCCATTCTTATCAAGAGCCTTTACAAATTGCTTCATTAAGCCCAACTTTATATGTAACGGAGGAAGTATGATTTTTTTCTCTTTCAACCAAAGCGTCGTTAATGACATTCTTTTCCCCAACGTCCATGTTTTCTCTCTGAGGAAAAATCTTTTCTAACCCAGTGGTGTGTTTTGTCCCTACTATCCCAGAGGCACAAGAAACACGGATATTTCGTGTAACCACTTTGCTGCCCAAGAAGAAAGTTTACCATTTTTTTTAAGTCTACACAAATCATCCATTGATGTTCGTAATACTTTATCTTCTGCAAGACCAAAGCTATGGTATTATATTCTTCTTACAGTTTCGTTGAGTGAGCTAGTGGTATTGAACCATATTTATTCCCATTATGTAGAAGGACACATTTTAAACTTCGCTTTGAACTGTCGATAAATAGGCGCCAATCATCTGGAATATATTCAGAAAGTCCCATTTCTTTCATGAGTCCCCTAATTTCGTGATAAAATACAAGATTGTCTTCTTGAGAAAAGAATGGTAGCAGATCTTTTTCTCTTGTACGGTAAAAGGTAATTTTGGTTCCTTGTTCCAGTAAATTTTTGTCGTTCAACCTAGAAGCCAGTACTTCAGAAGCTTTTTTCGATAAATTGAGATCCCTGGTGAGATCATTTAATTCATTTTGATTAAAGCGTTGAGGAACTGATGACGTCCCCTCATAGTCACTGTTAGTTTCATTAGCATCAGAACTTTTATTAGCATCAGAAGAGCGATCAGAGGGAAAATATTCGTCATCAGAGATATGTGGTAGCTGATAAAATGTTGGAATCGGTATTTCATCTGAGTGCGGGATAGGGCGTATTGCCGAGTCTAAATTGGGATAAGTCCACTTACTGCGGTATTTCGATTGATTCCCTTAGTATTTTACTAAACAGAAATAACAATCATTGAAGTGGTTTTTTGGTTCTCTCCAAACCATTGGTACGCCGAATTTTACACATTTTCTTTTCCCGGTAGTCCACTGCCGTAAATGCTCTGTACAAGTTTTACATACGAGATGCGGGGCCCACATTTTGTCCTGATCACCAAGCTTAACTCCAAAGTATCCAAGATACGCTCGCTTTACAAAGTCTGTAATAGTTTGTCTGTTTTGTTGAAACATGTATTCTCCGCATATATAGCAAAACACATCAGGTTGATTTACACAACTTCTTCTTGAAGTGGAACCTGAACTCATTTTAATTCTGTTCAATAACACAAAAACACTCTTTTCTTAACATAAAATAAACACGCCGAATTCGATCTACTTTTATTAGTAAGAACGCACAAACTGACGAGACTTACCCGAGTTAGGTGATTAAAAGGGTCAGTTCAGGTACCTGATAGGCAATGGTTCCACTATTTATAGATTTACCTGGAATTTACTCAATTACAGACTGACAATAAAACCATTGTACCTACATTAATGAATATATAATAATTTTAGAACTCTCATAAATGAATATACTGAATAAAAACCACATTGGTAGATAAGTTGATGTATCTAAAAAAGTAGAGCTGATAGAGAAAAAAACGGATTGCATGTATAGATTTAGCGTCCCAAATATAGTTAAAATCAGCTCTAAAATCCCAGGCACCAAAACAAAAATATTTTTTTGTTGCCCTGTGTT
>CM032456.1:20763857-20871357 GCA_019049505.1 Pachyrhynchus sulphureomaculatus
ATTCAGCGAGCAAATATCATTCCAAACCCTTTGAATGTTAGAAAAACTTTATTATTTGTATTTTTATTAATATACGTACTTCAACCTCCAAGTTATAATTTTCGGTAAAACTGTATCTAGCATAGATAATTTGAAATATTTAATGAGAACTCGAAAATTTTTAAAAAAGATACTTGTAGTGCTACCCTGCGTTGTAAAAAATTCTAAAATTGTCTTGGACATTTTTTTCGCAAGAAAGGTTTGCCATTTAAAGTTGCTTTAAAGAGATTATAAAAAAATCGGTAAAGGTTGATTAACTTTTTTACTCATTAAATAACGTAAAAGACTAAAAATAAATTGTATTTCTTTAAATTTTAGTCGATTCTGTCATCAAAATTTCGTTTTTTCAATTTTAATAAAATTGTCATTTCTAAGATCATTCATATTCATATGGAAATACCTATAATTTTAAGTGTTAGGAAAATATTAATTACCAGTAAATTCTTAATGTTTGTTGATTTTAGCATAAATTTTTTTTGAGGATTCACTATTTTTAGTTGCGGTTGGAAATTGTAGAAGGACATCTTATAGAAAAAGTTATCTTTATGTATATATATATATATATATATATATATATATATATATATATATATATATATATATATATATATATATATATATATATATAGTCGACACTCTATATAGTAAACGACCAAAATGTTGAGCGAAATTTCACTATAGAAAGTTTTTCACTACATAAAGAAAAAATCCGTATATATTGCTATGTATGTATTTTATATTGGTAATCATTTACTTGTATTTTATAAGGTACAAGCAACAAAAAAAATTGCAAAATTGAATTATTAGAAAAGATTTTATTAAACATTTGAAAGTTTAAATAGTACATAGCATGCACAGGGCTAAATACATACATAAAGTCCGTACGTTATATCTTTACCCGTGCGTTATAGTTTTCAGGCCATATAACAGACGACTATTATATTATTTGTCTCTTTTCACCAATAAATCGTAGGTATTGGTAAAAAGAGACAAAAAATATAATAATAGTCGTCTGGGATATTGCCTGAAAACTATGACGCACCTGTAAAGATATAACGTACGGACTTTATGTATGTATTTACTACATACGAAATAAAAAGAATAATACAAAAATCTGTTAATACATATGTACATACTACGTACATACGTACTAGGAAGAATAATCAGTTATTTTCTTTTGAACATTACTTTTGAACAATAATTGTTGCTCAACAAAATTCTCGCATTTATTCAAATGCATAAAGATTTGATCAGGTACACCATCCTGGCCCCTGAGAGTAGTTCGCACAATGTCAAATGCATTTCTTATTTCATTTTCACTAAATTTAGCAGGACATTCCCCGGTTTCAGTTTCTTCTTCATGATCTTCTATAATTTTTATATCGTCAATTATGTCTTGGTCAGTTGGGAGATCTGTCGCGCCAACATCATTGTCGATTTCTAAGAAATCTTCAAGTAAAAAATCTGCGTCGACGGTAGCAGTTTTTTGTAGAATACCCCATTGCCTTTTTAATGTAGCGAGATCCATTTCGTCTTCTTCTTCCCATTCGTCAATTTTTTCAGTAAAACCTGCTTTAGAAAAGCAGTTTTTGATAGTTTTCTGAGAAACATTTTCACTCCATACTTTAGCGACTTCGGTTATACACTCTTTAAGGGTAATCAATTTTTGGACTGGAAGGTTGTTATCAATCGCATTAACAATTTTGTGAACAATTCTGTTTCGGTAATGATGTTTTATGTTTTTTATAATACCCTGGTCCATAGGTTGCAATTTGGAGGTCATGATGGGTGGAAAAAAGATCAATTCAATGTTCCTTAATTTTTTACTTACAGTAACTGGATGTGTAGGACAATCGTCTATAAACATCACAATCTTTCGCTTTTGGCTTTTCATTTTCGTATCCAGTTCTTTGATCCATCTTTCGAAAATCTCAGAAGTCATCCATGCCTTTTTATTATTGGCGTAATCTAACTCCAGAGATTTAACTCCTTTTAAACAACGGGGATTTTTGCTTTTACCTATGAGCAGTAATTTCAGTTTTTCTGAGCCATCCATGTCTTGCTCCAACCATAAGTGTCACCCTTTCTTTACTTGTTTTAACACCAAAACATTTATCACTTTTAAAAGCAAAAGTTTTATTTGGCAAACATTTAAAAAACAAACCGGTTTCATCACAATTGAAAACGTTTTTTTGGCTCGTACTTTTTCAATGCACTTTTTAAAACAGTTTCAGTCCAAATGTCACAGTCCTCCTGACTAACGCTTGCACTCTTGCCAGACACCGTCTTAAAAACAATTGCATTGCGAGTCTTCCAGGCACTCAACCACTCTTCACTAGCTTGAAAATTAACGCAGTTAAATTCTTTAGCAAATTGTAGAGCCTTTTACTTTACTAAATTTCCCGATATTGGTACGTTTTGATGCGTACGGGCCACTTGAAGCCATCGTAAAACTGCTTCATTTACATCCTCGTAAGTACTCACCCGTACTCGTTTTCGACTGCTTGGAACACTAGGTTTCTTGATGATACTGTCGCGACTTTTTATTATCAGAGAGACGCAACTTGAAGAAACACCAAATTTTGCAGCAACATCAATTTTTTTGCAGCCTTTATCAACTTTCTCCAAAACTTTAATTTACTCAGCTAAACTTAAACACACGCGCTTGGACATCTTACTTGATTCTTAAACAAAAAGAAACTGAACCTGAATTTGCGAATTACTAGGCCTCGACTATAAAATGGGTTTTTCCCCAGGTTTCTATAAAATGGGTTATTCCCCGGGTTTCTTACAGAAATCTACCTGATTTATTGCCAACCATTAGGCGTTATAAATGCGTTAAGAACCTTTTTAAAAGAATGCGTCATAAAAAATGGAATTCATGCTAATGTTAGATAAAAATGGGAAACCCGAAATGGCCAAGATCTCAATAAATGCATAAAAATGTATACATAAAATTCCGGTAAAAATTTTATTATATAGAGTGTTACTATTTTACAGATTCACTATATGCAGGGCTTTTTACATGAAATTTCATTAAAATATTCTTTAGCCATTGCAAAACTTACTTTTGCTTTACTTCATTTTCATTCAAACATCTTAATTTTTTTTCTCTGTAATATATAGTAAGATCCGGAATAATTGCGACATTATTAGGAATTTTGATTTTTTTTTTTGTCAAAAGTTTACAAGAAATTAACTAAAATTGCAGTATTCCTTGTCCTGCGTAAACTCTCCAATCCAAAACCAAATAATAGGAAAACATTGGCTTCAGCCAATAAAATTTAGGATTGTTGTAGCTTCTACTTGATGGAAATTCATTATAAATATATAATAAATGACTGTTTTTAGTCAATTTCCACTGGTTTGTTGTGGAAATTAACTAAAAACAGTCTTTTATTATATATATATATATATATATATATATATATATATATATATAGATATATATATATATATATATATATATATATATCAATAAAATTTAGTTTAAACATGAATTTTATTTCAAAAAGTAATAATAATAATGATAAATGACAAATATCCCGACTTTTTTTGACCCAGTTCTTTGGACTGGCCTATTTATACTGTTCATGTCTTAATCAATTTAAAAATTTGATTGAAGCTACCAAATCAATTTTTCTAAACACCCACAGTTGCCTTACATAGTAATATAATAACAAAAAGTAGTGTGTGTGTGTGTGTGATAGTATATACAAAACTACTTCTTTACCATTCTCAAGAAATCTTTTTACCACCAAATACAAACATATATAGGATATGGTCACTAAAAATTAGTTTTCAGCCATTTAACGAGGAAAATAATCTTGTTATTTACAACTATATACTAGGAAAATTAATATTAACATTAAACCCGACCTCCCCCACCTGAAAAGATTCGTTTATTATCATTCATGTTTATCAAATATATTTTATGTGTATACTACATATATACACGGTAAGGACCAAGAGAAAAAGATCCGACTACAAACCCGTCCTATGCAAAAAGTAACCTTACTGTAATTTCGTGCAATATCATAAAGAAAACAGAATGACCATGTGCTGTATTATAGTACAGCCGGTATTGGATACCGTAATGGATATTTATTAAATTTAACAGCTAGTTATGTATGGTTATAAATACCTTAGTAAAACACAAATTTAGAAAATATTCAACTGTTAGTGATAAATATAATATTACTTACTTTGTACTCTATAATTAGATCACTTCATTAGGTTGGACTTTTATTAATATTGTAAAACCTGGCAATCCAACGAATCTTATAAATTTTGGAAGTTTGACAACACTGTGTATTTAATCGATTCGTTAGGTCAAGTTGGGCGAAGATTTTTTCTTAAATTTTGGCTTCGGAAACTAGTCGAGGTATTCACTAATTTTGATGACAAATTAAAAGATTAATAGTTATAATGTAACTATGCAGAGGCTTAATATTTGTAATTTTCAAAAATGATTGCTATTTTGAACCTTAGTAAATAGCGTTGAAAATTTACAGTTTAATAAAACAGTTTAGTTTGTAGGTGGTGTTCCGTTAGCTAATCTGGTAAACCAAAATAACATTAATGTCCATCGCAGACCCAAATAAACAATAAATAAAGACTGTTTTGTACTGTAAGTAAAACATGGAAGTGGTCATATAACAGTTTGAAGCGTTTTTCGCCAGCCAGGGTCAGGAAGAACAATATAATGACCTGACACATTCAACTTGACTGTATGAAGCTTTTCTTAAAGAATAAAAGCTGGTACTAACATCATATATATATATATATATATATATATATATATATATATATATATATATATATATATATATATATATATATATATATGTATATATATATATATATATATATATATATATATATATATATATATATATATGTATATATATATATATATATATATATATATATATATATATATATATATATACTACTATGGTCAAAAAATAGTAAGACTTTCAAATTTAAATCGCCCGGGCATTTCCAAATCCGATTAATTTTTTTTCGTTAGGTTAGCAGGACCTGAACTGCCATCTGTGTCAAATTTTAAGACCTTAGTGTCAGTAGTTAATAAGATTCGCTTCAAACGCGTCTCGTCTCCTTTGGTACCAAAAACACTCAATTTTTTCGATAAAGAGCGTCGTGTTAATGTCTGTGAAACTATGATTTCTGACTATTCAAAACGTTATCAACTGCATCATTACGGGAGATGAGACATGGATTTACGCCTACGATCCGGAAACTACCGACCAATCAATCGAATATCGTGCTAGAGGTGAGCCTAGGCCGAAGAAACTACGCCAAAGCAAGTCGAAAATCAAGGTGATGTTAACAGTTTTCTTCGATTATCGTGGTGTTGTTCATTATGAATTCCTTCCGCCGGGCCAAACTGTCAACAAGGAATATTATGAGTGTTATGCGTCGTTTGTGTGAAGCTATTCGTCTCAAGAGGCCGGAATTATGGGCCGATAACTTTTAGTTTTTTCATCACGATAATGCACCTTCTCATATAACGTTGGTACTTCGCGACTTTTTCATCAAAAATTCAACTCATATCATTCCGCGATCGCCCTATTCGCCTGATTTAACTCCGTCGGACTTCTGGCTATTCCCTAAACTCAAAAAACCGCTTCGAGGATATCGTTTTGACTCGATTGAGGAGATTAAAACCGAATCGAAGAAGGCTTTAAAGGCCATTCGAAGACTGGAAAAAACGTTGGCATAAATGCATTTTATCCGGGAGGGATTACTGTGAAGGGGACGAAATAAATTTGGAAAAATAAATAACCCGTTTGCGTTTTATTTCAAAAGTCTTACTATTTTTTGATTACAGAGTATATATATATATATATATATATATATATATATATATATATTATATATATATATATATATATATAATTCGTCCCATAAATATTAAACAGGCGACAGGTCGGATGACTGTGGAGCGCCTTCTTTCTCTTTAAGAAAAGCTTCACACAGTCAAGCTGAGTGTTCCATTTCATTATATTGTTCTTCGTTATTATTTCTCTATTCTTACCAAATCACTAACAATTGTGCTGGCGCAACAGCTTTGAACTGTAATATGACCACCTCCATGTTTTACTTACGGTACAAGGCCGTTTTTTATTTATTAATCGGGTCTGCAACGGATATTAATGTTATTTTGATTAATTTTAACTAACGGAATACCACCTAAGTATAAACTAAACTGTGACTGTTTTATAAAACTGTAAAATTTGAACGCTATTATACAGTTTAATGTCTTATTGACGTTCAAAATAGCCTCTGCATATTTAAATTATAACTATCCATCTTTTAATTTGTTTCCAAAATTGGTTAATACATCGACTAGTTTCCCAAGCTAGAAAAATACATCGACGTTATATATACAGTATTGTAGAACTTCCAAAGTCTATAAGATTTCTTGGTTTACCAGTTTTCACAATATCAGCAGAAGTCCAACCTAATAAATCGTTATAGTTTTCGCTAATAGAGAAGCACGTAGATAATATTATATTTATCACTAAGAGTTAAATATTTTTGAAATTTGTTACTAAGGTATGGATAACCATACATAAGCAGCTGTTAAATTTCATAAATATAAGTAGTCACGCTCCTACGGTATCCAATAACGTTTATACTAAAAAAGAGCACGTGGTAAGTCCGTCATTTTCTTAATGGCATTACATGGATATACAGTAAGTTACTTTCTTGCATAGGATACGTTTTTTGGTCCTTACCGCGTTCATATGTAGTCTACACATAAAATATCTTTGATAAATATGAATCATAATATGAATCATAATAAACAGATCTCTTGAGGTGGGGGAGATCTGAGTTATGTTAATATTAATTTTCTTAGTATATAGTTGTAAATAATTAGATTACCGCCCTCGTTACATTACTGAAAACTAATTTTCAGTGACCATATCCTATCTGTATCTGGATTTGGTGGTAAAAAGATTTTTTAAGAACGGTAAGAAATGTATTTGAATAGACTATCAAAGTTATTTTTTGTTATTTTATTATTACATTAGGTAAATTCTTGATGTTTAGAAAAATTGATTTGATAGCTCTAACTAAATTTTAAAATTTTTAATTAAGGCATGAGGAGTATAAATGCGCCAGTACGAAGAATTTGATTAAAAAAGTTCAGGATATTTGAATCATTACTCATTATCTGTGGCAGTGCCCCCGCCAAGTCGAGCAGAAAGCACAGCCGTACCATCCTTTTCTCGAAGCCACTCACGGCACTTTCGACCCCCCCTGTAACTTCGTTGTGGATAAAGCTAGAAGCCTGAATTTTCAGTGACCAAGAGGACATACTATACTAGCTAGATTCATAAATTACCTACTATTTATACCTTATAGTTTACGAACTATCGCCAGTCGAAGTTCTTTAATTTTGTCACTGACACACTCACCGATCATCAAAATTCTAAGGTACTTCTAGCAGACACACAAACTTCAAATTTTGAATTTAGTTAGTGTTTAGCCTATATTGGAAGGAAAAACTGAAACATCCTGAAATTTCAGTCCTGTTTCCTAAATTGTACAGTCACTTAAGCCAAAAAAGAGGGTCAACCTTGAAATGAGAGGTAATAAGCTGTAAACTTGTATAAACCTTTATTTTGGCATTCTAAAAGTTGTCTCGAAAGTCTCATAAAATCTCGTGTCCGCGTCTTAAGATATTCAAGGTCAAAGGTCACAAAAATCGGTTTTTCGCAAATATCTGGCTTGCTATGGTTTCAATGATATTTGTATCTATTATAAAAATTGTAAAGCATGAAATTTTCTATAAATTTTGTTCTAAACATTTTTTTATACGCTTAATCGTTTTTGAGATAGAGCGCGGAGAGCGCGCAGCGCTCAGCCACACGTAGCATAATGCAAGGTCAACCGTGAGTCCCGGTAAATAATACGTCGAATAAAAATCCATAATTATGAATAATTTGTATTATTTATTAATTAATATATTATATTTAATAATATTTTTCATTTATCAAATATATTCGTTTAATAATACTTACCTACTTCGTGTAATTAAAAAATTGTAAAGTGAAATACTTTAAGTATATTTTAATTATAAAAAAGTATCAAGATGATGCTTCCATGACAGCAGGGCTAGAAGAGAATATAGTTATTAAAATAGGAGCTAAACTCATGTTAAGACGAAATATTGACGTGAGTCTTGGCTTAGTCAACGGTTCTATCGGTATAGTACAAGGAGTAAAGGTTGATCCTGAAAATACAAATAAAATTAAAAAACCGGTCAAGTGCAAGTTGAACTTGTGCAATTAGTGTTCCGTACGTTGATTGCTTTTAAAATAAAAAAATTTGTTACAGAGGTATAAAATGATCAGTGACTTCACAAAACACACCCCAAATGAGTTTTCAACAAAGTTTGTTTCCAATCTTCACTGACATCTGATGACCTTGAATTTTTTGTTTTTTTTATATACCAGATAAATTATTCTAAGTCTCGCAACGCCGTCCTTCCACCACAAAAAGTTGTGAGACCAAGTCACTTATTTTAGTTAGTATCTGTGGAAGCACCTATTCAACAACTTTGTCATAAATTGTTATCTATTTAGTGACCTACGAATATTTATAGTGACCGTATCAATATTAGACATCTTTATTTCTATAATAAATATAATGACTGGCAATCGCACGGCAACATAATCACGTAAGAATAATCTACTATTTAAAATACTTTATTCTTAAGTGCACTGTTTAGACTTACTTAGCAATCTATATACTTCTCGATATAAAATTCATGTATAAACTGATAACTGCGTCAGAGTCTTTCCCCTCAGCTTTCTCTTTAGAAGGGACCAAAGGTTTTCAATAAGGTTGGCGTCCGGCGATTGTGAGGGCCACTCTAGTGTCTTACCGTGAGCCCTAGCGAGCCACTTCACGACGTGATTTTCGCTCAGCAAAGGTTTTCTTCGAAATTTGACATCTTGAGCACGAAGATGTCGAATGGTCTCGTTTAAACCCAATTTCTTAATTTTGCCGTTTCTTGACGCAACGTCAATTTCGGGTCCCGTGAAAACAAAGACACGATTCGTTTTTCGACTTTGGGAGTGACTTTGCCTACTGAACCACATTTTGGCAAGTCGTCAATATTTCTTGTCACCCACTGCTTCACAAACGATACCGACTTTTTAATATATTTAGCGGCCGCGGAATCTGTCATTTTGGGCCCTTTTGGATGGGAACAAAGAAGAAGAAACACTGCCTCGGACCGACGCACAAACAAGGGACTTATTTTGAATTCTACGTGATTATGACGAAAGTTCGGAATCGACTGATACTTTTACTAAAATGCGTTGTAGACAAAGGTTCCCTGTACCGATTTTTTGTTGAATCACTAGAATCACATCTACCAAAAATGAATTATCACGGGCACGTTCTTACTTGACACACTGTATATCCGGAAATTGCAAATACTGTAGCAGGACTTGGAGGCTTTGAGTACTCTGCTTACAGCGTTATCCTAAAGCTTGCATATCGTCCTGCAATAATCACTGTTCAAGCTATAAATAAGTATTTTTGTATTTTTAGCATACTTTTTAGTGTTCCGTATGGAACACTTATAAGATCACTTCGGTGTCTGTCTGTCTGTCTGTCTGTCTGTCTGTCTGTCACACCCGATTTTCTCCGAAACTATTTGACATAGAAAGATGAAATTTGGTAATAATATAGGAATTGATGGCCTCATCCGAGCCATGTAGTTTTGAGAATTAAATTTTGACTTAAGGGGTTAGTTTTGGGGGGTGAAGTCGGAAGTGAAAAAAAAATTTTTTTACTAGGTCATCGAGTGTGGTGTCAAATGAAAGCTTGTGAAAACACGAGTAAAAAATGTATATATAATATTATACTTGCGCGCACTTTTCTTTGTATTATTTTTAAAATTCGCAAAAAATCGCTGTCCCGGGCCTTATCTCGAAAAGTACTAATCAAAAAATTTCGAAAAAAATTCTGGAATATTCTCCATGGGGTGTAGATTGAACGAAAATTATCACGAGTTCATTACCTTTAATAATTTATATGGTAAATAAAAAAAACAAAAATTTCAAGGTCATCATATTTCAGTAAAGATTGGAAACAAACTTTGTTGAAAACTCATTTGGGGTGTGTTTTGTGAAGTCACTGATCATTTTATACCACCGTAACATAAATTTTGACTTAAGGGTTTCGTTTTGAGGGGTAAAATCGGAAGAGAAAAAAAATTTTTTTTACTAGGTCATCGAATGTGGTGTCAAATGAAAGCTTGTGAGAACACGAGTAAAAAATATATATATAATGTAATACTTGCGCACACTTTTCTTCGTATTACTTTTAAAAAATTGGTGTCCCCTACTTTATATCGAAAAGTACTGATCAAAAAATTTTGAAAAAATTCTGGAATATTCTCCACGGGGTATAGATTGAAAGAAAATTATCACGAGTGCATTACCTTTAATAATTTTATTTGGTATATAAAAAAAAAACAAATTTCAGTTTTCAGTAAAGACTGGAAACAAACTTTGTTGAAAACTCATTTGGGGTGTGTTTTTGTGAAGTCACTGATCATTTTATACCACCCTAACAAAAATTTTTATTTTAAAAACAATCAACGTACGGAACACTAATTGTGCAAGTTCAACTTGCACTTGACCGGTTTTTTATCTTTAAGGAAATCCAAACCATTACTGATTATTTAAGAAAGAAGAATCATAATAATGATTAAGTATTCATTTATTCATTTTATTATGAATTAAATCGCCCTGTAAAAATAGTAAGCTATAGAAAAAAAATTTAAGCCTAGCAGTATCTATACATATTTCCACACAGATACAGCAAATCTCACTTATTACAGACAGGACGTCGGATGTTGACTTTTTTCATTATGTTCTGACATTAAACGTAACATTACACGTAATTCTAGGATACCCCAAGAATTGCGTAGACTCCCCACCAAAACTCCTTCTTATAAAAGTGGTTTTACTAGAGCTTATATTCAAATTTAAAACGGTGTAGCAACCTGTCAGAGAATCGCGACAAACCACGCGTCTCGTGCCGATAAAAATACACACGGTTGTTGCACTTGTCGCGAGAGTGTTGTGACAATTAAATATCAGTTAGTAATTTGCCGCTCGTATTATTTTTTAAAGCTAAAAATTTAAAAACTCTAAAATGAACGTAGAAGAATTCCGTACCAGAGGAAAAGAAATGGTGACTATATTTGTTCTTACATGGCAAATTTGGGGAATCAGAGGGTAACTCCCGATGTTGAACCAGGATACTTAAAACAACTGATTCCATCAGAAGCACCAATGGAAGCTGAATGTTGGGAGGAAATAATGGATGATGTCGATAAAAAAATTATGCCAGGAATTACACATTGGCAGCATCCAAGGTTCCATATTGCATATTTTCCAAGTGGAAATTCATATCCTTCCATTTTGGCAGATATGTTATCCGATGCAATTGGATGTATTGGCTTTTCATGGGTAAGTTATAATGTTTTCTCATAAAATGTAGTCATGTTGCGTTTTTTTTATATAGAAATGTGATAATACGTAATATGTCTATAACATAAACTTTAAGTTTTCCATTTATTAATTACTGTTTATAGTTATTCCAATATTTATTATTAAAAAGAAATACATGATGTAAAACGTTATTTTGCACTAACTATACTTTTTTGTGTGACAAGAATTTAAAAGCATTAGCAACAGAAAACAAAATTATTGCTAATAGGTATTAAACTATTGAGAAATGTATAAATAAATAAATTTTGTCTTATATGTTCTCTAAAATATTTTTAAGCTAATTTTTGGTTCTTAGAAATTTACAGGCACATAAGGTACCACCGATTATTTCAAAAAAATGTTGCATAAAATTATAACAAATTTTTATTAAAGTGTTTATACTGTTTTCAAAAATTCATGCAAAAGATTTAAGAATTCAAGTTTTCCCATTAATAAGGAAACTATAAAAATCTATAAATACGAGGACTGTATGATTATGATAAGTGCCTGGCCTTGACAAGAAAAAAGCATTTCTTTGTGGAAAATTTATTTTATTTTTCAACATCTCGATAGACTTAGTACAACTTTTCTATCTTTTGGGCCAAATTTTTTTCCGCCGAATCATTTTTTCATATTCGGAAATAGGAAATAATCGCTGGGGATTAAATCAGGCGAATATGGTGGATGCGGAAGCAATTCGTATCCTAACTTATGGAATTTTGCCATGGCGATGACACAAGTGTGCACGCGTGCATTGTCTTGATGAAAGAGAATTTTTTCTTCACCAAACGTTTTTCTTTTACAGCATTGTTAAAGCGATCCAATAAGTTGACATAGTACTCTCCATTAATCGTTCGGCCCTTTTCAAGGTAATCGGCGTGGATTATGCCGCATGCATCCCAAAATACTGTGGCCATAACTTTGTTGGCGGGTAAAGTCGCCTTGGTCTTCTTTGGCGCCTGTTAGCCACGGAAAACTCACTGTTTGGTCTGTTCTTTGGTCTCTGGTGTGCTGTGATGAAACTATCTTTCGGTTCAACATCTCCAAACATGCTTTTGAAGTTGAGACACGTGCGTGTTTATTGTTAATTGTGAGCAATCGCGGCACCTATCTTGCGGAAAGCTTTCTCATATCCAAATGAGTTGTTAAAATGCTCTGCACCCGTTTAATTGAGATGCCCACAGTCTCAGCAATCTTATGCACTTTTACTCTCCGATCATTTATCACTATAACGTGAATTTTTCCAATCATTTCTTATGTGGTGACCTCATTTGGACGACCCGGACGTTCTTCATCAAAAATGCTTGTACGATCGCTTTTGAATTCAGCTGTCAAATATTTTATGGTCGATAACGAAGGTGCAGAGTCCTCATAAACTGAGTTCTGATTTTATCTTATCATTCGTTTTTTTTTTCAAAAACAAATTTTTATCCATACTCGATAATTAATTTTTTCCATCGTTGTAAAATGACAAAAAAGTGGTTCTATTTAAATGAGTTTTACTTACAAACTAACACGTAGGTTGAAAAATTTTTGGTCTAGCTACTTAAAATACATTTTTTTTTACAAAATTCGACTTTATTTATCAATATAGTCTCTTCCAAGAGCGATACAATCAGTCTAACGCTTTTCTAACATTTCTTATAGAAGGACTTGTCTTGACCTTCAAAATAGACGTCAGTTTCGGCGATAGCTTTTTTATTGGAGCCAAATCTCTTTCCGCGAGCATTTTTTTGAGGTTTGCGAATAGATAATAGTCCCTGGGGGCCAAATCCGGGGAATACGGTAAATGAGGAAGCAATTCGAACTTCAGTTCATGCAATTTTGCCATCGTAACCACTGACTTGTGACACGGTGCATCGTCTTGATGATAGAGCGCTTTTTTCTTGTTCATTTGGAGCCGTCTCTTTGCGATTTCTGCTTTCAAGTACACCAATAACTTTATATAATATTCGCTATTGATGGTTTTTTCCTTCTCAGCATGGTGGATCAAAATTATTTCATGTACATCCCAAAATATAAAGGCCAAAACCTTTCCAGCCGACTTTTGTGTCTTTGGTCGCTTCGGGCGGCTTTCACCGACTGTTGTCCACTCAGCTGACTGCCGATTTGATTCCGGTATGTAGTGGTGAATCCATGTTTCATCCATTGTCACATATTACATGAATAAATCCTTTTATTGCGCTTAAATAGGTCCAAACAGGGCTCAGAATTATCAATACTTTGTTGTTTTTGGTCCACTGTGAGCCAACGCGGTACCCATTTCGAACAGAGCTTTCTCATGCCCAAATGTTCATGCAAAACATGTCCAAGACCTTCTCTTGATATCTTTAGGATGTCAGCTATCTCACGCAATTTCACTTTACCGTCGTCCAAAACAATTTTGTCGATTTTTTTATGTTTTCCCGTTGAACCACTTCATTTAGGCGTCCAGAGCATTCGGCATCATTTGTATCTGTACCACCGCGTTTAAATTCATCATACTAGTAACTGACGAGTGATTTTTCCAGGGGCGGAGTCCCTGTAACACTTATCAAGCCATTGCTTTACTTGAACGGTATTTTTTCCCATCGAAAAACAGTGTTTAATCAACGCGCGAAATATGATTTTTTTCATTAAAAGTAGCGTCACTAAAATTACTGTAACTTGTAAACTAATCGTCTAAATATTATGAAATTTTGATTCGGATCGTTTGAAAGTTGGTACTTCGTAAAAATCGATTTTTTCGAAAAGGGCGACATCTATATGTCGGACCTAAAACTTTTCAGCCTACGTGTTAAATCACGCAGAGATTCTTCTGAAAGGTTATGCTTATGAAAAATATAAGTTTTTAAATGGTAGTAGTGCCGAGACCACGTACTTATCATAGAACCCTTGTATAATAATTAATTGTTATATATATATATATATATATATATATATATGTATATATATATATATATATATATATATATATATATATATATATATATATATATATATATATATATATATATATATATATATATATATATATATATATATAACACATGGGCTGAAAAGTCCCGGGCCTAACAAAGGTTTTTTTGGTTCAAAATTAGCTTTATTCATCAACGTAATCTCCATCAAGAGCAACGCAATCATTCCAGCGCCGCTCTAACAATGGCCAAACACTGCTCAGAATCATCAACACGTTCTTGTTTTTGATAAACAGTGAGCAAACGCGGCACCCACTTTGAACAGAGCTTTCTCATAGTCAAATGCTCATGCAATATGAAGCCAACACGTTCTTTTGATATCTTTACGATGTCAGCTAACTCACGCAACTTCACTTTTCGATCATTCAAAACGATTTTATGGATTTTTTTGATGTTTTCTGGTGTTACCGCCTCATTTGGACGTCCACTGCGTTCTGCATCATCGGTGTCTCTACGACCACGTTTGAAATCAGCAAACCAACGTTTTATTGTTGTTTCTGATGGAGCGGAGTCCCCATAACACTTTTCAAGCCATTGCTTCGCTTGAACGGTATTTTTTCCCATCAAGAAGCAGTGTAAAATTAAAACACGAAATTGTTTTTGATCCATTGTTTTGAAAATAACAAAAGTAGCGTCACTCTTAGCACAATAACTCACAAACTAATGAATAGAATATCATGAAATTTTAACAGCTGTCTTTTGAAGGTTAGTATTAACTGAAAAAAAGGTGACTGCAATAAAACTAGCGCCATCTATGTGTTAGGCCCGGGACTTTTCAGCCCATGTGTTATATATATATATATATATATATATATATATATATATATATATATATATATATATATATATAACCCTGTTGTTCCTGGAGAATAGTTCTACCATATTACATTACACTCCATCGTGATCTGTGAATTGGCCTGATAGGCACTTACAGCTGCTTAGCAATCTGAGAGAATATATATTTCTTGATTGATATTGATTTCTTGCGGTAGTCTTTCTAATATTGTCATGACCACATGCTTGTACTGCATGAATTTCTACCTGGAATATTGTTACACCTGTCCCTAGCGAATGTTAATGCTTCACTTGGGATTTTCCGCGGATATGCGAGCGCTTACTTCACGCTTTTGATCCGTCTGTGTAATATACCAGACCGGTTGCCTTTGTCGGAGACTCTACCTTCATCTATGGATTTGGGTCGCATCCAATTCTATCAAATTATACGACGCTCTCATATAGTCAAATTGCATATCCAAGAGTTTGTCGTCGATTACATCCCTAACTTCTGTGTGCTCAAATTGTACAGGTTGTTGTTTCCATTCCCCATTTACCCTTATTCGATAGGCGCTATTGATAGCCGCACTTTTATGTATATGTCTAGGGGTATTAGTTCTAGACTTAACTGTGGTGGGGTTGCTACTTATAGCCAAAATGGAACATAAGCAAGCCAATCTCCTTTGCAGATTTAGCTCCGTGGTTGTCCTTCTCTGTTCTGTTATCGCCCACAATAATACAGCTCCGTGTAGTTAAAGCTCCACTATGGTTTAAGATCCGCAGGTTTTCCGAAACTAGTTCTTACCTACCATAAGACACATTTTTGCTTTATGGAAGTTTTTTGTAATTTGTTTATTCCACGATAATATTATGTCTAGAATCAAGCCTCATTATCGATTTTTATCCGTTCTCCCAAGATACTTCGGTTCTTGTAATTGCCTTGAATTCTTCTTTTTATCAACGGTATAACAGCACTCTTTGCAACGTTGACTTTTAGGTTTACTCCCTCACATCAGCGCTGCACATTATTGAGTGCTCTTTGCATGAGCTCTGCCAAAGTGGCGGTGTGCTCCTCGTGGGTGAGTATACCTATATCATCAGCATATCCCTGAGCATAAAAGCCTTGTGAGTTTAGGTGAGTCATCAACTCATCCGTCACTAACTTCCAGGGGAGTGGCGACAGCACTTCTCCTTAGATCACCTCTACTTTTAAGATATCTCCATATAACTTGACTTTTATTTGCCGATAAAAAAGCATGTTGTTGATCTATCTGCTTGTGATGTAGTTGATTTCATGTCTTTCTAAGGCTGCAATCATTAAGATGAAGGAGGCATTGTCAAAAGTCTCCTGTATGTCAATGAAAGTGCTCAGGACAACCGCCTTATAGTACAACGATCATTCGACCCTCACTATGAAGTTGTGCAAAGCTTTCTCACCTGATTTCGCTAATTGATAGGTATGTTGATGTCTATGTACGGGGATTTCTAAAAGTACTTCCTCTCTTATATGCCTATCTGAACATATTAATCAGGTTGATAATTTTATAGTTGAAATATCTGCCCATATTCATATCAAAATATTTTACACACTATATCAAAAGATATTACATCATTTCAGGAATGACTAAATGCAGAGTTAAAATCATGTAACTTCCATCAACAATATTTTAAAGTTATTTGTGGTGGTATGGTGTTATATTTTAAATACATATGATGAGTCAGGAGCTTGGCAGGGAGACTGTGGGCTGCGTAAAATGATTTTCGAAAATGACTAATTAATTAGCAGTAGTATATAAAAAAAATTAACGTTCGTTCAAGGTTTAATTTAAAAACAAACAGTATTATATATAGTAAATATTTATTAAACGTTGAAATTTAGAAATATATATATACATATATGTATATATATATATATATATATATATATATATATATATATACATATATGTATATATATATATATATATATATATATATATATATATATATGTGGGTCGAAATTCTTTTTTTAAAAGTTACCCTGAAAATTTTTTATTTTTTGTGAATGCTGGTCTAAATTTTATTTAATTTAAGCGACATCTATGGCTCGAACCGTAACCTTAAATAGATTTTCTTTAAATATCGAAGAAAAACTTGTGAGTAAAAAATTTCTTAATGTCTGTAACGTACGTTTTTCATTATCAGTCTTTTTAGATTAAGTTTTACGAGTTCTTAATTTCAAGTCTAGGAATGTAAGAATTTTTTATAATATTTAGGTCATAAATAAGTCGAATTTTATATTATATTTTCTTACGTTTTTTTCGATATTTAAATCTATTTGAGGTTAGGGTTCGAACTACAGATGTCGCTTAAATTCGATAAAATTTGGACCAGTTGGTATTCACAAAAAATAAAAATTTTTCAGCAGAGTAACTTTTTAAAAAAAAATTTCAACCCACTCTCTCTCTCTCTCTCTCTCTCTCTCTCTATATATATATATATATATATATATATATATATATATATATATATATATATATATATATATATTTTTGTTTGTTCCATATCCACTACCACACGTTCACAAAAAAAATTTTGGATTTTCGCCTGCCCACCATCTACATTTCTGTAAGTTAACCACTCCGTTAGAAGAAAACGGAGCCTCCTCAGTAAAAAGGATGTCTTGTTCCTTCTTTTCTTGTAGCCACGAACAAAAAATCTAATCTAGTACAGAATCTCGTGCTGTAAAGATATTTAAGAGCCTTGCCACACTCAGATGAACATTTTTACTAGGTTACCTTTCGTAAAAGATTTTAACAGCATTTCGCAATCTCTGATAATTATTGCCACATATTAAAATGATTTCAGTTCTTTCTTAAAGAGATAATTTTTCAGCTGCCATTGCACTTACATACAATTTAACAGATACTAAAATCAAATAACATCCTTATTGAAGAGATAATACAACTATGTTACTGACGGCAAGTTTGTGACAAGTTATTAGAAAAAATAACCGGTCAAGTACAAGTTGAACTTGCGCAATTACGGTTCCGTACGTTGATTGCTTTTTACAATAAAAAATGTTGTTACAGAGGTATAAAATGATCAGTGACTTCATAAAACACACCCCAAATGAGTTTTCAACAAAGTTTGTTTCCAATCTTTACTAAAATCTGATGACCTTGAAATTTTGTTTTTTTTTTTTTTTTTTTTATATACCAGGTAAATTATTAAAAGTAAGGCACTCGTGATAATTTTCGTTCAATCTACACCCCGTGGAGAATATTCCAAAATTTTTTCAAAATTTTTTGATAAGTACTTTTCCAGGTAAGGCGGGGGACAGCGATTTTTTTAAAAATAATACGAAGAAAAGTGCGCGCAAGTATTACATTATATATATATATATATATATATATATATATATATATATATATATATATATATATATATATATTTTTTACTCGTGTTTTCATAAGCTTTCATTTGATATCACACTCGATGACCTAGTAAAAAATTTTTTTTTTAACTTCCGATTTCATCCCCCAAAACTAACCTCTTAAGTTAAAATTTAACTCTCAAAACTAGATGGCTCTGATGAGGCCATCAATTCCTATATTATTACCAAATCTCAACTTTTTATGTAAAATAGTTTCGGAGAATATCGGGTGTGACAGACAGACACCGAAGTGATCTTATAAGTGTTCCGTACGGAACACTAAAAATGCTGTATTTTCCATTCATTTAGTTCTTTGGTTTTCCAGAGGGGAAAAATACTTACTTAAATATTATGAATGGGTTGTTTTGTATAACTGTATATATAGCATGTTGATATACGCGAATACAAATTTGTACGGTAAGAAAAATCTCGAGAACATTCAAAGTATTGAAATAAATTTAACGTTCGCTAATAAATATTAATGTACTTGTTTTCCTTTATGTTTTGCAATAAGTTACGACCTTAAGAAAATACAAACCTCAAACTGCAAGTATTAGGGTAAAAATATTCCATAATTTTCCGTGCGACAGTTGCGGGTTTACGAAAATCAGAATTTTTAGTGTTCCGTACGGAACACTTATAAGATCACTTCGGTGTCTGTCTGTCTGTCACATCCGATTTTCTCCGAAACTATTTGACGTAGAAAGATGAAATTTGGTAATAATATAGAAATTGATGGCCTCATCAGAGCCATGTAGTTTTGAGAGTTAAATTTTGATTTAAGGGGTTAGTTTTGAGGGGTGAAATCGGAAGTGAAAAAAACATTTTTTTACTAAATCATCGAATGTGGTGTCAAATGAGAGCTTGTGAAAGCGCGAGTAAAATATATATATATATATATATATATATATATATATATATATATATATATATATATATATATATATATATATATATATATATATATAATGTAATACTTGCGCGCACTTTTCTTTGTATTATTTTTAAAAAATCGCGAAAAATCGCTGTCCCCCCGTCTTATCTCAAAAAGTACTTTTGAAAAAATTCTGGAATATTTTCCACGGGTGTAGATTGAACGAAAATTATCACGAGTGCATTACCTTTAATAATTTATCCGGTATATAAAAAAAAAATTTCAAGGTCATCAGATTTCAGTAAAGATTAGAAACAAACTTTGTTGAAAACTCATTTGGGGTGTGTTTTGTGAAGTCACTGATCACTCTGTAACAAAATTTTTTATTTTAAAAGCGTACGGAACACTAATTTCCCAAGTTCAACTTGCACTTGACCGGTTATTTAATTATTAATTGTAAAACAAGTCATACATAACTTGAAATCAAAGAATAAATGTTTACATTTTTGAACTGATCTAACAAATATATTTAAAATTCAAGAAATAAAAATTTTCTTGTGATCATTTTTTTTTTTTTTTTTTTTTTTTTTATTGGTCTAGCACACGTGCTGCAGGGAAGTCCCTAAAGCGCTCCAGGAGCGGCACGAGTGCGGAAAAAGCGATTCACGTTGTTCTTGAATCGCTGTAAATTGTACTCGGTGGGAAACACAGCGCTGGGCAAATTATTCTAAAGGGATGACGTTCTCCATATAAAAGATTGCTTGAAAAGCGTTGTACGCGGAGTAACAAGCTGAACCTCATACGGATGCGAAGCACCAGCGCGACATGTATTTCTAACATGCACCGCTTTGGGAGGAATTAAGCGGGCTACATCCTTCGAACACTTTCCATGAAAATACTTGTAGAACAGACTCAAGTCGCCAACCGTTCTTCGATGTTCCAGCGAATCAAGGCCGCCGGTCAATTCCGGGTCCCCAATCAGACGGACCGCTCTTCTCTGAACAGAATCCAACAAATGCAGTGTATGTTTGGGAGCGGAGCCCCAAACGTGGGAGCAGTATTCCATAGTTGGTCGAATTTGGGCTTTGTAAAGAATTAACGGTTGTTGTGGGGTGTAAAGCTTTCTGGTTCTAAATAATATTCCCAACTTTTGAGAAGCTCTCCTTGCTATGCCTGCAACATGTTCATGCCAAGACATATTTGCTCCCAAACTAACGCCCAACAAATTGAGCGACGATGCTAGGGGAATGGAGTGCCCCGACATAACTATGTCAGGTTCAGCAACGTTAACTTTTTTAGAAAAAAACTGCCGCTTGGGTTTTTGTAGCGTTAAATTCCACTTGGTTACTGTCACCCCAAGATAGAATTTCTTCCAGGTCTTTGTTGAGTTGAACGAATTCCTGCTGTCTGCGGACATTCGCCTGAGCAGCCGATGTCCGAGCGTTCAAGGTGAATGAAGAGACAAGCGTACTGTCATCTGCAAAGCTATAGATTGGATTCCCGGTCTTTTCCAGCAGATCGTTAATGTAAATGAGAAAGAGAGTAGGAGACAGTATGGAGCCCTGGGGCACACCAGTGTTGATAGTGAGGGTGTTAGAAAGAAATCCGTCGACCGCCACTCGTAAAGAACGCCCTCTGAGGAAACATGAGAGCCACAAACAGAACCTTTCAGACATACCATAAGAGCGCAACTTAGCCAACAGTCCATCGTGCCAAACACGGTCGAATGCCTTGGATATGTCAAGAGCAACCGCTCGAGATTCTCCAAAGTGTTCAATTGCGTTGTTCCAAACATGTGTTACATAAGTCAGAAGATCTCCTGTTGATCTATGTTTACGAAAACTATATTGGTGATCGCTAATAATATTGAATCGTTCAAGATATTTTAGAAGATGCTCATTGATAACCTTTTCCATGACTTTCGATATTATTGAAAGCAGTGGAACTGGTCGGTAGTTATTTGGCAAGGTCTTCTTACCTTTTTTAGGTATCGGCTGAACCGTGGCACATTTCCAGCAGGACGGAAATATTCCCTTTCTGTAGGATAGGTTAAAAGTCTACAGAAAACTGGTGTTAGTTCGCTTGCACAGTTTTTGAGAACTATGGCAGGTATTCCGTCAGCGCCAGAAGCCTTCTTGGTGTGTATTAAAATACGCTTTATGATGCGCTGTCTGAAGACAACATTGGGCATCCTTGACTGCAATATGGGAATAGTAGGTGGTGTTTTTCCTTGGAAATCGACAGTAGAATGTGAAGCAAAAAGTTCAGCCAACAAGTTCGCTCTCTCAACAGGTGTGGTTTGCAATGTAATTATCTGGCCGTGTGAGTGGTGGTATGGTGGATTTGGTAAAAATTTTGACTAACTGCCTTAGCGACTGCCCAAAAGGACCTGGAATTGTTGGGACAAGCGAGAAGTTTGTTTCTAATTCGTTGATTGTGTGCCTCCTTGGTTTCGTCGATAATTCCCTTGCATCTGTTCCGGGCATGAACAAAGATGTTTCGATTTACGGTCATATTTTTTATTGGTCAGAAACTGACAAAATACGATTTTTGCCCAATCTGTCTAAAATTTTGTATATTATCATAAAATGAAATTACAAATACTTTTTCCTTATAAATATTTTCGACATTTTAACAAGCAGTGTCACTTTTAGACTCTAAACTCTAGAAAATTCAAATGTCCCGCCAAATGATAAATGACAGTCTGCAAAATCATTTGTTGGGTTTCAAGTGATGCAGAATCCATCTGTATACTCACATTTCTGCTAAATTTAATAATAAAGAAAAAAATCTTATATAAAGCATACTTTCTGCCTATATATACGTTTTATATATATATATATATATATATATATATATATATATATATATATATATATATATATATATACGTATACATATATATATATATATATATATATATATATATATATATATATATATATATATATATGTATATATACATACATGTGGCACAATTTCAGTAAAAATTTTTCAATAAAAAACTTTACATTGTAACATTTGGCCAATTATATAGTTTTTTATTTTAAATAATTTCACAAGGTCATAAAGCCATAAGAAATCTTACATCAGCATTGAAAATTCATGGTTTCAAAATTCATTATTTTTTTGTGAACACAAAAAGTATTACGTATATTTATGTTTTAACAATGCTTCAAAAGCTTTAACATTCTTATTTTTTACGGTAATAGGTTGATATTTTTAGTACTTGAATGCTAAAATTTAAAAGGTTTCGAAACCCAGACACCCACGTAAAAGACACTTGTATGTAAACAGATCCAATAAAATGCACTGAAGCTTAAAAGAAAAAACTTAAAAATCGATTTTTACACGTTTTACGTTTGTTTCTATGCATTCTGATCTCAAGTTAATACGGTAGTTAGAATGCATTCAAGTTTTGTAATTTTTTATATAAAACCCACGTGAACCTATTTAGAAAAACATATATCTCATTCGAGAAATATTTTAAGATTTTTAGTCAGTACTTTATTTTAATCTACTTTTTAAAATTGTTATTTATCTACTCTTAAAAATTGTTATTTATATTGGTAAATGAGGTTGCCAAATGACAGATTTTATTTATTTCTCTCATTAAGTTTGATAAAAATAAAAAATATATATTTTTCAAATAAAATATTAGGGTAATCTCTAGGATTTATATACAACACAACAAATTCGACGCAATCGCTCGAATCCATTCTTTCTTACATTTTGTTTATTATTGCAACTAAAAACCAGGAAAATTTTTCATAATACTATTGAAATTATATAAAGTTTTTCTACCCCCACTTATCCAAATGTCCTTCAACCGATACCGCTCCAAAACTATTTGTACTTCATATGTGTACCGAATTTGTTGTATATTTTTATTAAAAAAAAAAATAGTAATAATGGTACCTAACATTTACATTTATATGAGAAACTCACGCCTACCATTGTCTGCGTTATCAGGGTTTATACGATTTTTTACATACCTATTATATGAACTCTTACCACATAAATACTGTTACATTCTACATTTCAATAGTAATTTTTTCCCAAAAATTTACCATTTTATTTCTTTAAAATAACCGGTCAAGTGCAAGTTGAACTTGCGCAATTAGTGTTCCGTACGTTGATTGCTTTTAAAATAAAAATGTTGTAACGGAAGTATAAAATCAGTGACTTCACAAAACACACCCCAAATGAGTTTTCAACAAAGTTTATTTCCAATCTTTACTGAAAATTGATGACCTTGAAATTTCTGTTTTTTTTTATACACCGGATAAATTATTACAGGTAATACACTCGTGATAATTTTCGTTCAATCTACACCCCGTGGAGAATATCCCAGAATGTTTTCAAAATTTTTTGATAAGTAGTTTTCGAGAGAAGGCGGGTGGACAGCGATTTTTCGCGATTTTTTAAAAATAATACAAAGAAAAGTGCGCGCAAGTATTACATTACATATATATTTTTTACTCGTGTTTTCAGAAGCTTTCATTTCACACCACACTCGATTACCTAGTAAAAAAATTTTTTTTCACTACCGATTTCACCCCCCAAAACTAACCCCTTAAGTGAAAATTTAACTTTCAAAACTACATACCTCTGATGAGGCCATCAATTCCTATATTATTACCAAATTTCAACTTTCTATGACAAATAGTTTCGGAGAAAATCGGACAGACAGACAGACAGACGGACAGACAGACACCGAAGTCATCTTATAAGTGTTCCGTACGGAACACTAAAAAGGACTTGTTTTGAAATTTTCATACGATTTTGGGAAAATATTGCTAAACGAAAACGGTAAGATATATCACCACGGTGTTTTATTTATAAATTGATAGAATTTTGGAATTTAATAATATTTTCAATTTCATATCTGTAAGCTTCCTAACTTAACTCGATAACGATGTAATTTTAAACTTACAAATTTTTAAAAAATGGCTAAAGAGAGAACATGAGGAAAATATAAATTAAAAGGAATATACGGTTTTATACTAAATCTAACAACAACATCTGGGTTAAAGAATTTATATACTTATTTTTAATTCTAAATCCTATTGTTATATTTTATAATAATATTACGGGTGCTATTTCATTCTTTCTACAATCAAGAACAGTAAAGGAAACGTTGAAAAGGAAAGCCGTTTGTTTACATATATATATATATATATATATATATATATATATATATATATATATATATATATATATATATATATATATATATATATATAGTACAATCCCGATTATCCGAATCGCGATTATCTGAAATCCGGCTTATCCAAAACAGACTGTTAAAAAGCAAATTGGATTAACATTAAACGAAAAAATCCCCATTATCCGAAACAGACGATGAGTGGTTTCCTTAATGCGTCGGGGACTCCCCGACGTCTAGAATTTCACCGCTGTCTATGTTTTGGTTAGTCGAAGAGTGTTATAAGTTACTCATTACGTCTATTATTATCGCAGAGGTAATAGTTTCGTTTTGATAGATATTTTACAAAATTGAGCGTCATAATAATAAGCGTAAAAGTGTTGTTATTACCTTAAAAGAGAAACTTGAAGCAATTCAACGTTTAGATAATGGTGAACTTTTTAAAAATATAGAGAAGGATTTAGGTGTAACCGTGAGTACTGCTTCAGAGTGGAGAAAAAATCGCGCCCACACAGGCACGAAAAAGTATGGAAAGCGGTGAATACCAAAAAGTGGATGATTCTTTATTTTTATGGTTTACACAGAATCGAGAACGTGGAATACCAATTTCAGGAACAATTTTAAAACATAAGGCAGTGAGTTTAAGCGAAGAGTTGCCGGTTATTGAAGCGCCTGTAAATTTTTCTGCAAGTGATGGATAGCTAGACAGGTGGAAAAAAAAGACATGGTGTACGTCAACTGAAAGTTTGTGGAGAAAGATTGTCGGCTGATGTATCTGCTGCAAAAAAAAACTTGAAGAGAATTTTGAGCAGCTTATGAAAGAACATGGTTTACAACCAGACCAAATCTATAATTGTGATAAAACAGAATTGAACTACAAAATGTTGCCGTCAAATACCTTAGCTCCAAAAATGGAAGCTGGAGCACCTGGTTACAAACGTAGCAAAGAACGTATTACTGTTCTTGAATGCAGTAATGCTTCTGGAAGACACAAACTCCCATTAATATGTATTGGTAAGTCAGCAAATCCACGAACCTTTAAGAATATTCGTAGCAATGCTTTTCCTGTTTTGTATTAAAATCAAAACAATGCCTGGATAAACGTGACTCTCTCTCTCTGTTCCCAAAGGAAGGAACTTTTTTTAAAAGAACATGTATATCTTAGAAAATGTATTCTGTTACTAGATAACGCCCCCACTCATCCAAGTGCGGAGCAACTTGAAAGTGGGGAAATAAAAGCAATGTTTTTGCCTCCTGCTGTAACTTCTCTCATTCATCCTATGGATCAGGGTGTAATGGAAAATTTAAAACGCAATTACAGGCGTTTGTTATTGGAGCATATTTTAGAAGAAGTAGATGAAGGTGGCAGTCTTACTCATTATCTACAAAAGATAAATTTGAAAAATGTTATATATTGGATAGCTTCAGCTTGGGGTCAAGTAAAGAGTAGTACTCTGAAAAAATCTTGGTCAAAATTGATTCCACAAGAGGAGAGACATTACTCAGAGGCAGAAACAGAAGATAATGAAAGTTTACATAAAATTATTACAAGAATATCAGGATGTGAAAGTATTACGGAAACCGATGTTTGTGAATCGTTAAACAGTGATAGTGTGGAAGATGAAATGACTGACCAAGAATTAATTAAAAGTGTATGCAATAATGCTAATAAAATAGACAGTGATGATGATGATGATAACGAAGTAGAAGCCACTGACAATATTCCATTAAAAATGTCACATTCAAAAGGACTAGAGGCCCTAGAAAAAGCGTTAACTTATGTAGAACAACAAGCAAATGCAACCGCCGCGGACGTTTTGCTTATCAAACGGAGAGACATTGCAGCCAAGAACAGAACTAACGCAAAACGAGTACAGTTAAAAATTACCTCATTTTTAAAACATTAAAGTTAAGAATGAGACTGTTTTATTTTCGATATTCCGTACATATACATAAAATATGTAAACTAATTGTTCTATTCATTGTTTTAATAAATAGTTATGTACGTAATAGCATATCGTATAAATGCTTTTAAGTCAATCTGCAATGTTGTATTCATTCTAAACTTCTATTTTATAAAAAAATTCGGATGAACCGAAATTTCGATTATCTGAAGTCACTTTGGTCCATATTATTTCGGATAATCGAGATTCTACTGTATAATAGGATTTCCAGGAGATCATTTGTTGATTAATGTTGTTCTGATTTGGTACTTACAGACATTTCGTCAAAGTTTCACCACTTCTACATTACAAATTTACCTTATTTTTAAACAACTTTGAAAAAAAAAATGTTGTTTATCTTATTTATCCGAATTACAGTTCAAACCACAAAATGAATTTTGTGGTTTGTTTGACAAAATATATCTTAATGAATAAAATGATTTTAGGTTTCTTAAATATACGCAATAATAGTAGATAATACTTAGATTCGGATATTGTATTTATTTTATATTATATGTAACACATGGGCTGAAAAGTCCCGGGCCTAACAAAGAAAACACGGTTTTTTTGGTTCAAAATTAGCTTTATTCATCAACGTAATCTCCATCAAGAGCAACGCAATTATTCCAGCGCCGCTCTAACATTTCAATACCACTTTTGTAGAACGATTTATCTTTTGCCTCAAAATAGGCCTCAGTTTCAGCGATAACCTCTTCATTCGTGCGAAATTTCTTACCGGCGAGCATTTTTTTCAGGTCTGCGAACAGTCAGTAGTCGCTGGGAGCCAAATCTGGCGAATACGGTGGATGTGGGAGCAATTCGAAGTTCAATTCATGTAGTTTTGCCATTGTTTTGATTGACTTGTGACACGGTGCGTTGTCTTGATGAAACAAAATTTTTTTCTTTGCCATATGCGGTCGTTTCTTTGCAATTTCGGCCTTCAAACGCTTCAATAACGCTATATAATATTCACTGTTGATGGTATTTACTTTCTCAAGATAGTCGATGAATATTACACCACGCACATCCCAAAATACCGAGGCCATAACCTGTCCAGCCGATTGTTGTGCTTTCGGACGCTTTGGACGAGGTTCACCAGTTGCTGTCCACTCAGATGACGATCGTTTTGATTCCGGAGTGAAGTGATGGATCCATGTTTCATCCATTGTCACATATCGACGCAAAAATTCCGGTTTGTTACGTTTAAACATGGCCAAACACTGCTCAGAATCATCAACACGTTTTTGTTTTTGATCAACAGTGAGCAAACGCGGCACCCACTTTGAACAGAGCTTTCTCATAGTCAAATGCTCATGCAATATAAAGCCAACACGTTCTTTTGATATCTTTACGATGTCAGCTAACTCACGCAACTTCACTTTTCGATCATTCAAAACGATTTTATGGATTTTTTTGATGTTTTCTGGTGTTACCGCCCTCATTTGGACGTCCACTGCGTTCTGCATCATCGGTGTCTCTACGACCACGTTCGAAGTCAGCAAAACAACGTTTTATTGTTGTTTCTGATGGAGCGGAGTCCCCATAACACTTTTCAAGCCATTGCTTCGCTTGAACGGTATTTTTTCCCATCAAGAAGCAGTGTAAAATTAAAACACGAAATTGTTTTTGATCCATTGTTTTGAAAATAACAAAAGTAGCGTCACTCTTAGCACAATAACTCACAAACTAATGAATAGAATATCATGAAATTTTAACAGCTGTCTTTTGAAGGTTAGTATTAACTGAAAAAAAGGTGACTGCAATAAAACTAGCGCCATCTATGTGTTAGGCCCGGGACTTTTCAGCCCATGTGTTACTATTTGAAGGACTACGAAATTAATTTAAATTTTTCACTCAATTTTAAAAAATAGGTTTTGATAAATATTGATTCTTAACCTGAGTTAAAATTAACTGTTAGGTGTTTCTAAAATGAATATATCAAAAAATGAAACAATATATAATTAATGCTTATATATTTTATTGTTGCAGGCAGCAAGTCCAGCATGTACAGAACTTGAAACCATTGTAATGGACTGGTTTGGTAGAGCTATTGGTCTTCCCCATGATTTTATAACTTCAAATAAGGGCAGTACAGGAGGTGGAGTTATCCAAACCTCTGCTAGTGAATGTGTTCTTATATCAATGTTAGCTGCCAGAAATCAAGCCATTCAATATTTAAAGAAGAATCTTAGTTCTGATATTGAAGACAGTACCTTTTTACCAAAACTTGTAGGATACTGTTCCAAAGAAGCACACTCCTGTGTAGAGAAAGCTGCCAAAATCTTGCTGGTTAAAGTAAGAATTTTAGAACCCGACGAAAATGGTTCTTTAGATAGAGATACTCTAGAAGATGCAATAAAAAAAGACAAAGAAAATGGTCTTATTCCATTTTTTGTTTCTGCTATTCTTGGTTCAACTTCCAGCTGTTCATTTGATAATTTACAAGTTCTTGGTCCTATCTGTAAAGCAGAGCCCTGCATATGGCTACATGTAGATGCTGCTTATGCAGGAAATGCTTTTATTTGTCCGGAATTGAAGCCATACTTAAAAGGAATTGAATATGCTGATTCATTTAACACCAATCCAAACAAATGGTTACTTACAAATTTTGACTGTTCGTGCCTTTGGGTTAAATGTAGAGTTAAACTTACCTCTGCCCTGGTTGTTGATCCATTATATTTGCAACATGCTAATTCAGACGAAGCTATTGATTACAGACACTGGGGAATACCTTTAAGTAGACGTTTTCGTTCTCTAAAACTGTGGTTTGTCATAAGAAATTATGGGTTGTCTGGATTGCAAAAATATATACGTAATCACATAAAATTAGCCAAGCATTTTGAGTCGCTGGTGAACAAAGATAGTAGATTTGAAGTAGTTAATGACGTTAGACTAGGCTTAGTTTGTTTTAGATTACTTACTAATGATAATATGAATCAAACGCTACTAGCAAATATTAATGCTTCGGGTAAGCTGCACATGATCCCGTCAATGGTGAAAAGTAAATATATTATTAGATTTTGTGTTAACGCTGAACATGCAACACAAGAAGATGTGGAGCATGCTTGGAGAATAATTACTGAGCACGCCTCTGAACTTCTTGTACCGATTAAAAAGAAGGAACATATTAAACCACCTCTTACCAGGCAAGAATCGAAAAGATTTTCCTTTACCAGAAGTATATCCAAAGAACTTTACAAGAGATCCAAGACGAGACCAAATTTATTCGATGGTGCTTCGCCTATTCTAGTCGCTGATTCAGATGAAGAAGACGTGGAAGGCAAAGCGGAAGATAATAGTGATATTATTGATCTATTAGCTAGTAGTTTAGACGATAATGTATTTTTTGATGACTATAAAAATGACTGCAAAAAAAACTTTAAATTTCTCCCGCCTACGAGTCCAACAGAAATAAAATGTAATGGTTCTTAAGTAAAAAAGCATTCATAGTTTAATTGTTAAAACAGTATGTATAAGAATGATTAAGATGGAGAATAGGAAACTATGGTAAAAACAACCATGAAATAGATATTTTAACGTCAAACAGTTCAAGCTCAAGATGATACTTTGTAACTAATCCATGGTAATTCTATTTTTAAACTTGAATGTGCTATAATAATTTTTAACAACTAACTATGTGTATGATGAACATACACGGTGGATACAGTTAATTAAAGAACGTTATTAGGTAAATACCTTCCAACTCCAACGATGCAGGGTAATTATTACCATCACGACTATAAATGGAATAAAGAGGGTAAAAGGCAAATAGCTGTGCATTTAGATTTTGAATTTTAAAGTTCTGTCAATAGAACGGTGTTTTTACTAACGTCCTTGCGCTATTTACTCTCTGGGGACGTTTGGCCAATAATGTCTTTATGGCGCTGTATCTTGCATATTATTTGTTGTGTAAATATCAGTATTACTAGATTTAGGAAATAATTTTATTTATTATGAAAATTCATTTGTATTTAAGTTATAGAATTATTTTGTTAATAAAATGTTTTTGTAAAAAATATAGTGTTTTCACTTGAACAGTATTTGACACCATATTATCCTAGAAAACTATAAAGAATATACAGTCTGTCAAGTAAGAACTTGACCGTCGTATTCTTGAAAAAAATGTGTTTCGAGAAGATTTTTTGTCATCAATATACTCCTTAGGGTGCTAACAACGACGCAATTACCTTAGTAGGTTGTCTAAACAAATATATATATCAATCGGTTTTATAACGTCTTCCGTCTTCCGATGCCTAATTTCCACTCCTCCCGGTTTCTCCATCCCTCCTCCTCCAGATCTCTCTCTAGTACTTCCTTGTTGATTTCTGCTCTTCAGCTTTGGCGTGGTCTTCCTCCCTTTCTTTTTCCATGAGGGTTCCAATTTAAAATCTTTTTAGGTAGTCGGTCTTGTGACATTCTCTGTACATGTCCGTACCATACCAACTGTTGGGTTCTGATTTCGTCCACTATATCGTGCTTTATTTCTAAAGCTCGTCTTATCGTGTCATTTGGTATGCGGTCTTTTCTGGATTTTCTGGCTGCTCGTCTCCAGAAATCCATTTCTGTAGCTTTTAGTATTTTTTCTGTTCTTTCCTTCGATGGCCACACCTGGGAGCTGTAAGTTATTATACTTTTCACTATCGAGTTGTAAATTCTATTCTTATTTTCAATGGTTATGTTTTTGTCCCATAGTATACTATTAAGCATTGCAATCGCTTTTCTTCCTTGGATATTCCTCTCGAATATTGCTTCTTCCAGTGTTCTGTCCCTAGATATTCTCGTTCCCAAATACTTATAACTGGCACACTGTTTGATGGTGTGTCCTGTGGCCAGTTTCAAGTCCTGCTGTTGTCCTCCGACGCACATGTACTCGGTCTTTTTAATATTGACTTCTAGGTCCCATTTTTCATATTCCTCCATAAGTTTTCGTGTCATATATTCCATATCATCGATGTCCTGAGCGACTACTACCTGGTCATCTGCGAATGACAGCGTGTACAATGTAGTATCGTCATCCAGTGGTAATCCTATACTGCTGCATTTCCTTTTCTAGTTCTTCATTGCAGTCTCCAAATAGATTTTAAATAGCGTTGGGAATATACAGCAGCCCTGTTCGAGACCCTTTGTGACCTGGAACCGTGTTGTTATACCATATTTGGTTTTCACACTACTTCTTGCGTTTTGGTATAAGGATTTTACGGCTTTAATTATTTCGGTGCTTACATTACTCTGTTGTAGTGTTTTCCACAATCTCATTAGGGGCACGCTGTCGTAGGCCTTTTTTAAATCAACAAACAAGGCATGGACTATATTCTGCTAATAGATCCTGTAACCGTTATTCCCCTATAGTTATCGCAATTATTTTGTCTCCTTTCTTATGAATTGTTGATATGTATGATATTTTCTATTCCTCAGGTACTTCTGATGTATTAATGCATCTTTGGAATAAGTTCCTCAAAGCGCTAAATAGCTTTTCAGTTCCGTTTTTTACTATCTCTCCTGGGATGTTTCCTGGTCCTGGAGCTCTACCATTTTTTAGCGTTTTACATACTTCTTTAACTTCTGATGTTGTTATCCTTATTGGGGATCCTCGTATAACTATATTTGGGTTTCCATGTTGGGTACTTTTGAACTCTGGTCTATCTTCTGTTAGCATATTTGTAAAAGATTGGTTCCATTTTTCTGGTGTTATTGGTGAGAAGATTTCTCTTTTCCGTTCTGTTCTCATATTTTTAAGAAGTCTCCAGCTTTCTGTGCTTTTTCTTCCTCCTATGTAAGTGTTGAGTCTTGAGCATGTCTTTTCCCATTGGTTGTTCTTTTTGTCACTAATCATTTTGCGTTCTCTAGCTTGGGATTCTTTGTATTTTACTTTGTCGTTTGTGCTCTTTGAACTTAAGTATTTGTGATAGCTTTTCCGTTTTTCTTCAATTTCGTATTTAATTTCTTCATCCCACCAATATGGTTTTTGCTGTTTTTCCCTTTTCTCTTGGTACCCTAATGCTTCCAGTGCGGCTGCGTATAGGCATTCCTTTATATACTTATATTCTTCTTCTATATTAACAAATCCCATCCGTTGTATCTTTTGATCCAGTCTACTCTTGTATAGATTTCTGATACTTTCATTTTGTAAGCTGTCTGTATTATATCTTATTGTTGTTTCACTTGTTGTGTGCTGTGTACTTGTATCTTCCAGTTTGCTTTCCCGTGTTGTTCGTGAGGTTATCTTTCCTTTCACGAGGTAGTGGTCGCTGCCACATGAAGCCCCTCTTTGGACTCTTACATCTAGGAAGTTTAATGTAGATCTCTGTCGTATTATCATATAGTCGATAATACTTTTTAAATCTCTTGTTGTTTGTCTCCACGTATATTTATGAATATCCCTATGCTGGTAGTGTCCGTTTAATATTGTAAGGTTGTTTTGTTCACATATCTCTATAATTCTTCTTCCGTTGTCGTTAGTAACTTCTTCGCCATATTTTCCTACCACTTTATCGTGTTCTTTCCTTCCTATTCTTCCATTTAGATCACCCAAAAGTAATATCTCTCTTGATGTTCCAATTTTGCGTATTTCCTCATTTAGTTGTTCAAAAAATGAATCCTTGTTATTAGCCAGATCGGCGTCGTTGACAGCGTATACCCCCAGTAAGGTTGTGTTATTACCCTGTCTAAACAAATCCTATATCATCAATAATCGCCTGGCATCTTCGAGGCATGCTGTCGACGAGATTTTCCTCTGAACTTTCTCTTTATATGGGACCAAACGTTTTCAATAGAGTTGGGATCCGGCGAGTGTGAGGGCTACTCTAGTATCTTATCGTGTAAAGCGAGCCACTTCGCGGCATGATTTTCGCCCAGCAAAGATTTCTTCAACCTACTTCGGAATTTGACATCATGAGTACAAAGATGTTATAGAACGGTCTCATGGGACATATTCAAACCCAATTTTCGTAATTTTGCCGCTCCTTGACGCAGCGTCAATTTCGGGTTCCCTCTACCAATTTTTTGTTGAAACACTAAAATCGAATCTAGCAAAAACGAATTATCGCGGACCCGTTCTTACTTGACAGACTGTAAATCCTATACATTAAAAAGAACATTAGCAAACAAAAGGCTTCTAGCCTTCCGTTCCCTTTTAAAAATTCTAGAATGAGAAATAAAATTTATGTAGTAGTCCACCTCCAAAACATCCTGAGCATATAGCTCTACAAGTGGACTATCCTGAGGAAGTCATTTCCTAGGCAACCATGTTGATCTTAACAACTGAAAGATCAAAATATGTGGAAAGGGATATATAAAGCCACAAGATCTAGTAAAAGCTTAGACGGAAAGAAATGAAACACTTATTATGTATTATTACCACTATATTTTACAATTTTGCGACTGCAGTTTTGACCTATGCGGTCATTATCAAGCTTATGTGACATAATGCACAATCTTGCGTCTGCAGTTTCGACCTATGCGATTATTATCAAGCTTATTTATTTATGGAATACTGCTCCCACGTTTGGGGCTCCGCTCCCAAACATACACTGCATTTGTTGGATTCTGTTCAGAGAAGAGCGGTCCGTCTAATTGGGGACCCGGAATTGACCGGCGGCCTTGATTCGCTGGAACATCGAAGAACGGTTGGCGACTTGAGTCTGTTCTACAAGTATTTTCATGGAAAGTGTTCGAAGGATGTAGCCCGCTTAATTCCTCCCAAAGCGGTGCATGTTAGAAATACACGTCGCGCTGGTGCTTCGCATCCGGAATAATTTGCCCAGCGCTGTGTTTCCCACCGAGTACAATTTACAGCGATTCAAGAACTACGTGAATCGCTTTTTCCACACTCGTGCCACTCCTGGAGCGCTTTAGGGACTTCCCTGCAGCACGTGTGCTAGACCAATAAAAAAAAAATAAAAATTATTTATTTATACATTCAGTTCCAACAGGCCAGGGCCCAATTACAGGAATAACGTTTATACTAATGAACTACATATAAAAGAAGAACATGATACAATTAAAATAAAATTAAAATGTTTGGACAATCTCCAAATTAAAAAAAATAAAATTAGTAATAATAAAAAACTACAAATTTGAGCAACCTCTAAACACTGAGCAGAGAACCAATAAGTACCGACAGCCTACTGCAATGGAAATCACCGGAGTGTGATGTGATGTGACATAAGCTTGATAATGACCGCATAGGTCGAAACTACAGTCGTAAAATTGTGCAATATAGTGGTAATAATACATAATAGTGTTATATTTCTTCCCGTCAAAATGATAAATTTCCACATAGTATGGGCCACGATGATCAATTATTTAAAAGCTTAGAAGTGAACTTCCAGAAAACGCATCGATCGAGACATTAATCAGCGCTGTCTACTGCTTGACCTCAAAATAATATCACGTCAATAACATAGTAGAGCAGATAATAGAATAAAGAAAAATTAGACGTGCGAGCAAGAACAAGAAAGCTACAGCGACGGGTGTAAATAATAATTATCCGAATTAAATGTGACGCTGCAAGGTCCCATGAACAATATGCTCCAGTAGCTCTTTGATGTTTTTAAATAGGGATTATTTATGTTTTCACAACGTTGCCGGACATATGAGGTCAGGAGCAACCGAACACGAAACAGTGCTCTTTTCGAACGATCAGGCAAAATTCTCTGTTGGAAATTAAACTCATCACCTGATACGGTTCATACTAACTACCCAAGTAAATACCGAATAGACGAGTTTTGAGAACGTTAACTAACTTCACCAACATGTAATATAGATGATATCTGAATAAAGAAAGAAGTTCAAGAATGCCAGGATTACAACCGAATGGCACTTGACCCCTGAAGACCTATGAAATTGCACAGAGCCTCAGGTCCGGACATGACATAAATTTTTATCTTAAGAAGTTTAAATACCCTCACCAGAAGCTAAACACTGTAATCAACGATGTACTTTTGCATTATCCAACCCACATAATTGTTTCTTCTAAAGGAAGTGACAATTTTTCTACCAAAAAAATTGCTAAAACAAAGAAAACACGACTAAGTATAGACCAGTCACATGTCCCTCCACTCTAAACGAGCTGATAACATCCTGCGTTATACTTAAAAATACAAAATACAATTCGTTGCAAATTGATTACACACAAGTCGCATTTCTGGGTTGGGGTGGCTTGTGAACCGAGATTAGATTTCACAGTCTTGGTTGTAGGCATAGCCATAGTTCGACTACCACACCTTTCTCCTCGCTGCCCATTTGCGGCCTCTTTGGACTTTTGGCTCAAAGCTGAGGGTGCTTGGGCCGTTGAGTTTTAAGTGACGGAGACTTGTCATTATCCCTCTGTCCCTCACTGCTGGTGTTAGGCGCAGCAAACAAATGTAGTATAACCAATAGTCTGTGTCACCGTTGGTTCTATCGTTCCCGAAGTAGTGTGAGGGTCAAGATTTCCGGTTCCCTACTCTCATTGCCGGTGGGAGTTGACCTGGCTTGTCGATGTGCAGAATTGTCCTCCATAAGGAAAGCGCACATGCATAAAACGCGTACGCCACTCTTGGTTTGTGTCTCTAAAAAAAACAACGCTCCCTCGGCATCAAGGAGATAAATGTCTGATTACCGAAGAATATCAATATGCTACGCGGACAGTTCAACACCGACCTGGCTAAGGCGACGTAAAATCCGCTGTCAGCACTAAGCATAGCATATCTACACGAGGTCATTGGAGAAAATGTCGACAAAGCTGCGATCTTCTGGCTAGTATGGGGATAGATGTTTCCTTTTTTACTATTTACACAGACATAACCAAAAATTATTTGAAATACATTTCCCGATGCTCTCTGTATGGAATGGTCAATGTAGATATCGATGTCATATATCAGAGACGATGCAACATGTAACGTAAAGTTACCAGGCGTTTTGGCAACGTCGAAGATAGAAGATACGATACAGTTGCTAGTACATTCTATAAAGAATTAATAGAAAAACTGAAATATTTAGAAGTGGATAACATGCTTTATCTAATGATCCTCTTACAAAGTTGCAAGACTTGAAACGGAGAGAAATAATAGGTCAAACACTAGACTACAACAGGGAAGGTGTTGTTGGATTTAAGGTGCGTTTTTGCATGAAAAAAAAAACATATTATAAGGTGACTTATTGGAGTGGGACCTCTTTTTGAATCAAGATGGATGGAACGGGATTACTTTATTATGTAGTACTAAAGTGTGAAACATGAAACACATCTTTTTTCACTCGAATTGTACCCTCAATCATCAATTTCTCACATTTTAGCTCTCACACCTCTGACTCGTAAAACTGTCCTATTAAAAAAAAACTAACAAGAATGCTAATTAAACTTCTTAAAATCAGTTTTTTATCTCATCTAGAATTAGGGACAAGATAGCATTGGAAACTCTGTACTGGCTATAGGCCTACGAAACAGTAAAAAGAGATTATTAAGACACCGCTATATCTTGTAATCAGGTTTAGTGCAGTGCTTTGTTCAAACTATTTTATAGTTAGCATAACAGTGACGTAACTTGAAAGCATCCGAATAATTATGATTATTACATTGTTAATATCCAGATATCCTGTGTAAACATTTCCAGGGGTCACTGGGGCTCTGCATGGGCGAGTGAAAGAGCATAAATAGATGGGTAGCATTAGCTGCTTAGACATTAAAAGAGAAGAAGGACCCCTACCTAACCTAAGATAATTTTTTAATAATGTTCAAATTTAATTTTCTCCGGGACGAAGAAAGTAGTAGTAAAGGTGAATAATATTAAAAAATTTAGTACCATGTAGTTCAGATTACGGATAGAGAGCTGACAGGATACGAATAATAAACATTTCTGTTCTGAAATCAAAAGAGCCTTCACTATGTTTTAACGTTTATACCCTATTGCTAGCTTTGGTAGCTTTTTTTAAAGCTGTTTCAATAAAAGACTTACTAAAATTGTACTCAAGACACCACAATACTATTGTCATTGTGTTAACGTTTTCTCAGTATGTCATTGAAACATCTAACGATATGGAATTTCTAAAAGGCCTTGTTTTCATATCAGTTATGAAATTTAATATTCTTAATTTAATAATCAACTCTCGAATCTTTGCATTTGAAAAAGCTGGGAATCCTGAAAATTAGGAAATAGTCATGCCAGTTTATCTTATATGGGATATTGCTATTTTTTTAAAAACAAAATCATTTTTTATGTGAGTTTTTACTTTGGATAGCTTAGTTTGCCTCTTTCTGAAAAATATCAAAATTCCTTCAGCCTTCCGGTTGTAATATTTCATGTAACAACAAATGTATTTAACAGACTTCCATATTTAAGGTAAATGATGTCACATATTCTATCATTTCCTGCTAAATCAATGATCTATTTAAAATGTCAATAAGTGCAGCAAGGACAGAAAGAAAACAGTGGTCAAAATTGCAATGCTGTCTGATATTTAATGAGTTGTGACAATAAGCAAAAAGTTACTTTATCTTACATCCATCGCAACACTAAGAAAATGGAATAGGCACCCCAAATAGGCTTTTCGGAGCTCTAGTGTTTTCCTACATATCTACATTATTACAATTTTCTGGTTCTCCAAATATAGTATCATGTCATGAAAGTTGTTATTGTTATTATTAATTTTAGAAACAGACAACACTGAAAAAACAGAATGGTTAGATAGTAAAACAATTATTCCCAGACTTTGAAAATGAAACAATTATAAAGGATATATTTACCAATTGTGAAATTCACACTGTGGACTGTAAAAATTTAAGTTTTAAATATTTTTCCACCGTGGATGTTCTCAATATTCTCCGAACAACTGATGAAAGTGGAACTACTAAAAGTTTTTCAGTTTTAAATGCTGATAAAAGTCACTCTGATCTCCAAAAAGCTGTTTATGAAGGTTTGTTGCAATTGGTAAGGAATCATCAGCCAAGAGCAAAACAAATGTTTTTTTTTTGTATAATTGTGAGATAATTTACTAGTCACGGATCAGTAAATAAATCGGCATGGTAGTTAGAAAATAGCATCAGGATTTTTTAATATATATTTTTCAAATGTTGCAGTGCCTAATTTGGTTATTTTGTCTGCAATTTTGTAATGTTGAGTAAAATCACATTATTTACAGGTCGATTCTTATTACAACCTTATCTGGGAGTTGGGTTCTAAAGAGGTTCAAAGATCATCTAATATGTTATGCAATATCCATTGCTTTTTGTGAATCTTCTTCAATTTAACTGTTCCTAATAAGATAAAATGCTCATTTCACACTGATAGATCTATAAATATTGAGATAATAACTGTTTTAATATCTATCTGTCTTGATACAAGTTGAATCTCATATTAGGTTATATTTCTGGATAACACATTTTAATTATCAGGGATGTCAAAGATACGGCCCGCGGACCGCATCCGGCCCCCGGGACGTATCAATAAGGCCCGCGATCGCAATGTGTCACACAGAAAGAAGAATATTATATACTATATAATTAAATAAATAAAATGTTATAATAATTCAGTACATTTTTTTTATTTGAATCTGGCCCGCCTACACATTCTAAATTTAATATGGTCTTAATGATTCATAACATATTCTTAAGAAGTACCTCTTGGTGATAGTTATAGGATGGTATTCTTTAGGAATAAGATTTTTGACAGTGCGTGCTTATAAATTTTGAAAAAACAGATTTATTTTTTGATAGTTTAAGTCACAATTACAACACCAGATATCAAAAAATCATTAACAATTAGTTAACACAGATCAAAATCTCCAAAAAAATCCTGATTTTTCCCTAAAAACATGGCATAAACTACTGACTCAATTCCGAGTCTACCCTTAAATTTTCTTAGGCATCATCTTACTAAAAATGATACTTAATTACCTTTGTGAATATGTTATATGTAAACTTATGTGTATATTTTTTATATATTTAAACAATGACATACAAAACAAATTAATAATATTGTATTATGTTCATCACTGATTTTTTTACTGTGTTCTATATCCACTTTTGGATATTTTTAAAACTAATAAAACATCTATTCTATCCTATGTAATATAATGTAGAAATAATACTTATTTTTCTAAAACTTCAAATCTTAGCTGAACCTAGTTAATTTTTAGTGTTCCCTACTGCACACTTATGGGATCACTTCAGTATCTGTCTATCACACCCAATTTTCTTATAAACTATTTGACATAGAAAGGTGAAACTGGGCACGAATATAAGAATTGATGACCCAATCACCGCCATGTAGTTTTGAGAGTTAAATTTTGACTTAAGGAGTTGGTTTTTGGGGCTGACATCGGAAGTGAAAAAAGATTTTTTTCGAAAGTCATCAAGTGGAGTGTCAAATGCAAGTTTGTGAAAACACGAGTTCAAAAATATATATGATGTAATACTCGCGCAAGCTTTTCTTTATATTATTTTTTACAAATGACCAAATATCACTTTCCTCTCCTTTATCTATAAGGGTAGTAATCAAAAAATTTTGGAATATTCTCCATAAGGTGTAGATTAAATGAAAATTATCATGAGTGCATTACCTTTGATAATTTATCTGGTATATAAAAAATAAAAATTTCAAGGTCATCGGTTTTTCAACAAAGATCAGAAACAAACTTTGGCGTTTTATGAAGTTATTGATAATTTTATACCTCTGTAACAAAATTTTTTGTAATGTAATCACTGTACAGAACACTAATTGCGCAAGTTTGACTTGCTCTTGGCCGGCTTTTATGTATTAATTTTTCTTTTAAACTTTGAATTGTTGTGGCTGTTACTTGATGGAAATTCATAACGAATGTAATGAAAGACTAATATTGTCAAATTTCCACTTTATTTAGTTTCACTGAAACTGTATGACACGTTTCGCTATACTATAGCTTCTTCTGATACAAAATGATATTTGAGTATTAGCATTGTTACATTTATATAAATACCCTAAGGTAGATAGGTAATAAAATTAATACTATATGCTAATGTATATTGCTGGGAAATCTATTCTGAATATTAATTGTATAAATTGAGTAAAGTGGAGTTACCATGGGCCAGACAGGTATCCTGTTCGTTTAAGATGCTGTCTGAATTTTTAATTCTATTTATTTCTAAATTTTCTAATAGGTTTAATTTTACGCCTTTGTTTAGTATGTGTAGAATTTTAAATTTATCGTCAAAAAGATGATTTGATTCGGTTAAATGATTATTGTACGCTGAGTCAGTTTTGTTTTTTAAATAGCTTCTTTTATGTTCTAAAATCCGAGTTTCGAATGAGCGACCTGTCTGACCTATGGAACTTTTATGACAAGAACCAGAATTTAACTGATACACTCCAGATTTTTTTGATCTATTTTGTTTTCCCTTTGCGTTTTTAATGAATTTTCCTAACGAGTTATTTGTTCTAAAAGCTATGTTGATATTATATTTGTTTAAGTTGTTTTTAGTGTTCTGTACGGAACACTTATAAGATCACTTCGGTGTCTGTCTGTCTGTCACACCCGATTTTCTCCGAAACTATTTGTCATGGAAACTTGAAATTTGGTAATAAAATAGGCATTGATAGCCTCATCAGAGCCATGTAGTTTTGAAAGTTAAATTTTGACTTAAGGGGTTAATTTTGGGGGGTGAAATCGAAAGTGAAAAAAAAATTTTTTACTAGGTCATCGAGTGTGGTGTCAAATGAAAGGTTGTGAAAACACGAGTAAAAAATGTATATATAATGTAATAGTTGCGCGCACTTTTCTTTGTATTATTTTCAAAAAATCGCGAAAAATCGCTGTCCCGCGCCTTATCTCAAAAAGTACTTACCAAAAAATTTTGAAAAAATCCTGGAATATTTTCCACGGGGGGGTAGATTGAACGAAAATTATCACGAGTGCGTTACCTTTAATAATTTATCTGGTATATAAAAAAAACAAAAATTTCAAGGTCATCAGATTTCAGTAAAGATTGGAAACAAATTTTGTTGAAAACTCATTTGGGGTATGTTTTGTGAAGTCACTGATCATTTTATACCACCGTAACATAAATTTTGATTTAAGGGGTTCGTTTTGAGGGGTGAAATCGAAAGTGAAAAAAAAAGATTTTACTAGGTCATCGAGTGTGGTGTCAAATGAAAGCTTGTGAAAACACGAGTAAAAAATATATATATAATGTAATACTTGCGCACACTTTTCTTCGTATTACTTTAAAAAAATAGCGAAATATCGCTGTCCCCTACCTTATCTCGAAAAGTACTGATCAAAAAATTTAGAAAGAATTCTGGAATATTCTCCACGGGGTATAGATTGAACGAAAATTATCACGAGTGCATTACGTTTAATAATTTATTTGGTATATAAAAAAAAACAAAATTTCAAGGTCACCAGTTTTCCGTAAAGATTGGAAACAAACTTTGTTAAAAAACTCATTTGAGGTGTGTTTTGTGAAGTCGCTGATCATTTTATACCATCCTAACAAAAATTTTTCTCTTAAAACAATCAACGTACGGAACACTAATTGTGCAAGTTCAACTTGCACTTGACCGGTTTTTTAATTTTCTCTGACGTGTTACCAAAATATGTTAAAACATTAAATTTTTTCCCTGTGTTTTCTTTCTTGGGGTATACTAAAGAAATAGCTTTATTTTTTAATTTTTTGTTTAGAATTGAATCTATGGTGTCAGGAGAATATCCGTTGTTAACAGCAATTTGTTTTATTAAATTGAATTCTTTATTAAAATCATCTACAGATAAAGGGACACCTACAAGTCTATGCAACATACTGTGGTAAGCTGCCAATTTGTGTTGTAGGGGGTGAGCTGATTTTATGTTTATTGTAGTATCTGTATGTGAGGGTTTGTGAAAAATAACCAGACATTACAACAAACACAAATTCTCTATTTTCCACAAACCCTCACATACAGATACTACAATAAACATAAAATCAGCTCACCCCCTACAACACAAATTGGCAACTTACCACAGAATGTTGCATAGACTTGTAAGTGTCCCCTTATCTGCAGATGATTTTAATAAAGAATTCAATCTAATAAAACAAATTGCTGTTAACAACGGATATTCTCCTGATACCATAGATTCAATTCTAAACAAAAAATTAAAAAATAAAGCTATTTCTTTTGTATACCCCAAGAAAGAAAACACAGGGAAAAAATTTAATGTTTTAACCTATTTTGGTAACACGTCAGAGAAAATTAAAAACCACTTAAACAAATATAATATCAACATAGCTTTTAGAACAAATAACTCGTTAGGAAAATTCATTAAAAACGCAAAGGGAAAACAAAATAGATCAAAAAAAATCTGGAGTGTATCAGTTAAATTGTGGTTCTTGTCACAAAAGTTACATAGATCAGACAGGTCGCTCATTCGAAACTCGGATTTTAGAACATAAAAGAAGCTATTTAAAAAACAAAACTGACTCAGCGTACAGTAATCATTTAACCGAATCCTTCTTTTTGACGATAAATTTAAAATTTTACACATACAAAACAAAGGCGTAAAATTAAACCTATTAGAAAATTTAGAAATAAATAGAATTAAAAATTCAGACATCATCTTAAACGAACAAAAAGATACTTGTCTGGCCCATGGTAACTCCCCTTTACTCAATTTATACAATTAATATTCAGAATGGATTTCCCAGCTATATTCATTAGCATATAGTATTAATTTTATTACCTCTCTACCTTAGGGTATTTATATAAATATAACAACCCTAATACTCAAATATTTTGTATCAGAAGAAGTTATAGTATAGCGAAACGCGTCATACAGTTTCAGTGAAACTAAATAAAGTGGAAATTTGACAATATTAGTCTTTCATTACATATGTATTAATTTGTTATTCTGTTTTATATACCACTACACAGCTATTTGAATAAAAATAAAGATGAAATAATATATATTATTTTAGGTGGGCTTAAAATTTGGGAGTGTACTTATGACCTTATTAATTACATTGTTGAAAATAATTTACAGCTAAAAGATGGGAACGTATTAGATCTAGGTTGTGGAGCTGGTCTTATTGGAGTACTGAGTTTACTTAAAGGAGCTTCATGCACATTTCAAGATTATGTAAGTAACATTTATTTAGAAATATTAAGTAGAAGTTTTTATTATTAATTGCAATTGTCAGTCATACCGCTGAATTTGCTAGCTTTCTCCATTGATGCCTGGACAGTTTGACAGGGGTGTTTTAATGCTTATAAGAATGTTTATTGAGACAAAACGAGACAATGAACCTCCCAGCCGCATAGAAATGCGCGATAAAAAAAAATATACTCGCGTTGGCAGTCAGCAGCAGCCGGAACAGCACCCAGACCGTCCACATCAGCCCCCAAAGAGCAGCAGCACTGACCTATCAGCCCTACATTCATCCGCGTCCGGCACCATATGAGCAACACCGCAGAAAATATAGCTGTCGCTACAGAAAAACAAACAGCTGGTACAAAACCTCGCCACAAAACGAAGCCCGCTGGATACCACCAGATCGTTAAAAGTTGCCTCGTCTAAGTTCCTCAGAAATGCCGCACAAGTAGAAGGTGTACTATATGTAATAATAACAGGGAAAAAAAATATGCGCGGCATCTCTTAAAAAACTCGACGAGGCACTTTTTAACGTGCTGTGGTAGCCAGCCTGGTTAGTTATGCGGCGACGTTTTTTGTTTGTCTTTCTATAGCTATACCTATATTTTTTGTGGTAACGCGCACAACACACAACCTTTCAATTTACGGTCAACTAGCGACCAGTTGGTAACTTTTTTTAATATTTGTATTTATATCGCGGGTGTACCACCCTAGGGAAAATGAATACAAAGGCTGATTTGTAAATCAGTTAATATACTTCAGTGGTAAAGCAGCAAAATCATAAACACTATATCGTTCATGCCATATGACTGATAAAAAGGTTTCTACCAATCAGTGCATAAAACAAGGACATAGAGCAATGATGATTTAACAATAAAACTACTTAATTACTTTGTTAACTGTCACTAAATATATTTGTAAAGATTTTACGATTGCGTTATCGCTATTTCGTAGTACAACTACATTGTCAAACGCCTAACTAAGACTAAAACAGATTTTTGGTATTTTATGTTTATATGATGAACAGATGTGTGTCTATTATGTACTAAAACAGTTTGAACAGAACGGAATTTGCTACGTCTAATTGACTATTTAGTAAATTTATATTATGGTCCTTTGAATGTCTGTAAATTTCTATGGATTCTGAGAAATTGAGTTTTGACCCTTTAGGTGCCGTATGGAGTATTTGTAAACAATTGATATTGGGAAAAGTACGGCCTGTTTCTAGGAATTTTCCCAATATCAATTGTTTGCAAATACTCCGTACGGCACCTAAAGGGTCAAAACTCAATTTCTTAGAATCCATAGGAATTTACAGACATTCAAAGGACCATAATATAAATTTACTAAATAGTCAATTAGACGTAGCAAATTCCGTTCTGTTCAAACTGTTTTAGGACATAATAGACCCACATGTGTTCATCATATAAACATACGAGGCTGGTTTGAAAAGTCCGTGCAAAAATAAAAACTACTTATGTGTTTGGGGTAACCCTTTTTTTTTTTTCGACATAGTCTCCTTTTAGGCTTATACACTTCGTCCAACGATATTCTAGTTTGTTGATCCCTTCCGAATAATAGGATTTGTCCAAGTCTGCAAAATATCCATTAGTGTTTGCAATCACCTCCTCGTTTAAATAAAATCTTTGTCCCGCCAGCCATTTCTTCAAATTGGGGAAACAAATAGTAGTCCGAGGGAGCCAAGTCTGGAGAATAGGGGGGATGTGAAACTAGTTGGAATCCTATTTCCATTAATTTTGCGACCAAAACTGCTGAGGTGTGTGCTGGTGCGTTGTCGTGATGGAAAAGGACTTTCTTGTGGGCCAATCGCGGGCGTTTTTCTTGCAGATCGGTTTTCAAACGGTCCAATAACGATGAATAATATTCACCTGTAATAATTTTACCCTTTTCCTGATAGTCGATGAGGATTATCCCTTGCGAATCCAAAAGACAGTCGCCATAACCTTTCCGGCCGAATTAACGGTCTTCGCCTTTTTTGGAGCAGATTCCCCCTTGGTAACCCATTGTTTAGATTGTTGTTTGGTCTCAGGAGTATAGTAATGTATCCATGTTTCATCCACAGTGACGAAACGACGCTTAAAGTCCTCCGGATTCTTCTGGAACAGCTGCAAACCATCCTTGCAAACACTTCACACGATTCCATTTTTGGTCAAGCGTGAGCAATCGCGGCACCCATCTTGCGGATAGCTTTCTCATGTCCAAATGTTTATGCAAAATATTATGTACCCGTTCAGTCGAGATGCCCACAGCACTAGCAATCTCACGCACCTTAACTCTTCTGTCATCCATCACCATATCATGGATTTGATCAATGATTTCTGGAGTCGTAACCTCCACAGGCCGTCCAGAACGTTCAGCGTCACTTGTGCCCATATGGCCAGTCCGAAAATTTTGAAACCACTTATAAACTGTTCTAATCGAAGGTGCAGAGTCACCATAATGTTTATCAAGCTTCTCTTTAGTCTCTTGAGGCGTTTTGCCTTTCATAAAGTAATGTTTAATCACCACACGAAATTCTTTTTCGTCCATTTCTTGAAAATCACTCGACTTCCTTGATTCACACGAATGCCAAACACAAAGAAATAGACCAATATGGCTGAAACTTGGTGTGCGTTCATTCAAGAGATGCTACTAACTAAACATGACCTCGATACGCGCCGGTGGTGCCATCTCTCGGACTCTGCACGGACTTTTCAAACCAGCCTCGTAAAATACCAAAAATCTGTTTTAGTCTTAGTTAAGCGTTTGACAATATAGTTGTACTACGAAATCGTGATAACGCCATTGTAAAATCTTTACAAATATATTTAGTGACAGTTAATAAAGTAATTAAGTAGTTTTATTGTTAAAATGTACTGCCACAAAGTAACGGACCAATCAATCAACTCTTTAATGATGATTTACTTCAAATTATGATTTTTCTAAACACTGAGAGACAGCTGGTGCTTTATTTTTCGTCGAATTATATTGTTTAAAGTCAAAAAGGTTGAAGTGTCATAGAATTTTAAAAAATAATTGAAATTTGCCTTTTTCTATCTTTAAGTTTTATCTCAATCATTTGTCTTCCGTATGCTCTCTGAATCCGAGCTAGTTTTTGTATATCGGCTTTATTCAGTGCCCAAGTTCAGTACTACATGTAATTACGGGTAGGATGCACCGGTCGTAAACGTTGACCTTTAACTTATTTGGGATGACTTTATTTTCTATAATATATATAAAATGTAATGTATCTCTGTCTGTCTATCTGTCTGCCTGTCTGTCCGTCCGTTAGTGTGCTTATCACTGGAGAACCACTTATCCAATTTACTTGATTTTTTAAATTTTTACATATGTTCTCTCACCAGGTTATAGATATATATTTTTTTACGTACTTTTTTTTTTTTTAAAACATACGAGGCTGGTTTGAAAAGTCCGTGCAAAGTCCGAGAGATGGCACCACCGGCACGTATCGAGGTCATGTTTAGTTAGTAGCATCTCTTGAATGAACGCACACCAAGTTTCAGCCATATTGGTCTATTTCTTTGTGTTTGGCATTCATGTGAATCAAGGAAGTCGAGTGATGATTTTCAAGAAATGGACGAAAAAGAATTTCGTGTGGTGATTAAACATTACTTTATGAAAGGCAAAAAACGCCTCAAGAGACTAAAGAGAAGCTTGATAAACATTATGGTGACTCTGCACCTTCGATTAGAACAGTTTATAAGTGGTTTCAAAATTTTCGGACTGGCCATATGGGCACAAGTGACGCTGAACGTTCTGGACGGCCTGTGGAGGTTACGACTCCAGAAATCATTGATCAAATCCATGATATGGTGATGGATGACAGAAGAGTTAAGGTGCGTGAGATTGCTAGTGCTGTGGGCATCTCGACTGAACGGGTACATAATAATTTGCATAAACATTTGGACATGAGAAAGCTATCCGCAAGATGGGTGCCGCGATTGCTCACGCTTGACCAAAAATGGAATCGTGTGTGAAGTGTTGCAAGGATGGTTTGCAGCTGTTCCAGAAGAATCCGGAGGACTTTAAGCGTCGTTTCGTCACTGTTATTCGGAAGGGATCAACTAGAACATCGTTGGACGAAGTGTATAAGCCTAAAAGGAGACTATGTCGAAAAATAAAAAAGGTTTACCCCAAACACATAAGTAGTTTTTATTTTTGCACGGACTTTTCAAGCTAGCCTCGTACATATGTTCTCTGGCCAGGTTATAAGCTGACGTAAGATAGTGAATGAAGTCGGAAAAAAGTTTGCCGCTAGCGCATTCCCTTGCAATACACAGCCTAAACCATTAAATATGGAACAATATTATGTAGCAGATAATATCTATAATCTATAATATATAATATATAATATATAATATATAATATATAATATATAATATATAATATATATAAAATGCAATGTCTCTCTGTCTGTCTGTCTATTAGTGCGTTTATCACGCGAGAATCACTTATCCGATTTACATGTCTTCTTTTAAATTCATTCATATATTCTTTGGCCAGGTTGTATAATAATAATAATAATAATCTATATCTATAATATATATAAAATGTAACGTCTCTCTGTCTGTCTGTATGTCGGTCGCTCTGTCCGTTAGTGCGCTTATCACTGGAGAATCCCTTATCCGATTGACGTACTTTTTTTTTAAACATATATATGTACTCTGACCAGGTTATAGGCTATATTTTATTACGATAGGTTGTAACATTTATTTTTTCCTAGATTTTTAAGACCATATAATGTTACTGATTTTTCTCTTAATAATGTACTTCTTTTCATTTTTGTATCGAGCGGTATATTAATCAGAAATTCCAAGCCGTTCGGTATATAGTGTGCTGTGCGGGTTGCCGACCGAATCCATCGAATTTGTGGTACGCCGGGATTGGTGAAATATTTGTATCCGCAGTTTTGGTTCCGGCGTAGCCATATTACCGAGAGAGTGCCCACGGTTTATTTAAGAGTCCGGTGGACAGGAAGAGGGGGCTTATTTCCACCGAGCCGCCAAGTAGGTTGTTTCGACCGAGCCGCCAAGTAGGCTAATTTCCATCGAGCCGCAGCCAGGCATACTTCGACCGAGCCGCAGTAGAGGCTCATAGCAACAATTATGAGAGCTAAGTAGAGCACGAGTTTTTTTCTAACGTAAAGCCGTAGTGGGCTCTGAGTGTTTCCTACAAAGTGTGAAATCAGTTTTGTGTTCCATCGAAGGCCTAGAAGCCCAAATAAAAACCGTAAGTTACCAGAACATTCATCAATAGACCTTTTCCCGAAGTAGTGTCTTAATAGCAATTTGAACTGACCAAAAAGTGAAGTGAAAATCACGATTCTTCGCTTTCGGGGGTAGTCAGGTTTTAGAATTTAAATGTCTGATTTAGGGACTCTAATAATAATAATTACCTGTTAGGCTAGAATTTTTTTTGTAATCCTTAAAAACACAGAGGTTAGAACTTTTATTTTAAAAATCATGAATAAATTTTCTTTTTGTTGATTAAAGCTAGTGTCTCACTGAATACCTATTTTTCTTTTCAGGATAAGAAAAGTTGTACTAGTATAATTCTTTTTAGTAATATCTGTAAAACACTTCAGTATTTTTTCATTTTTTTAACTGAAGTTAGATCCTTTCTATTTTAAAATGAATGGTGCCCAAAAATTTGTATGACTGAAGTTTTTTTAAAAGAAAATAGAAAATAATTCCAAAAAGACGTATAAAAATTATTATCTCTTACCCATATTTCTCTACCAAGGAAAACTGAGCTAGTGTTTGTTTAATTTCTTTAGTTCTTTTTTAAAATCATTATTCACTCAATTCATTCTCAGAAATTAAAAAGAGGTTGCAAGAAAATTGTGCCCAAGCGTGTGAAAAACAATTTTCACAGGGTACAAAATGACGCCGCAAAAAGCGACCAATTAATATACACGGTACAAGATAACGCCTCAAAAAGCGGGCAAGTTAACACCTTACAAGGTAGCATAAGGAATGAGCAGTGACGATAATAGTGAATGAAGTCGGAAAATAGTTTGTCGCTAGCGCGTTCTCTTGCAATACACAGTCTAAACCATTAAATATGGAACAATATTATGTAGCAGAGAATATCTATAATCTGTAATATATATATAAAATGCAATGTCTCTCTCTCTGTCTGTCTGTCCATTAGTGCGTTTATCACGCGAGAACTATTTATCCGATTTACGTGCTTTTTTTTTTTTAAACATGCAAAACCATTAATATGGAACAATATCAAGGAGCAAAGCATATCTATAATATATATAAAATGCAACATCTCTCTGTCTGTCTGTCTGTCCGTTAGTGCGCTTATCACTGGAGAACCACTTATCCGATTTACGTGCTTTTTTTTAAACATACGTATGTCCTCTGGCCAGGTTATAGGATATATTTTATTACGTTAGGTGACAAAGAATAAGCAGTAACGATAATAGTGGATCAAGTCGTTGAAAAGTTTGCCGCTAGCACGTTCTCTTGCAATACACTGCCTAAAGCATTAAATATGGAACCATATCATGTAGCAAAGAATATAATATATAAAAAATGCAGCGTCTCTCTGTCTGTCTGTCCGTTAGTGCGCTTATCACTCGAGAACCACTTATCCAATTTACGTGTTTTTATAAACTTATACATATGTTTTATATAATCTAGGCTTATGCCTAGATAATGGGAGATAAAGTGAGATAATGGGAGATAAGGATAAATAATGAGAGATAAGTCGAGATAAGCCTCGATAATGGGAGATAAGGTGAGATAATGGGAGATAACTAGAACTAATGGGAGATAAGGAGAAATAATGGGAGATAAGGAGAAATATTGCGAGATAAGTCGAGATAAGCCTAGATAATGGGAAATAAGGTGAGATAATGGAAGATAAGGAGAAACAATGGGAGATAAGGAGAAATAATGGGAGATGAGCAGAGATAAGCCTAGATAATGGAAATTATGTAGAGATAATGGGAGATAAGGAGAAATATTGGGAGATAAGGGGGAATAATGGGAGATATTTTATTACGTTGGGTAACATAAGGAATAAGCAGTGACGATAGTAGTGAATCAAGTCCACGCGAGCGGAGCCGCGGGCCCGGCTAGTTGAATATATAACTTAATTTCCCGAAGGCGCACCAACCAAGCCTAATTCTTCTTGAAATTTCATCCGAGACCCTGCCTCTTGTAGTATTTTTTTGTCCAGATATACATAATTCCTTCTAAATTGGAAGTGTTGGTGAATATTCTTGTCTTCTTGAGACCAAATGTTTTGAGTGGTAATTTAGCTCATTTTTCATTTCTTGTAACTCATGTGAATTACTACAATATCATCAGCAAACCTTAAATGACTCGGATACACACCATCTATCTTTAGGCCCTTCTTTATCCAATCTAGTTGGCGAAATACATCTTCTAGAGCTGTAATAAATAGCTTAGGCGATATTGTATCTCTTAGTACAAGGTTTTTTTTCCTAACATAAGAATATCACGATTTGATTTCCAGCCAAGATATCGGTGTGTGTGTGGGTCTCTGTAATTAAGTGTAATTTATTATTATTTTTTTTTAGAATTCCGAAGTCCTGCAGTATATTACGATTCCTAATGTTATACTTAATGACAAAAAACATTTGAATTATTGCAAATTTTATTCAGGAGATTGGCAGTCGTTTACAACTCTATTTAAGAAAGAAAATAAGGAAGAAAGATTTGACTATATTTTTACATCTGAAACTATTTACAACACAGAAAATTACAATAAACTTCATAATACATTTCAAGAAGTTTTGAAAAGAGATGGTGAAATGTATCCTTTTTTTGTTTAGAATAGAAATTTTGTCTTAAAAATCGGTTGCGACTCTAAAAGGCAATGGAGTAAGGCTTTTTTTATTGCAGTACGAGCGTAAATGCACTTTATAATGTGTCAAAAATAAGATTAACTTCTTCGTTTAATTCAAGAAGATTTGAGAATAGAAAAACTGATTAAGCAACATTCTTTTTTTAACTAATACGAGGCTGGTTTGAAAAGTCCGTGCAAAAATAAAAACTACTTATATGTTTGGGGTAAACCTTTTTTATTTTTCGACATAGTCTCCTTTTAGGCTTATACACTTCGTCCAACGATGTTCTAGTTTGTTGATCCCTTCCGAATAATAGGATTTGTCCAAGTCTGCAAAATATCCATTAGTGTCTGCAATCACCTCCTCGTTTGAATAAAATCTTTGTCCCGCCAGCCATTTCTTCAAATTGGAGAACAAATAGTAGTCCGAGGGAGCCAAGTCTGGAGAATAGGGGGGATGTGAAACGAGTTGGAATCCTATTTCCATTAATTTTGCGACTACAAAAATGCTGAGGTGTGTGCTGGTGCGTTGTCGTGAGGGAAAAGGACTTTCTTGTGGGCCAATCGCGGGCGTTTTTTTCTTGCAGCTCGGTTTTCAAACGGTCCAATAACGATGAATAATATTCACCTGTAATAGTTTTACCCTTTTCCAGATAGTCGATGAGGATTATCCCTTGCTAATCCCAAAAGACCCATTGTTTAGATTGTTGTTTGGTCTCAGGAGTATAGTAATGTATCCATGTTTCATCCGCAGTGACGAAACGACGCTTAAAGTCCTCCGGATTCTTCTGGAACAGCTGCAAACCATCCTTGCAACACTTCACACGATTCCATTTTTGGTCAAGCGTGAGCAATTGCGGCACCCATCTTGCGGATAGCTTTCTCATGTCCAAATGTTTATGCAAAATATTATGTACCCGTTCAGTCGAGATGCCCACAGCACTAGCAATCTCACGCACCTTAACTCTTCTGTCATCCATCACCATATCAAGGATTTGATCAATGATTTCTGGAGTCGTAACCTCCACAGGCCGTCCAGAACGTTCAGCGTCACTTGTGCCCATATGGCCAGTCCGAAAATTTTGAAACCACTTATAAACTGTTCTAATCGAAGGTGCAGAGTCACCATAATGTTTATCAAGCTTCTCTTTAGTCTCCTGAGGCGTTTTACCTTTCATAAAGTAATGTTTAATCACCACACGAAATTCTTTTTCGTCCATTTCTTGAAAATCACTCGACTTCCTTGATTCACACGAATGCCAAACACAAAGAAATAGACCAATATGGCTGAAACTTGGTGTGCGTTCATTCAAGAGATGCTACTAACTAAACATGACCTCGATACGCGCCGGTGGTGCCATCTCTCGGACTTTGCACGGACTTTTCAAACCAGCCTCGTAGATATTTTTCATTATTAAATGCTGTTTTCGAATTTAGGAACTTGTGGCAGCATTGGTATAACAACTAAAGACGAAACGAAAAGAATCGTATTTTTAGAAGTAACTTCTAAAAATACGATTATTTTAAGACGAAACGAAAAGAATCGTATTTTTAGAAGTAACTTCTAAAAATACGATTCTTTTCATTTCGTCTTTAGTTGTTATACCAATGCTGCCATCTATGCCTTCGAGCAGTAAGGTCGAGAGAGGTGCGTTTCTGCAATAAGTGCCAGCCGTGTTGTGCCGCTCTGCTTGAATAAGCTTAGTAAGTCGCCGACAGAGTGCAGTATAAGCATCTATTTGTTACAGTTTTCCGTTAGTTACCTGGATAAAGGACTAAAAATATGTTCTCGTATTTGCTGAACCTAGCCCAGCTGATGAGCCGTAATACGGCGAAACGCGTCTTGGTATGGTTCAGCAAATTCAAAGAACACTTTTGGTAACTTCTAAAAATACGATTCTTTTCGTTTCGTCTTTAGTTGTTATACCAATGCTGCCATCTATGCCTTCGAGCAGTCAGCTCAAAAAAGGTGCGTTTCTGCGATAAGTGCCAGCCATGCTGTGCCGCTCTGCTTGAATAGGCTTAGTAAGTCTCCGACAGAGTGCAGTATAAGCATCTATTTGTTACAGTTTTTAGGAACTTGTCTTTATTTTTTTGTATGAACGGCATTGGTTTAGGCCGGAAAATAAGCTTAACACATGTTTACCTCTTTTCGTATTGCTTTTTAATAGTAAACTAAAGAATATAGAAACTTGCTCATGACTCACAAACGATACTTTATTCAAAAAGTTTTATTCATTACGTTTTGTTTAGTAATGACAACAATTGACAATAAATTTTCTTGGCATATTTTTCTTAGTTCGATTACCCTCTAAATTTTTGCTTTTAGAATTTCAGATCTAACTTTTCAAATAAAATGGTTAGTATATGTCAGGTTTTACTAAAAATAATCCTGTATATGCTGTGGCGTAGTCAAGGGGAGGGCAGAGGGTGCCTAGGCCCCCTCCCCTATGATTATGAAAATAAACCTCTTTAAAAACGTAACTTTTTTTATTGGGAGCCCTTTTTTAGGGTGCCACTGTAGGTAGAGGTTCATTTTTGTGAAAAAAAGGGGTTTCGCTTGCCGTCTGACGACCCCCTCTCTAAGTAGGTCCACCTTTAGTGTTCTCTTTTTCCTGTAAAGAACCCCCTGTATTCATAGGCCCCTACGCCCCTTAAACTTGGTCACGTCACTGTGAATATGATGTACCAAAGCGTATTTTCTCCGGTCATCACAGTAATAAATTTTCCGATTTATTGTCTTCTTTAGTGAAAATACCCCAAAACCTCAACTGAAAACATTTTCTCAATTTATAGTGCGAATAAGTCGGCATGTTTTATAGCTTAAAACGTATAAAATAGGTTGTATGAGGGCCACCTCTTAAGTTTTTATAAAAGACAATGAAAGAAAAAAAGTTTTTGGTACAAATCATTTTATAATTTCTCAAAATATTTGCCTTTACGGTTTTGCAGGCGTTCAAACCAATTCTCAGAATATTTTTTCCACTTCAAAGTTGGTACTTTAAAAACATGGTTTTGGAAGGATTCAACAGTTTCTTGACATGATGAAAATCGTTGTTCACGCATTTTTTTTTTACATTCGGGAACAAGAAGTAGTCGTTAGGCGATAAATCAGGTGAATACGGGCAATGAGACATTAATTCGATGTTTTTCTCCGTCAAATAGTCAACGTGCTGCGTGAAAGCTGACATTGTCATAATGAATGCGATGTTTTCGGTTGTTTTTCAGATTTCATCGATGACATCTGGCAAACAAATTGTTGTATCTCATTCAACATTAACTGTTCTTCGATACTCTAAAGCAATAGTTGCGACATGTGCAGTATAACCAAAGAAACAAGTGATCATTTTCTTGGAAGTGCTTCGCGAACGAACCACTTTTGTTGGATTCGGTTCATCTTGGAACACCCAAACGATTGTTGCTTAGATTCCGTCATGTACGAATATACCCAAGTTTCGTCTTCTGTGACGACGTTGTATGCAGATTTTGCATGTCCTCGGTCGATTTTTTTGAGCATTTCCTTAGACTAATTGACATGAGCCTGTTTTTAAGTTTCGATCAAATTATGCGGAATCCATCAGGAACATATCTGTTCCACAACTAAATATTCATACAAAATCGAATATACTGCAGTCTTCGATATGCCTAAGGATGCCTCTATCTCACGGTAAGTCATATGCCGATCCTCTGCAATTATGTTGCGCACACCATCGATTTTTTTTTTGCAACAGCACCCGATTTTGGTCGATCTTCATGAAATTCATCGCTGACGGAAGCAATGATTAACGAAATTCTACAAACCAATTGTAAACAGTCTTTTCTGATGGTGATTTATTACCAAAACTTGAACGAAGCGATTCGGGGCATTATTATTGAGTTAGGCCTTTACTAAAATCGTAAAAAATCATCCAACGGAAACCTTCACGTGAAATTTTCATTTTTTCACAAAACTGTTTTTTTTTTGAACGCTTACTGCACAAAAAACTCTTCGGTCAATTTTTAAGCTGTCATTGTTTTAACAATAACAAATGTTAAATTTTACAATGGTAATGCCACCATAGAGATATTAGAATAGAGGAGAGAAAGAATATAGCCTACTTAAGAGAAAGCGTATAGTCGTTAAAAAGAGAAAGGACATAATATGAGTGTGTGTCTCTCTTACTCTGCGCTTGAGCGTTGAATTCTGGCGCCGGTGATGTAAAAAAGCATCATGTGACTATTCGACAATATATTTCGTTTCGGTTTGTTTATTTAAGTAGTTTTTTGATTGATTTGATAACATACTTACAAAATGGTTAGAATTTGCATTCTATGCAAAAAGGACTCGACTCCTACTAATCCTTTAAGTTTTCGTCTCTAAGTATTTATATTATGTTAGATTTATAAGAATATACAAGCTGTATCAAGTGTTTATTCAGTTGTCAGGTAAAGATTTTTTTCGCTTTAAGATGTTATTTGATATTTAGTGGAGAAGTTATTACTTTAAACGATATTTTAAAAATTTATTCAGATTTTCAGAAATTTATTCGTTTTTTTACTCAGAAAAAAAACTGTAAACCTAAGTAGATATTTAATTTTTAAATGTTTTGGAATCTTCGATATACTCAGATAAAATAAGTGAGTTTCGGTTGGGATATACATATTGTATGCGTTAATATAATATAATAAATCAGGGGTCGGCAAACCTATGGCACGCGTGCCATCTCTGGAATGCCAAGCAATTTTGAATGGCACGCGTACCTATTCAAAGTTTACACATTAATTCTGTAATCTGTGACATGTTTTCGAAATTAAGTAAATAATCGAAGACAGTATTACTTTAACGATACAAACAAAAACGGTATATTATATAGGTCACTAGGTATTATTACCAAAAACTACAAAATATATATTTTGTAATTTATAACACAGGGCAACAAAAAAATATTTTTGTTTTGGTGCCTGGGATTTTAGAGCTGATTTTAACTATATTTGGGACGCTAAATCTATACATGCAATCCGTTTTTCTCTATCAGCTCTACTTTTTTAGATACATCAACTTATCTACCAATGTGGTTTTTATTCAGTATATTCATTTATGAGAGTTCTAAAATTATTATATATTCATTAATGTAGGTACAATGGTTTTATTGTCAGTCTGTAATTGAGTAAATTCCAGGTAAATCTATAAATAGTGGAACCATTGCCTATCAGGTACCTGAACTGACCCTTTTAATCACCTAACTCGGGTAAGTCTCGTCAGTTTGTGCGTTCTTACTAATGAGAGTAGATCGAATTCGGCGTGTTATTTTATGTTAAGAAAAGAGTGTTTTTGTGTTATTGAACAGAATTAAAATGAGTTTAGGTTCCAGTTCAAGAAGAAGTTGTGTAAATCAACCTGATGTGTTTTGCTATATATGCGGAGAATACATGTTTCAACAAAACAGACAAAACTATTACTGACTTTGTAAAGCGAGCGTATTTTGGATACCTTGGAGTTAAGCTTGGTGATCAGGACAAAACGTGGGCCCCGCATCTCGTATGTAAAACTTGTACAGAGCATTTATGGCAGTGGACTACCGGGAAAAGAAAATGTCTAAAATTCGGCGTACCAATGGTTTGAAGAGAACCAAAAAACCACTTCAATGATTGTTATTTCTGTTTAGTAAATACTAATGGAATCAATCGAAATAACCGCAGTAAGTGGACTTATCCCAATTTAGACTCGGCAATACGCCCTATCCCGCACTCAGATGAAATACCGATTCCAACATTTCATCAGCTACCACATATCTCTGATAACGAATATTTTCCCTCTGATCGCTCTTCTGATGCTAATAAAAGTTCTGATGCTAATGAAACTAACAGTGACTATGAGGGGACGTCATCAGTTCCTCAACGCTTCAATCAAAATGAATTAAATGATCTCACTAGGGATCTCAATTTATCGAAAAAAGCTTCTGAAGTACTGGCTTCTAGGTTGAACGACAAAAATTTACTGGAACAAGGAACCAAAATTACCTTTTACCGTACAAGAGAAAAAGATCTGCTCATGAAAGAAATGGGACTTTCTGAATATATTCCAGATGATTGGCGCCTATTTATTGACAGTTCAAAGCGAAGTTTAAAATGTGTCCTTCTACATAATGGGAATAAATATGGTTCAATACCACTAGCTCACTCAACGAAACTGAAAGAAGAATATAATACCATAGCTTTGGTCTTGCAGAAGATAAAGTATTACGAACATCAATGGATGATTTGTGTAGACTTAAAAATGGTAAACTTTCTTCTTGGGCAGCAAAGTGGTTACACGAAATATCCGTGTTTCTTGTGCCTCTGGGATAGTAGGGACAAAACACACCACTGGGTTAGAAAAGATTGGCCTCAGAGAGAAAACATGGACGTTGGGGAAAAGAATGTCATTAACGACGCTTTGGTTGAAAGAGAAAAAAATCATACTTCCTCCGTTACATATAAAGTTGGGCTTAATGAAGCAATTTGTAAAGGCTCTTGATAAGAATGGGTCTTGTTTTGCATATATAGGGGTAAAAAATGCATCAGTTGAGCACAGAAAAACTCAAAGCAGGGATATTTGACGGCCCACAAATAAGACAATTAATTAAGGATCCTGCCTTCATAAATTCAATGAATCAAGTTGAACGAGAAGCTTGGACATCATTTGTTGCAGTTGTAGAAAATTTTCTAGGCAAACATAAAGCTCAAAACTATGTTGAAATGGTTAACAAGATGCTTAATAGTTTCAAATCCTTAGGGTGCAATATGAGTATTAAAATACACTATTTACACAGCCACTTAGACCGTTTTCCAGAAAATTTAGGAGACATGAGTGAGGAACAAGGTAAAAGATTTCACCAAGATATTAAAGTTATGGAGGACCGCTACCAAGGAAGATGGGACATGCACATGATGGCAGATTACTGTTGGAGTTTAAAAAGGGACTGTTTAAAAAAACATTCAAGAATGTCGCGGAAAAGAAGCTTTCCAAGTGTTGAGTGACTATTTCATTTCTTCAATGTTTTTTTTTTGTTTGTAAGTACGACATAATATTGTATTTTGTATAACTAAAATAAAAATTTTCGTATCTACTTTTATTTACTACACTTACGGATTTGAGTTACAATAATGTAACTTATATTTCTCTAAAATTGTATATCTTAAAAATTTGAGCTCCTAGGTACAAACGAATACGTCATTTGAATTCAGGACATCAAATTGATATAGAATCAGCTCAAAAAACCTCGACACCAAAACAGCTGTTCCCCTGTGTAATTTTACTGAATGCATTGGTTTGGCTTTAATTTCGGCAAGTATTAAAGACGGCAAGCCTCAAAGTATAAGCCTAGGCAAAAACACAAATAAACGTCCTCAATTCAGATCAAAGGAGCCGCTATAAGGCGGTTTTTGTTTGACTTGACTTCAATCGTTCCGACGCGTGCCGCAACTCTTTTTATATTGCCGAACTTTAGTTTTTGTTAGATTTAACTTCTAGGCGGCCTTTTGATTGCAATGGGCGCGTTGTAGATAATAATTTTTGTTCTAAGAAATTTAATAAACGTAATTATTGAAATTTTCTGGAAACATTATTTTTCTATATATAGCAAGCGGCTACACGTTTGGATCATTTAGTATAGAAGTAACAGCCGTTCCAGTCAATAGTCGTCGAAAAGTTTAAAAATTAAAATTACGTTGCGTTATGGCCGCGAAGAAACAGAAGGTAGACGTTCGATCATTTCAAACTTCATGAATAACAGATTACGGTTTTGTACAGCAAAACGATCGGGCCATTTGTGTCCTATGTCGGAAAAGCGTAGTTTCCCGGACATCTAGTGTTCAACGACATTTCCAGATAAAACATGAATCGTCATTTAAAGATAACGCTGATAAAAGGGAGGCAATACAAAGAGCAAGTAAACAATTCTTTAGCAAAGGAAAAAATCAGGTAACTGAATGCAGTTTCAAAATTGCACAGTCATTGGCACAAAAGGGTAGGCCGTTCACTGACGGAGAATTTATGAAGCAAACGTTTTTGAGTACTGGCGAGATTTTATTCAGCATCAGCGCGGACCATCGAGAGACGAATTACCGAAATGACACAAAATGTCCAAAAACAGCAGAGAGACGCTATCAAACGGAGTTTTGTATTTAGTGTAGCATTGGATGAAAGTGTTGATATTAATGACATTGCCCGTCTGGCAATCGTTGCGCGATACTTCGATGATGGTAGTGTGTATGAAGAGCTGATTTGTCTGCTCCCATTGCAGGGAACTACAAGAGGAGAAGATATATTTTCAGAATTTGTTAAACATTTTGAAAAGCGGAACATTGATTTAAATAAAATTTTTTGCGTAACGACAGATGGCGCTCCTGCTATGATTGGGAGACATAAAGGATTTGTTTCCCTTCTTATTGAACGCATGGGTCGATCAGTTTTGAATTTTCATTGCATAATTCACCAAGGGAGTTTGTGCGCTAAAATCTTCGCTGGAAGTTTAAAATCCGTGATGGATAGGGTGGTTAAAATAGTTAACTACATTGTCGGTCGTTCTTCACTGATCCATAGACAATTTAAGGCGTTTCTGCAGGAATTAGAAAGTGCATATTCAGATATACCATTGCACAATAATGTGCGCTGGCTCAGCCGTGGTAAAGTGCTCTCTAGATTTGTGCAATGTCTGGGCGAAATTAAATCGTTCTTTTTGAAAAAAAATCAAGTGGATGCTTATCCTGAACTAGAAGATAAGAACACTGGATCTGTATGTTAATGTTTCTTACTGATATTACAAACCATCTCAGTGAACTCAACTTAAAGTTACAAGGTTCAGGCAAAACAGTTCTGGATTTATACGAATCCTGGAAATCATTCAAATTAAAAATAGATTTATTTATCAGCGATATTACTACAAACACATATAAATATTTTCCAAATTTAAAAACTTATATATCCAATGTCGACGATGGTGCACTAATAAATGACTAATTTAAAAGAGGAGTTTATCGAGAGGGGTCAGGATTTTGATAAACATGGTCCTATGTTCGCTTTTTTAATCAAACCAGATTTAATGGATTTTTCCAGCAGTTACTTTGACATATCTCTTTTCTCATGGATGGACATTAATGATTTTGATCTTCAATACATTGAATTTAAAAGCTCCGAGTTATGGAACACGAAATTTGTAGAATTAAGAAGGGTATTAGAAGGTGACTGCCAGAACCATTCAAACGAGATACTCAGTTGTTGGATAAGTTTACCAGAGAAATTTATTTGTCTTAAGAAAGTAGCGTTTGCCATGCTTACAGCTTTCGGATAATCCTAAATCTGTGAACAACTTTTTTCCCATATGAGATTGATTTTAAACCCGTACCGAAGCAGGCTGACAACAGACAACTCGGAAGCATGTGTGACACTGAAAATAACCAGACATGAACCCGATATAAGAAAACTCTCTAAAGAACTTCAAGCACATGGTTTCACACTAGGTCCTAGGACTAATATAATCTAGTGTAATAAAATTATTTGTTAAATGTTAAAAAAATTTTGTAATTAAACCTTCTAAAAGCAATATTTTTAAGTTAATTTTAGTTGTAGTAAGTACCTATGTCGGCACGCAAAATGTTGTATGGATGAAAACTGGCACCCCTTAATTAAAAGGTTGCTGACCCCTGTAATAACTTGTATGCGTTAATATAATTTGTCACTTTTATTCATATGTCAGAGTTTCCATTTTCCATGAGCTAAGTTATACTGTATAATAAAGTTTTTTAAAAAAATGTTATTAATATACATTAATTTATTCCCGTGCGAGGATGTGACTCATATTTCACTCAGAGCAAGCGAAGAACAAAGGATTTTCCTCGTTCTTCGTTGGCTCCGGACGAAATACGATTAAAATCCTGACACGAGTACGCACTTTAACTTAGTGTTTGGGCGTGTGCCGAGTAAGAGAGACAGAATGACTCATATTATTTCTTTATCTTTCTATGAACGTCATGCTTCTCGAGAGAACTTACCTCCTCTATTCTAATATCTCTATGAATGCAACATTTCAATAGCGCTATCTATTGGTCGGTTATAAAAACTTAAAAGGCTGCCCCTCGTATTCATTCAGTATGAGGGTCTGTGTATAAAACAGATGAAATAATGTACGAAATTATTAACGATTTCTTAACTTTCTATAGATATATGGCTGCAAAATCATACTACTTTGGTGTTGGTGGAGGTGTATCTTTATTTAAAGATTTTCTAAACAGTAAAGGGATATTTCAATCAAGTTCCTGTTGGTTATGTTCACAGGGTGTTAAAAGAGAAATTCTTAAAATTAGATTTGTTTAATATATCATATAATTTCTATGTTTTGTTGTTTGTTTCCTTTTTAAAATGGATAATCTGGGCGTTTGCTTTCATTTACGAACCTGCAAAAAAGGGGAAAAGTTATAGGATTTATGTACTTTTTTTCGTGCCATGACCAAAAAAAAATTTATATTAATTTTTTGTATTTAATTTCTCTTTAAAATAATACGCTACTCGATGCAACTTAACGGACAACTTATCGTGCTGAAAATTTACCCAAATACCTTAAAATCACTTCGTTTAGTTAAAAGGATCAAAACAGAAAGCTAAATAACTCCAGGAAAACCTTAGTGAATCCACCGTCCAATGAATACTGTTTTTAGTGTTCCGTACGGAACACTTATAAGATCACTTCGGTGTCTGTCCGTCTGTCACACCCCGATTTTCTCCGAAACTACTTGTCATAGAAAGTTGAAATTTGGTAGCAATATAGGAATTGATGGCCTCATCAGAGCCATGTAGTTTTTGAAAATTAAATTTTGACTTAAGGGGTTAGTTTTGGGGGGTGAAATCGGAAATGAAAAAAAATTTTTTTTACTGGGTAATCGATTGTGGTGTCAAATGAAAGCTTGTGAAAACACGAGTAAAAAATGTATATATAACGTAATACTTGCGCTCACTTTTCTTTGTATTATTTTTAAAAAATCGCGAAAAAAAAAACCGCTGTCCACCCGCCTTATCTCGGAAAGTACTTATCAAAAAATTTTGAAAAAATTCTGGAATATTCTCCACGGGGTGTAGATTGAACGAAAATTATCACGAGTGCACTACCTGTAATAATTTATCTGTTATATAAAAAAAAAACAGAAATTTCAAGGTCATCAATTTTCAGTAAAGATTAGAATAAACTTTGTTGAAAACTTATTTGGGGTGTGTTTTGTGAAGTCACTGATCATTTTATATCACCGTAACATAAATTTTGACTTAAGGGATTCGTTTTGAGGGGTGAAATCGAAAGTGAAAAAAAAATTTTTTTACTAGGTCATCGAGTGTGGTGTCAAATGAAAGCTTGTGAAAACACGAGTAAAAAATATATATATAATGTAATACTTGCGCACACTTTTCTTTGTATTACTTTTAAAAAATCGTGAAAAATCGCTGTCCCCTACCTTATCTCGAAAAGTACTGATCAAAAAATTTTGAAAAAATCCTGGAATATTCTCCACGGGGTATAGATTGAACGAAAATTATCATTACCTTTAATAATTTATCTGGTATAGAAAAAAACCAATATTTCATGGTCACCAGTTTTCAGTAAAGATTGGAAACAAACTTTGTTGAAAACTCATTTGGGGTGTGTTTTGTGAAGACACTGATCATTTTATACCACCCTAACAAAATTTTTTATTTCAAAAAGAATCAACGTACGGAACACTAATTGTGCAAGTTCAACTTGCACTTGACCGTTTATTTTTTCTACTATTTATATCCGTTTTATTAACTTTCCTCTAGCAACTTACAATGAATCTTCGAACCTATTTTTAACAGAATTTCTTACACTTTGAATAATCATCAACTCTCAGTGAAAATAACAAGAATAATTGACACATCATTTTGTTAGTTTTGTTGCAATCTGGTAAAAACGCAGTGCAAATTTTGTTGTGCTTATTAAAAATTACAACAAAATCAACATGTAAATTTTGTTACAATTCGGGTGTAAATTTTTTTAGCATCTCAAAAAGAATATGATTGTCTTAAATACAAAAGGTTACAGATTTTGTATCGAGAAAAATGTCACAAAAACATATGGTAACTTAAAACAATAATTCCGCCTGTAATTGTTTTGTAAATGGAACATGTAATATATAAGTAATTTTATAAATAGACAATGTTTTAATTAAATATTTAAAAAAAAAACGTAAAACAGCTAAAAAACAAAATGACAGTTTTTCATTTTTGTCAGGGTTACATTTTTCTCTATTGTATAGATAATATATGAGTAAAAAAAAAGTGGTAAAATGATTTGTTCAGTACTTTGCTAACATGCAGCTCTAAAATAAACACTTAAGAATGACTTAAATCCCCTTTTTGGTGAAATATTAATAAAAAAAAATTGAAAACCTTATTTATCTAATCTAAAAAAGTATTTAATTATATAAAAAACTATAATCCTACCTTGTAAAACTACATCGAATAAAATATATGCTCTCTGCCGACGAAATACGTGCGTACATTAAAGAATATAATTCCACTGTGGACAATACAGATAAAATATTTTCTAGTATGCTGTAAAAAACCCCTTGATGTGTAAAATAAAAATAAACTTTTATTATTATTTATTATGAGGTCGGCAGTTTAAAAAATATGTTGTTCGCGATCTAAAAACCCTGACCTGAAAAATACTCCCCCTTATAAGGGAAAGTAAATACAATAATTTACATGTTGTACCATAAGTAGATTTCGGCCAACTTTACCGTTTTCTATATTCAACTCAACATTTTTTATATTACTCTGTAATCAGATCTCGGTCCCTTCTATATACCAGTTCTGTTAAAATTACAAATAATAGAAAAACAAGAACAATTAAATAAAAATATATTTATGACATACACGCGATCGCCCTCTTAGATCCCTACCCTATCCCTTTCACCCATGTATATTTTCCTGTAGAATTTTTTTTTCTATTAAATATATCCCAATCAAAAACAAAGATTAATCTTCATAATAAACCCTCTTCTCGTGTTAGAAATGACAATAATGTAATGCTTAGATTTCTTGATACGAAGTCACTCTTCCACCTCCCTTCTCCACCCCTTTGACACCTTATATGTTTTAATATAAATAATTGTGCTTAAATTTGCCCATTTTTCCATCCAAAAAACCTGGAAAAATTCTCATAATACTATTGAATCTATATAAGATCTCTTTCAAATGATATGCTTAAAATTTGTCAATCAAATCAACCAAAAAACCGGCAAAAACTCTCGAAATACTATTGAAACTAAACAAGATTTAACGACCCCAACGCGTTACATTCTCTTCTTGGGTTAAAATTGAAAATAATAAAAAAATAAACTAATTTTTGAATTCCCCCAGAACTGTTCAGAAGCAAACCCCTCTAATTCCCTCCCGCACCGCTTTTGCCCCTTTTAGGTTTTACTGTAAATACTTGTGCAAAATATTTGTTTATTATCTCAACAAAATTATTGGCTATTGTAATATATACAATATATTAAGAAATTAGGAGCTTACCTTGTTTAAATAATCCAAATTTGGCTTTAATTTCGGCAAGTATTAAAGACGGCAAGCCTCAAAATATAAGCCTAGGCAAAAACACAAATAAACGTCCTCAATTCAGATCAAAAGAGCCGCTATAAGGCGGTTTTTGTTTGACTTGACTTCAATCGTTCCGACGCGCGCCGCAACTCTTTTTATATTGCCGAACTTTAGTCTTTGTTAGATTTAACTTCTAGGCGGCCCTTTGATTGCAATGGGCGCGTCGTAGGTAATAATTTTTGTCTCAACATTCTTTAGCAAAGTTTTCCAAGGAAAAAATCAGGTAACTGAATGCAGTTTCAAAATTGCACAATCGTTGGCACAAAAGGGTAGGCCGTTCACTGACGGAGAATTTATGAAGCAAACGTTTTTGAGTACTGGCGAGATTTTATTCGGCGACTTGCCCAATAAGGATACAGTATTGGCCAGGATTAGGGATATACCGGCATCAGCGCGGACCATCGAGAGACGAATTACCGAAATGACACAAAATGTCCAAAAACAGCAGAGAGACGCTATCAAACGGAGTTTTGTATTTAGTGTAGCATTGGATGAAAGTGTCGATATTAATGACATTGCCCGTCTGGCAATCGTTGCGCGATACTTCGATGATGGTAGTGTGTATGAAGAGCTGATTTGTCTGCTCCCATTGCAGGGAACTACAAGAGAAGAGGATATATTTTCAGAATTTGTTAAACATTTTTGAAAAGAGGAACATTGATTTAAATAAAAATTTTTGCGTAACGACAGATGGCGCTCCTCCCATGATTGGGAGACATAAAGGATTTGTTTCCCTTCTTATTGAACGCATGGGTCGATCAATGGAAGTTTAAAATCCGTGATGGATAGGGTGGTTAAAATAGTTAACTACATTGTCGGTCGTTCTTCACTGATCCATAGACAATTTAAGGCGTTTCTGCAGGAATTAGAAAGTGCATACCATTGCACAATAATGTACGCTGGCTCAGGCGTGGTAAAGTGCTCTTTAGATTTGTGCAATGTCTGGGCGAAATTAAATCGTTCTTGTTGGAAAAAAATCAAGTGGATGCTTATCCTGAACTAGAAGATAAGAACTGGATCTGTATGTTATTGTTTGTTACTGATATTACAAACCATCTCAGTGAACTCAACTTAAAGTTACAAGGTTCAGGCAAAATAGTTCTGGATTTATACGAATCCTGGAAATCATTCAAATTAAAAATAGATTTATTTATCAGCGATATTACTACAAACACATATAAATATTTTCCAAATTTAAAAACTTATATATCCAGTGTCGACGATGGTACACTAATAGACGAAATTCTTAAATATATGACTAATTTAAAAGAGGAGTTTATCGAGAGGAGTCAGGGGTTTTGATTACCATGGTCCTATGTTCGCTTTTTTAATCAAACCAGATTTAATGGATTTTTCCAGCAGTTGCTTTGACATATCTCTTTTCTCATGGATGGACATTAATGATTTTGATCTTCGATACATTGAATTTAAAAGCTCCGAGTTATGGAACACGAAATTTGTAGAATTAAGAAGGGTATTAGGAGGTGACTGCCAGAACCATTCAAACAAGATACTCAGTTGTTGGATGAGTTTACCAGAGAAATTTATTTGTCTTAAGAAAGTAGCGTTTGCCATGCTTACAGCTTTCGGATCATCCTTGTGAACAACTGTTTTCCCATATAAGAGTGATTTTAAACCCGTACCTAAGCAGGCTGACAACAGACAACTCGGAAGCATGGGTGACATTGAAAATAACCAGACATGAACCGGATATAAGAAAACTCTCTAAAGAACTTCAAGCACAGGGTTCACACTAGGTCCTAGGACTAGTGTAATAAAATTATTTGTTAAATGTTAAAATTTTTTTGTAATTAAACCTTCTAAAACAATATTTTAAGTTAATTTTTGTTAATTTTAGTTGTAGTAAGTACCTATGTCGGCACGCAAAATGTTGTATGGATGAAAACTGGCACCCCTTAGTTAAAAGGTTGCCGACCCCTGCCCTACGCTCTGATGCACGTGGATGTTATTAAAATTCGAAAAGGATCAAGTACTTTTATCTCCTTATGCTAAACATTCAATACAACTAGATCTTCTTCCTAATAAAGTCGAAAATGATCCCTAGGAGAGGAAGAAACTACCTCCTGGGATTGATGGATCTCCTGAGAAAAAAATACTGTACTTGTCCATCCTGCCTGAAACTACGAAAGCCTTTTTGAATTCCTCGACAGAGCAGTTATTTGAAACTCTCAAGATATATTGTTAACTTACTTTTGGGAAATGACGCCTGCAAGAACCGGAATCCATTTTGATTCCAAAAATTCATCTTCCTTTTTTTCTTGATCGTTCGCATTTTTCATCACCAAGACAGGTTTATGTGGTCTTAATGATTGGGGGTCCTTCTTCCAGGCAATACAAGAATTTTCAGGTACTGAAAAGACTGTCGTTGGAGTTTTATTAATATATGGTGGTACTTCCATGGCGAAATTGCCCCCGATAGGAACCTATATCGTAACCCAGGGGTGCTCAAACGGTCAATCGCGATCGATAAGTCGATCGCGAGTGCTTTTTGAGTCGATCTCGAGAAAAAAAATCCGATATAGAAATATTCACAGATTTTGTTTTAGGTAACTAAAACAAAATGTAATGAATAAACTACTAAAATTTATTCGATCCACAATTAGGCCAGAATAACCCCCTCATCACTTTCTTTTATCGTAATAACCCCCTGCTAGCGGCAAAAGGCGGCTTTATCAAAGGAACGCGCGGTACTTGTCAAAGAAAAGCCGCGTTTTTGATTTCCCGCCGATTTTTTTAGAAACTTCGGGCGGCATGTTTGACGGGAACATTCGAGACTTCGTTCGCGCCGATATAAATGTTGCGCCTGCAGGAATAGGAGTCAGTTTGAGTTGTAACTTGAAGGCGATACATCGATACAAAGTTTATTAATAAATAGTCCAAAATGAGGGCGGCGAAGAAAAGTAAAACTTATCATTTTAATAACGATTGGGAGGAAGAATTTTTCTTTTGTATGGTAAAGGATAAGTGCATTTGTCTCATTTGCCGTGCGTCAGTTGCAATACCTAAGCGTGGGAACTTTGAGAGGCATCATAAAACAGTTCATAAAAATTATGAAAAGGATTTTCCGTCACAGAGTGAATTAAGAAAACGAAAAGTACGTGATTTGATAACTTGTTTGAAAAAAGAACAAACCATGTTCACAAGACCAGCCAAACAATCAAAAGCTGCAACGATCGCTTCATTTAAAATATCTCATATATTGGCGAAACACAAGAAACCATTTGATGATGGATTGGTTGTGAAGGAAGCATTTATTGAAGCGGGTGAGACTTTATTTTGAGATTTTAAAAATAAAACAGAGATTATGTCTACTATTAGAGAACTTCAGTTATCTCGTCCGACTGTCACAAGGCGTGTTGAAGTCATGAGTCAGGACATGGCAGATAAACTAAAACATGATATCATGGAATGTACATACTTTTCTTTACAGTTCGATGAATCCACCGATACGACAGACACTGCCCAGCTGTGTATTTTTATTCGAATGGTATTCAATGACATGTCGGCTAAGGAAGAGTTTTTGACAATGATTCCTCTGAAAGGAAAGACTCGTGGCGAAGATATATATGACGTTTTCTTCAATTTTGTAACAAACTACAAGCTACCAATATATAAACTAGTGTACATTACAACCGATGGAGCACCAGCAATGACTGGAAACAAAAACGGTTTTGTGGCATTGTGTCGAACTAATGATGATTTCCCTTCATTTTTCTCCTTCCATTGCATTATACATCAACAAGTATTGTGTTCAAAAGTTCTAAACATGGAGGAGATTATGGGCATTGCAATAAAAATGTGAATTCTATCCGTGCACGTAGCTTGCAACGACGGCTCTTTAAATTGCAGTTGGAAGATAGTGAATCAGCTGAACACACTGATTTAGTTCTTCACACGGACGTCAAGTGGTTGAGTCGCGGAAAATTCCTAGAAAGGTTTCAAGAATTATTGCCCGAAATATTAGTTTCTGGACGAAAGAGGTGATCACACTCAGATGCTGAAAAATGGAAAATGGCTGACTGATTTGGCATTTTTGACAGACATCACAATGCATTAAGACACCATTAATTAGGAGCTTTAAGGAAAAGGAAAAACTATTATTGAGATGATTAGCGCAATAAACGCATTCAGAAGTAAATTGCAACTTATGATAGATCAACTGAAAAGAAAGGATCTGAAAAATTTTCCGTCTTTGAAAGCAAGGATTCCTCAGTTAAATTATGATATTTATGAGGCAGAATTATCAAATATTTTTGGCCAATTCAAAATACGTTTTTATGATTTCAGTAAATTGGCAAATATCGCATCATTTATGAGTTTTCCTTTTTCGTGTAAAAACATTGAGGAATTAGCTACTAAAATAGCAAGTCAGTTTAACATGGACTCATGTTCTGTTGAAAATGAGTTAGTGCAGATTATATCAGATATATATCTCAAAGTCACAGCATCTGATACAAAATTCTGGTGTTTTATATCTGAAGATAAATATCCGAATCTAAGGCAAATCGCCCTTCAACTGACGGCAATGTTTGGGTCAACTTACTTGTGCGAGTCTGCATTTTCTGAAATGAAGATAATTAAGTCAAAATATCGCAATCGACTAACTGACGAACATATGTCATCGTGCTTGCGATTAGCACTCGGTAATTACGTACCATCTTATGAAAAGTATGCTGAGGACATGCAGTGCCACGCTTCAACATCCAAAGTCACTCTTTAGTTAAGTTTAGACACTAGAACTCGTTTGTTTTGTAAAAACCAATAAAGTCGCAATTTTGAATAATTATGAGTGTTTTCATTGACATTTTAGAGCAGACCTACACTTACCTTGACTAAAAAAATGCATATTGTGCGGAAAACTAATATCTATGCCACGATACACCCTACCTAGACGACAATCCTGCATCACACTTACTTGCAGCCTCTCAGAGTCGATCGATCGTAGTCTAACAATATTGAGGTAGATCGCCAGCAGTTCAAGTTTAAGCACCCCTGTCGTAACCTATGCTATAATATAGAGGAGGCTAATAGTAGTTGATATAGAAGATAATACTTCTTTATCTTGGTTGATCGTGGAGATATTTAAAAAAAAAAGTTACTTTTTTCAAAGCGATATATCTAAGTAACTTTTGAAGCTACGAAAATAAAACTAAATGGCAGGGTTAAGGTACACTACAATTTATTTTACGACAGTTTCCGATGGACCAAACCTAAATAAAAAATATTAGAAAAATGCAAATAAAAATTTTATCAATCGATTTCTATCAGGTCTAATTGAATGACCACTTTGAAAAAAATATATATATTTGTCGATGTGTCGCCTAACAGCGTGCCAAGTTTCATTAAAATCCAAGTGGTGCAACATGCACAAAAAAAGTAAGTGAACAGGTACTCTATGACCGCTACGATAACGCATTTAAACGTAATCGTTATTATTATTTTACTAAGCAATTTCACAAATATGACCGCTTAAAAATTCACCGATACTTACCAGTATGAAAGACTTACGTATGCGCTGAGTTACGAATAATTTCAGGAATAACTCCCCGTACGTTAGAGCCCCATGCGCCGTCCGTACATGCATGTGATGCATATCCGTTTACGTATATAATTATGATTAGCGCATAGCTGTAGTGCATTCTCGTTCTTTCTATTTATTCAGTTTCACAAATTCCTAATTGAGAGACGTTTATGTTAAAAAATCTATAATATTCAGTGAACAAAGGAATGAAAATCCTTTTAACAAGAGCTTGATATCGAGCCTCTATTGGTATTGTTTTGATATTAGATTCTGAGTTACACAAAACACAGTATTTATGAGTCGAAACTACCCTCTGAAATAACGATATCATAAAGTCCTCATCGGAACTGTGACGTATATGAAAGTCCTCTTCATAATCATCATAATATTCTTCCTCGTCCGTTGATTCAAGTTGTTCTGTATCTATATCAATATGAGAAGGTGCTGAGCTTACGTCGTCAATAGCCGATGAAGTTCTGTACGGGATCAATCGAAATTTATTACACAGAACATCTCCAACTTTAAGTAGTGTCATGTGAGGAACGTTGTACAGTCCCTGGCCAAATTATTAGACGCACTGTATTTTTTTTTAATAATTTTATGTTTCTTAAGAGTTTTTATGCAATAATGGTATATTTAAACTACAATATTATTGATTTTTATTTAAAAGAATTGTTGTAGACTACATATTTGTATTTATTTTTAACATATGGCAACACTGTGTTGACAAAGTGATACATGAACGTAAATAAGTACAAACCTGTATCAGTCGCGATCGGAATCGAGTCAGGTACGGACGTGTTTCTGTGGCTTTATGGACTGTGATTGTTTGTTTAACAGTTTTATACTACTCAGTTATTAGTTTATTTTGTATGCAGTGTTTTAAAAAAGTAATTGGACTATTTTCATTATGGGTAGAAAAGGCGATCTTTCACCACGTAAAAAAGCTGAAGTGAAGGCCCTTGTGATTGCGAAAACATTTACAAACCGAGAAATATTACGAAGATTGGAGGTTTCTGAAGCTAGTGTACGACGCATAAAAAAGAAAATTGAGTCAGGGAAGGAATTAAGCCCGAAAAGAAAGAAAAGATGCGGTAGAAAACCAATTTTCACTCCACGGTCAGAGAGATGTTTGAAGAAAATTTGTGTAGAAAACAGATTTGCTACCACAAAGGTAATAAAATCACAACTCCAGGATGCTAGCGTAAATGCTTCTGAGCGCACTGTTCGAAGAAAATTGAAAGAATTAGATTTTAAGGCCTGTCGCCCCGCCAGGAAGCCCAAGTTAACAGCTGCAATGAAAGCAAAGCGCCTGAAGTGGGCCAAACAATGGCAAGACAAAGATGTGGACTTCTGGAGATCGGTAAGATACAGCAATTTAATCAATAATTTATATCATCAATAATTATTATCATTTTCAGTTAAATAAAGCAAATAAACATGGAAGTTTATATATTTTTCCTATTTTTGACAGGTCTGCTTCAGTGACGAAAGCACATTCGAAATTTTGCAGAATAAAGCTCAGTATGTGCGTCGTCGTCATGGAGAAAAGTTTCATCCTGATTGTGTCGTCCCGACGGTTAAACATCCCACCAAAGTGATGATTTGGTCAGTCATCAGCGGCAAGGGCACTGGACGTCTGTACGTCGTCAAAGGAATAATGAGGCAAGATCAGTACAAAGAAGTATTACAAAATCAGTTGATTCCGCAGCTCAGAGAATGGTTTCCAAATGGGGAACCATTCACTTTCATGCAAGATGGAGCTCCCTGCCACACTGCTCGCTCTGTTAAAACTTTTTTGGCAGAAAAAAATATCCCTCTGTTGGATTGGCCCCATTGAAAATGTGTGGAGCTGATGAAAAGAGAAGTGGCTAAAGATGTGATTACCAACAAAACCCAGCTCCTAGAAAAGATTATTCATGTGTGGAATCATCATCCTCAAATGCAGGAGACAGTACAATCTTGCATTGATAGCATGCCGCGCAGAATTAAAGTTTTGATAGCGGCTAAAGATGGCTCAACTAAATATTGACTTTTACTAACATTAATTTCACTTTTCTTTAAAACTTAATAAACTTATGCTTTTCTAAATTAATGCTGTTTTATTTATGTCAAATAAATAGGTAATTGATTGGATAATATAAAAATAAAAAACAAATCAATTTAAATAATAAAACGGTATAATATCACTCGGTAATTAATATTTTACATGAAATCTTGCAGTGCGTCTAATAATTTGGCCAGGGACTGTATGTTGCCAATTAATGCACCATGTTTCTTAAGTTTCCCTTCTGAAACTGCACAATGCCTTTCGCGAGTCCTTTTTGACACGACCTTAATATTACGAAATGCTACTTTTCAAAATTTGTTAAGTGAGCCCATTTAGGCATACAGCTTCTATTTATAGCCGTTACTGAATTATTTTTTAGATGCATCTACTATGTATCACTATGAAGAAAGAATCTATAAAATGGATGCTTGCAATGAATATTTATTTTACCTGGAAGTCGTTGAGACAAAGGGGATAAAGTTCCTAGTGAGAAAAATTTCAGATCTTCCACTATTTTTTTATATCTTTCGCACTCGCAAATTTCCATTCTGATAATATTACGATTTCGTGAGTGTCAACTGCACTTTTGTCAATCAACTTTTATTGGTGGAATGTTTCACCTGTGGTTTATGGTAGTTAAAACGTTGAAGTAAAAAATTATATACGTGATTTAATTAGTGAACTTTTTTGCCACCCTTACCAGGTTAATACTACTGCTATATAACATGTAGGTTGAATGTCAAAAAAAGTCGCCATATACTTAACAATTACCAATAATAGTCTGACGGGAGTTTCACGGAAAATAACAACTTCGTTTAAACTAATATTTAGTGATAATCTCCTGTAACCTTTTTGTCATGCTTGCAACCAGCTTTCTAGTAACTTTTGCTGGCATGTTCTCGTTCAATATTCTGGTTTTTTAATTCTCTATTTGAAACAATATGTTTGCGAACGCGTCGTTTAAGTTCCTCCCATAAATGCTCGATGGGGTTAACATCGGGTGATTGCGGAGGTGTATGAAACTGCTGTCGCACATTATGGATCATCCATTCTCGCACCAAGTTTGCGGTATGTTTCGGATTATTGTCCTATTGGCAAATGTATCTTTTTTCAAGTGCTAATTTTTGTACACTTTCTCTTAAATTATCTCTCAAAATGTTCAGATAAATATGTTGATCCATAGTACCATTAATAAAATGAAAATTTCCAACCCCTCCAGCGGACAAGCATCCCCAAAGCAGAACACTGCCACCCCCTTGTCTCACCGTGGAACAAATGTTTTTAATATCGAATGCGGTATTCTTTCTTTCTCCAAACTTTAGTTCTGCCATCAGATCGAAAAAAGTTAATTTTAGTTTCATTACTAAAGATTACGGATTCCCAAAATTAAGGAGGTTTAGGAACGTATTCCCTAGCAAAAGCGATTAGCTTCCGAAATTAACGGCTTCTTCCTGGCTACAAACACCCCTTATAGCATGCCCTGTGTAAACAATTTCTCATTGTTTTTGAACAAACATTTTTCGAAAATAGTTCCCGTACTTCTTCTTTTAATTTTGGTGCACTTTTCTTGGGATCTATAATTATTTGTCTAACAATACTGGCCTCTTCACGTGGAGTCAGTTCCTTGGGACGACCGGAGCGTGGTCGAATTTTTTAAGAACCCGTTAATTTATGCTGGTTTACAATGTACTGAACAGTAGCACGCAACTTTTTAACAATCTTTCCTCTATTTCTGTACGATTTTCCATCTTTCCACCAATCAGTTATGATCTTTCGAACTTGAAATGAAATTTCGTAATTTTTCTCGCTCATTTTTAGTGTTCCGTACGGAACACTTCTAAGATCACTTCGGTGTCTGTCTGTCACACCCGATTTTCTCCGAAACTATTTGACATAGAAAGTTGAAATTTGGTACTAATATAGGAAGTGATGGTCTCATCAGAGCCGTGTAGTTTTGAAAGTTAAATTTTGACTTAAGGGGTTAGTTTTGAGGGGTGAAATCGGAAGTGAAAAAAAAAATTTTTACTACATCGAGTGTGGTGTCAAATGAAAGCTTGTGAAAACACAAGTAAAAAATATATAAAATAATGTAATACTTGCGCACACTTTTCTTTGCATTATTTTTAAAAAATCGCGAAAAATCGCTGTCCCCCTACCTTATCTCGAAAAGTACTAATCAAAAAATTTTGAAAAAATTCTGGAATATTCTCCATGGGGTATAGATTGAACGAAAATTATCATTACCTTTAATAATTTATCTGGTATAAAAAAAAAAACAAAATTTCAAGGTCACCAGTTTTCAGTAAAGATTGGAAACAAACTTTGTTGAAAACGCATTTGAGGTATGTTTTGTGAAGTCACTGATCATTTTATACCACCGTAACAAAATTTTTTATTTTAAAAGCAATTCACGTACGGAACACTAACTGTGCAAGTTTAACTTGAACTTGACCGGTTTTTACCACTACTTTGAAAACCCACTGCAAAATTACTAGCAACAAGTGACAGATTATAAAGAATGGCCGAAAATTATTCATTTGTTTTCAGTTTAGCCAGTAATAGATACTACTCAGTATATATCACCACTACACCAAACACTTTATTTTTGCACTCGACGCGCGTTTCGCTAACCATGTTAGCTTCATCAGGAGCGATGATTGATCATCGCTCCTGATGAAGCTAACATGGTTAGCGAAACGCGCGTCGAGTGCAAAAATAAAGTGTTTGGTGTAGTGGTGATATATACTGAGTAGTACCATTGTGCCAAAGATTCCACATTCCCAACTTAGCAGTAATAGATAGCTTGATAAAATGCGGCTGATTATAACGTGTTTTTTTCAATGCAGTTCTTGAGTGTATGGAGACTTTTTTTAACATTAATTTCGTTTACATTTGTATAACAATGATGTAACTTCTAAATAAAATGTTCCGTAGCTGTTTGTAATACCAATCCTCGTTGGTTAAGTTTCAAATATTAATTTAAACATGTTTTCTCATAATTCAAATTAGTTAATTAAACATAACAGAAAAATAGTATAGAAAGCAGCTGGTGTATGGAGACTTTTTGGACTGACTGTATATATTTAATTAGGTTTGAGTATCTTAGCGTCCATCCTTGCATTATCAATAGCTTTCAGAATTGCTCAGGTCTCTATCAAATCAAAAGCCTTACAGTAGTCACGAAGTAGCTTATAAAGTAGGGCAGTAAACTGATGGGTTGATAGTTTTCTATCTTCTAGCTTTTTTATACCCGATAAAATATCAAACGTAATCTATAAGGTACCGGTGGCAATTAAGGCCCACCTAAAAAAATATTGCTTTAAATCTGAGTATAATGCGTATAGGATGTCAAAAACATATTGTTTACATAACTTGTACATGTTGCTGTAATAAATGGTGTAAAACAATTAAGAAAAGCATATTTTTAATAAGAAAATACACTTTTTAAAAACCCTTCTCAGGGGCCTTATTATACTACGGTAGTATATTAAAGCCCATATAAAAATTTGCTTTATTTTTACAGTAAATCGTCCTAAATTTACCTAGAAATAAGTTAAAATAAAAGTAAATTGTTGTTTTTTACTTATTTAATCATTTTCCTTTATTTATTAAACGTGGGCCTCATTGCCCTCTTAATATTAATCGTAGACAATTTAGTTTCAAGGAACTAGTGGTCTTAATTAAGGTACTTAGTACAATCACAACATGTTCTGTAACTTTGAAAAACTTAAATAATCAGTTCTTTTCTTATTTAACAAAACAATGTAATTACTTTTATATTAATTTTTAAGACTTAAAATCAGACTTTAATTAAAGGTACCTAACTCAGTTCTTTAGTATCACAATCATATTCCTAGAATCAAAAAATAGACTCTCAAAACAAAAAAAAAAATATCTTCTGCAAGCAAAATAAAAATAAAAACGATTAACAAACAAATTATTTATACTGAGACGGTAAAATATAGTTAAGTATTTTGTTTAATCACAGTCACAGCAATAAAACATATCTTTATCTTCGGTTGAGAGTCCGACACACTCTTCGTGGTACCATTTAAAACATTGGACACATTGCCGCATGTCCGAAACACGTCCTTCTTTGCAAGCATGGCAGAACCATTCAGATTCAATTATTTTTGACTTCTTAACCTTACTGCTATCTTTTCCAGACTTATTCTTACGATCTTTAGTTTTCTGATTGGCTTTTTTTGATTTTTTCACCTTTATCATCTCATTTTCTTTTAGCTCTTCTCGTTTCTTAAAAAGGTCCCTAATAATCCGTTGACCTCTATAATTGATGGCCTTTCTTCTTGGTTTGTCTTTGATTACAGCATAGTTTGGAGTTGGCATAAGTTCTTGAAACGGGGATTTAGTTTCCTTTGTTTTAAGACTGGCTAGCGGCGTATCATCGTCTGAATCTTCTTCGGAGGTATATAAATTGATTCTGATCATTTCTATTCAACATCTTCTGTACAGCGTCAGGCTCAATATCAGTCTCTGAGTCTGAACTTAGAATAAGAGGACGTTTTGTCACAATACCAGATGTTGATGGTTTTGGCGATGGAGTTGAAGCATTGCAATTTGTATTTTTGCTTTGTGGTACTTTCACAGGAAAGGTTGATGTAGCAATATCAGTTAAAGCCCTTACACCAATTTGCTTTTCTGGGGTAACAATGTCAGCAATAGTACATTCTTCGTTGTTAAGTATTGATGGTGAAACAGTGTCATAACGTGACGTTACTTCAGGGTACTCTATGTTTGCCTCAATAATAGTTGAAGTTTGTGGAGGAGGATGTTCGGTCAAGATCGCTGGTGCAAATGCTTCATCTGGTAATACATCAGGGTTGAATGGAAACAATCCAGTAGCCCTGAATCCATTTATTATATTTTCATGAGTCAATGCCCTCGACCAAGCTTTTGAGAATATTTTGTTGAAGTTCGATTTCGTCAAGCGTCTGTCAGGATTTTGATACATGTATGTCATAGCTTCTTGATCCCAGTGATGCTCAAAAGACTTATTGACGGATTTATCGAGGGGTTGAAGTTCATGGGTTGTGTTACTAGACAAACAATAAAGCACAATATCATGCTTGTCTGCTTCTTCAACAATTGTATAATCCAGGTGCGAGGGACGCACCATCAAAGATTAACAAGACTTTTCCCTGCGTTTTATACTTTCCCAGATGCTTGATGAATTCTATAAATAACTCCGTGGTCATACTTCCTTTTGGAGCCATCTTTACGAGAGATCCAGCTGGTAAGTTATCACTATATTCTGGTTTTTGTCTTTGGCCTTTAAAGATGATCATTGGTGGGATAGCGGTACCAACAGCATTAACACACATTGCTATGGTAACATTTTCGGCGTGCTCAGGTGCAATCAAATGGACTCGACGAGCTCCTTTTTGCGCCAACAGTTTGTTGATGATGAATAGTGAGTCTACACCCCTTTTCATCCATATTATAGAGTCGTTGCGGGTTCTGTAGAATGTCTAATTCCTCATATAGGTCTTTCACTTCTTGGAAATGCTGAGCAACAATAGGACGGTTTAATTTTTGTGCTCTGCCTGGATTCATAAACTGGGCTTTTCTTTTGGAAATTTCTGGGTTCCTTTTCAAAAACATTTTAAGCCAGTCTTTGCCCGCAATGCCAGAGTCTTTATTGAAATTGTGCTTAATATCATAATTCTCGCAAAATAAAAATGCTTGTCTCCGTATGACTTTTGGAGTAACAGGTACACCAATGTTAGCAAATCGTATAATGCGTTGTACAAGATCTTTTTCTTGGTCGATTGTCAATATGGAACTACGACCTAAGCGCTTAATAGTACTTTTTGAATTTATGTGATTTCGGAGAGTTCGTCTTGGAATGTTGTAACGTTCAGCTGCAGCTCGTTGCGTCAGCTGCCCTCGTTCTATTGCCGCCAAAGCGGCCCGTAAATTGTCTTCTGTCCACTGAGCTCTCTTTGGAGGCATTTTAATCAAAATCTGTAACAATGTTACACATATATTGACAGTAAAATTCACATAGTACATTGACCTAGAACACAAAAAAATTCAATCTGATACTCAAATATTAAGAGGCCAATAAGGCCCAAGTACCGTTATAATGGGCCTTATTAACCTCATGCCACCTTTTTACAAAATAACCTAATAAACCTAAAAAATCTTTCTCTGGCTAGGAAAAACCATATCCATTGTATTGTACAAGACATACTTAAGATAATAAATACAGCGTTATTAGTCAATTATTGAATTAAACGTAAAAATACTTAGTTTCTTGGTATGAAAATTATAAAATTGCACAGTAGCCGGTCACTTCATCAACGCATCGCACGTCACTGGCAAGATGGCGGCGCTGGCGACTGCGGACCAATACGGAAACATTCACACCGATATTGTGCACGTGTGCGTAAACAGTGAAGTGTCAGAAAGGTTTTTCCGCGAAATTTGAAATGTGGGCCTTATTACCCCCTGGGCCTTATTTACCTCAGGTACCTTTATGGAGAATATTCCAGAATTTTTTCAAAATTTTTGACGGGTACTTTTCGAGATAGGAGGGGGAAAGCAATTTGTGGCCCTTTTTTAAAAGTAATATGAACAAAAGTTTGGGCGAGTATTACATCATATATATTTTTAACAAGCTTTCATTTGACACCTCACTCGATGACCTTAGAAAAAATTTTGCCTTTACTTCCCTCTACAAGCTAACCCCTTAAGTCAAAATTTAACTTTTAAAAGTACATGGCTTTGATTGTGCCATCAATTCCTATATTTGTGCTAAATTTCAACTTTCTATGTTATATAGTTTCGGAGAAAATCGGATGTGATGCCTAGACGGACACCGAAGTGATCCCATAACTGTTCCGTACGGAACACTAAAAACTGAACCTCCTAATCTTTTAGGCTCGGTGACATTCGGTGTTGTTCAGAGGAATTTTCGAAATTAAAAATGATAAATTATTAAAGATAATGCACTCGTAATAATTTTCGTTCAATCTACACCCCGTGGAGAATATTCCAGAATTTTTTCAAAATTTTTTGATAAGTACTTTTCGAGATAAGGCGGGTGAACAGCGATTTTTTAAAAATAATACCAAGAAAAGGGCGCGCAAGTATTACATTATATATATATATATATATATATATATATATATATATATATATATATATATATATATATATATATATATATATATATATTTTACTCGTGTTTTCACAAGCTGTCATTTGACACCACACTCTATTACCTAGTAAAAAAATTTTTTTTTCACTTCCGATTTCACCCCCCAAAACTAACCCCTTAACTCAAAATTTAACTTTCAAAACTACATGGCTCTGATGAGGCCATCAATTTCTATATTATTACCAAATTTCAACTTTCTATGACAAATAGTTTCGGAGAAAATCGGGTGTGACAGACGGACAGACACCGAAGTGTTCCGTACGGAACACTAAAAATGATCTTATGAATAATTTACTTATGGGATGGATTGGGGTTTACTATTACGGGAAAAGAATTTTTCCAAAATTATCAGAAAAAAAAAATGGCAGTAATTTGACCAATTTTTTTGAAATCAGATTTTTCCGTGGTAATTTAAGTGTAATCTGAAGATTTATGAGAGTGCTTGCCCCTCTGAGATGAGGTCGTCTGCTTACTTCCATTATCTATGTCTTGGACACAAATTTCCATTAAAGGGTTCATATTTCGATACCAATTATGACCTGAAAGTTTGGTAGTCTTTCTTTCGGCCCAATCTGATGTCGATACTAAAAGAAATAGCTGATTTTTTTATACATTAAGAAAAAATAATTAGAAATGTACGTTTTATTAATACGTTACAGTTTATTATTAACAAGTTTTACAAATTTATACATATATGTTCCTAAAATAAAAACATACACTTAAGAATTTTACTTAATGAGACCATATTCTTTTGTAAAAATAAATCTCTTGTACAATATAAATAAAATCCCAACACCTAAGTTACCATCACCTATTAGGAATGTATATTTAAAATGTATAATTTGTACTCGCTATTAATCTATTATTTTGTATTGTAGAGGTGAGGAAGTCCAGTAAAGATGGAATATGGAATTTTATCTATAATAAGGTTTAATATTTTTTAAACGGTTTTTAATTCAAATTTCTTTAAATGCTGGCATATTTTTTTAACAGCGTGTCCTTTTAAAATTATACACAGATTTTCTAAAATATACAGTCATAATAATAATAAAATCTATTATAAAAATAAATAGTAAAACATTTCAAATCTATTTTATTTCTAGCAACTTTTCACTTTACGTTGGCTAAACTACTTCACATGCTTTAGGAAATTAACGAGTTGAATTTACATACATTAAGGACATAACCTTTCATAAATCCAGCCCCCTTCTCCTTGTTTTGTTAACACCCCGTCGGGTTCCCCTTCCTTTGGAAATCGAAATCTTATTCGATCATGTATTCTATCAGTTTGACCTTGCCAAAATTCTATCGATTTTGGTTTAATGAGATATCCACCCCTGAAAATGGTTTTAATATAAATTGTTAAGGAAAAATTTATAAGAAGTATTTTTTTGTAGACTCATTTGAATTTTCAGGATCTCAAAAACTGAAAATTAAATTATGATGCAAAGTACTGCTAAACACAATTAATTAAACTGTTCTAGGAGAATTCTAGAGGTTAATTAACATTAGCACTCTTGAAGTTACTCCACACGAAGCGGTTCAATGTTTTAATAATTTCTTTGTATTCTCTTCATTTATTTGTATTACCTTTTTTATCTGCTACATAGAGTGATTGATAACACAGGGCAACAAAAAAATATTTTTGTTTTGGTGCCTGGGATTTTAGAGCTGATTTTAACTATATTTGGGACGCTAAATCTATACATGCAATCCGTTTTTCTCTATCAGCTCTACTTTTTTAGATACAACAACTTATCTACCAATGTGGTTTTTATTCAGTATATTTATTTATGAGAGTTCTAAAATTATTATATATTCATTAATGTAGGTACAATGGTTTTATTGTCAGTCTGTAATTGAGTAAATTCCAGGTAAATCTATAAATAGTGGAACCATTGCCTATCAGGTACCTGAACTGACCCTTTTAATCACCTAACTCGGGTAAGTCTCGTCAGTTTGTGCGTTCTTACTAATGAGAGTAGATCGAATTCGGCGTGTTATTTTATGTTAAGAAAAGAGTGTTTTTGTGTTATTGAACAGAATTAAAATGAGTTCAGGTTCCAGTTCAAGAAGAAGTTGTGTAAATCAACCTGATGTGTTTTGCTATATATGCGGAGAATACATGTTTCAACAAAACAGACAAACTATTACTGACTTTGTAAAGCGAGCGTATCTTGGATAGTTTGGAGTTAAGCTTGGTGATCAGGATAAAACGTGGGCCCCGCATCTCGTATGTAAAACTTGTACAGAGCATTTACGGCAGTGGACTACCGGGAAAAGCAAATGTCTAAAATTCGGCGTACCAATGGTTTGGAGAGAACCAAAAAACTACGTCAATGATTTGTTATTTCTGTTTAGTAAATACTAATGGAATCAATCGAAATAACCGCAGTAAGTGGACTTATCCCAATTTAGACTGGGCAATACGCCCTATCCCGCACTCAGATGAAATACCGATTCCAACATTTCATCAGCTACCACATATCTCTGATGACGAATATTTTCCCTCTGATCGCTCTTCTGATGCTAATAAAAGTTCTGATGCTAATGAAACTAACAGTGACTATGAGGGGACGTCATCAGTTCCTCAACGCTTCAATCAAAATGAATTAAATGATCTCACCAGGGATCTCAATTTATCGAAAAAAGCTTCTGAAGTACTGGCTTCTAGGTTGAACGACAAAAATTTACTGGAACAAGGAACCAAAATTACCTTTTACCGTACAAGAGAAAAAGATCTGCTACCATTCTTTTCTCAAGAAGACAATCTTGTATTTTGTCACGAAATTAGGGGACTCATGAAAGAAATGGGACTTTCTGAATATATTCCAGATGATTGGCGCCTATTTATTGACAGTTCAAAGCGAAGTTTAAAATGTGTCCTTCTACATAATGGGAATAAATATGGTTCAATACCACTAGCTCACTCAACGAAACTGAAAGAAGAATATAATACCATAGCTTTGGTCTTGCAGAAGATAAAGTATTACGAACATCAATGGATGATTTGTGTAGACTTAAAAATGGTAAACTTTCTTCTTGGGCAGCAAAGTGGTTACACGAAATATCCGTGTTTCTTGTGCCTCTAGGATAGTAGGGACAAAACACACCACTGGGTTAGAAAAGATTGGCCTCAGAGAGAAAACATGGACGTTGGGGAAAAGAATGTCATTAACGACGCTTTGGTTGAAAGAGAAAAAATCATACTTCCTCCGTTACATATAAAGTTGGGCTTAATGAAGCAATTTGTAAAGGCTCTTGATAAGAATGGGTCTTGTTTTGCATATATAGGGGTAAAAATGCATCAGTTGAGCACAGAAAAACTCAAAGCAGGGATATTTGACGGCCCACAAATAAGACAATTAATTAAGGATCCTGCCTTCATAAATTCAATGAATCAAGTTGAACGAAAAGCTTGGACATCATTTGTTGCAGTTGTAGAAAATTTTCTAGGCAAACATAAAGCTCAAAACTATGTTGAAATGGTTAACAAGATGCTTAATAGTTTCAAATCCTTAGGGTGCAATATGAGTATTAAAATACACTATTTACACAGCCACTTAGACCGTTTTCCAGAAAATTTAGGAGACATGAGTGAGGAACAAGGTGAAAGATTTCACCAAGATATTAAAGTTATGGAGGACCGCTACCAAGGAAGATGGGACATGTACATGATGGCAGATTACTGCTGGAGTTTAAAAAGGGACTGTTTAAAAAAACATTCAAGAATGTCGCGGAAAAGAAGCTTTCCAAGTGTTGAGTGACTATTTCATTTCTTCAATGTTTTCTTTTTGTTTGTAAGTACGACATAATATTGTATTTTGTATAACTAAAATAAAAATTTCGTATCTACTTTTGTTTACTACACTTACGGATTCGAGTTACAATAATGTAACTTATATTTCTCTAAAATTGTATATCTTAAAAATTTGAGCTCCTAGGTACAAATAAATATACGTTATTTGAATTCAGGACATCAAATTGATATAGAATCAGCTCAAAAAACCTCGACACCAAAACAGCTGTTCCCCTGTGTAATAGTTGTGCCATGAAGTAACTGTCAACTCTAAACATGGAAATAAGCGTTCTAGACAAACACAATAAAATGTTGGTTAATTAGACTACAGAACTGGTACCATCAATACTCGTCAGTAAAATAAGATGAAAACTACGTCTCAATATCATAGAATCCAAAATTATCAGTTGTTATGGAGTGTAAAGCTTTCTAATTCGAAATATAATATTCCCAGCTTTTGATAAGCTCTCTTTGCTACGCTTGTAACATGTTCATGCCCAGACATATTTTCTCTCAAATTAACGCCCAGCAAACTGAATGACGATGTTAGAGGAATAGCGGGCCCCGACATAATAAGTCGGGCTCGGCAACGTTAACTTCTTTAGAAAACACTGCCACTTAGATTTTTGTAGCGTTAAGTTCTACTTATTTACTGTCATCACAAGATAGAATTTCTTTGTTACGTTGAACGACCTCCTGGTGTCTGCGGATATTTAGTAGTACAGTAGCAGATGTTCGAGCGTTCAAAATGGATGAGATAAGCGTACTGTCATCTGCAAAGCTGTAGATTGGATTCCGGGTCTTTTCTCCAGCGGCGTTAATAGTGAAGGTGTTAGAAAGAAACCCGTCGATTGCGACTCATAAAGAACGCTCTTTGAGAAAACTTGAGATCCATAATTTAATCTTAGGTTTGGTCAATCATCGTTTCTGATGATGCTAACATGGTTAGAGCGAAACGCGAGTCGAGTGCAGAGATTAAGAGCTAGGTGGTTTAACTGTGCCAAAACTCCAACAAATATGAAAATTTGTGTTCAGATAGCAAAAAACTCCTTCATATTTTTAAAACGACTCTGGGGGCTCCTGGTTGCCCCTCATACGCCCTTTATACTACGTTACTTTTTTACTCATGATATTATTGGGATTTTCATAAGAAATTTGATCCTCAAGACACAGGTAAGGAATTGATCAGCTAACTAGCACAAAGCGGTCACAACATTAGCAAATACTCATTCATTACATTTCTTAATATTTTTAATAATAATATATATATATATATATATATATATATATATATATATATATATATATATATATATATATATATATATACAGTCCCTGGCCAAATTATTAGACGCACTGTATTTTTTTTAGTAATTTTATGTTTCTTAAGAGTTTTTATGCAATAATGGTATATTTAAATTACAATATTATTGATTTTTATTTAAAAGAATTGTTGTAGACTACATATTTGTATTTATTTTTAACATATGGCAACACTGTGTTGACAAAGTGATACATGAACGTAAACAAGTACAAACCTGTATCAGTCGCGATCGGAATCGAGTCAGGTACGGACGTGTTTCTGTGGCTTTATGGACTGTGATTGTTTGTTTAACAGTTTTACACTACTCAGTTATTAGTTTATTTTGTATGCAGTGTTTTAAAAAAGTAATTGGACTATTTTCATTATGGGTAGAAAAGGCGATCTTTCACCACGTAAAAAAGCTGAAGTGAAGGCCCTTGTGATTGCGAAAACATTTACAAACCGAGAAATATCACGAAGATTGGAGGTTTTTGAAGCTAGTGTACGACCCATAAAAAAGAAAATTGAGTCAGGGAAGGAATTAAGCCCGAAAAGAAAGAAAATATGCGGTAGAAAACCAATTTTCACTCCACGGTCAGAGAGATGTTTGAAGAAAATTTGTGTAGAAAACAGATTTGCCACCACAAAGGTAATAAAATCACAACTCCAGGATGCTAGCGTAAATGCTTCTGAGCGCACTGTTCGAAGAAAATTGAAAGGATTAGATTTTAAGGCCTGTCGCCCCCCGCCAGGAAGCCCAAGTTAACAGCTGCAATGAAAGCAAAGCGCCTGAAGTGGGCCAAACAATGGCAAGAGAAAGATGTGGACTTCTGGAGATCGGTAAGATACAGCAATTTAATCAATATAATTGATACATTATTATCATTTTCAGTTAAATAAAGCAAATAAACATGGAAGTTTATATATTTTTTCCTATTTTTGACAGGTCTGCTTCAGTGACGAAAGCACATTCAAAATTTTGCAGAATAAAGCTCAGTATGTGCGTCGTCATGGAGAAAAGTTTCATCCTGATTGTGTCGTCCCGACGGTTAAACATCCCACCAAAGTGATGATTTGGAAGTCAACAGCGGCAAGGGCACTGGACGTCTGTACGTCGTCAAAGGAATAATGAGGCAAGATCAGTACAAAGAAGTATTACAAAATCGGTTGATTCCGCAGCTCAGAGAATGGTTTCCAAATGGGGAACCATTCACTTTCATGCAAGATGGAGCTCCCTGCCACACTGCTAGGTCTGTTAAAGCTTTTTTGCAGAAAAAAATATCCCTCTGTTGGATTGGCCGGGTAATAGCCCCATTGAAAATGTGTGGGAGCTGATGAAAAGAGAAGTGGCTAAAGATGTGATTACCAACAAAACCCAGCTCCTAGAAAAGATTATTCATGTGTGGAATCATCATCCTCAAATGCAGGAGACAGTACAATCTTGCATTGATAGCATGCCGCGCAGAATTAAAGCTTTGATAGCGGCTAAAGGTGGCTCAACTAAATATTGACTTTTACTAACATTAATTTCACTTTTCTTCAAAACTTAATAAACTTATGCTTTTCTAAATTAATGCTGTTTTATTTATGTCAAATAAATAGGTAATTGATTGGATAATATAAAAATAAAAAACAAATTAATTTAAAATAATAAAACGGTACAATATCACTCGGTAATTAATATTTTACATGAAATCTTGCAGTGCGTCTAATAATTTGGCCAAGGACTGTATATATATATATATATATATATATATATATATATATATATATATATATATATATGTATATATATATATATATATATATATATATATATATATATATATATATATATATATATATATATATATACATACATACATACATACATACATACATACATACATACATACATACATACATACATATATATATATATATATATATATATATATATATATATATATACATATATATATATATATATATATATATATATATATATATATATATATATATATATATATATATATATATATATATATATATATATATATATATATATATATATATATATATATATATGTATATATATATGTATATATATATATATGTATATATATATATATATATATATATATATATATATATATATATATATATAGATATATATATATATATATATATATATATATATATATATATATATATATATATATATATATGTATACAGTGAAGTCTGCTTATAACAAACCCGTTTATAGCGAATTTCAGGTTAAAACGAACTATTTTACAATGCACGAAAAAGCTTCCATAAGACCAATGCAAATTTTTATCGATTATAAGGAACCCGGTTATAACGAACTTCCGGATAAAGCGAACCAAATTTGGATGTTTTGTGTCCGTTTATAACGAACTTGCCACTCCCTGCGCTCAATGTCGCGCGACTTGATCCAGAGAATTCACCGAAACTCGCTAAGAACTCCTATTCTACTTGTTTCCGCCGCATCGCTAGTTCGAGCAGTATTATTTTCAATTCACTTGTGTTATGCGGTTCTAATGCATATTTGATAAAAGTAGCAAAGTGAATGTTTAAGTTTTTATTTTAAAATGAGTACACAAAAACGTAAAGGGTTTACTTTAAAAGATAATCACGATATTATAAGGAAAATAGCAAATGGAGTTAAACAAAGTGATGTTTGCAAAGAATTTAACTAAATCTACGGTTTCTACAATATGGAAGAAGAGGCAAGAAATCCTTACAATCTATGATAAAAGACACTTTAGTTGTAAAAAAGTAAGAAAATCTACACATAACCAAATCGATAAAGGACTCCTTAAATGGTTTAGTCCAAAACGACATGAACATGTTCCTATAACCTGTTATACTTTACAAGAGAAAGCTAGTGAATTGGGAAGGAAAATAGAGAACACCGAGTTTAACTGTTCTAGAAGCTGGATTGAACGATTTAAAAAGCGACATAATATTAGTGAAGGTAAGATAGTAGGAGAAACTGCAGGCGTGGATATGACTGTTGTTGATCAGTGGTTGGCCAATGTATGGCCGGAAATTCGAGAAAGTTATGAATATGTGGACATTTTTAATGCGGATGAAACGGGTTTGTTTTTTTTTACGTTCCATGTTTTGTTTTCTAAAGGGTTTTAATGTTTTATACAAATAAATAACAGACTATACAAATACGAACTTAAGAGTTTTTTAAGACTGATCTACAATTACGTCATAATATTTACTTGCGATGATCTAAAAGAAAACAAATAAAAGAAATCGGTGTACTTATGTTGATGTTATTTACTTTCAGACCTGAAACGGTTTTACGTAAAGTTTCAGGTTTTTAGTGGTCTAATTGCTCTCTAATTAGGAGTTTACACTAGCGAATATCATGAATTTTCAATACTACTTGATGTTCCAATAAAGTTTCTTGGCTTGCTTAATAAAACATTACTCCTCATGAGATTGGTACTATAGGCCATATTGTACGTCTATTTCTGTGTGTAATAATTAGCCGTACTTGTTTATCCTATGTCATAAATATTAAAACGTTTCATAATCAAATAAACATACCATAATGGTGGCTTTGGTACCTCGCCTTCTTTATACGTATTTTTTAATCCCTCTGCTATGGCGATAAGTGCAGCTCTGCTAGTTACTGGTTGACTTTGATCGCTACACAGAGATCCAATCTGACTTCCATATGGTCTGGATTTAAAATATTCATCAGACTCAGTAACGGGTACTTTTTCGACATCACCTTCTACCCGAACCTTAAAAAAATCATAAAAGAAAATATTATTAATAATGATTGACTGCACAGAATGTACTACTCAGTATATATCACCACTACACCAAACGCTTTATATTTGCACTCGACGCGCGTTTCTATTACCATGTTAGCTTCATCAGGAACGATGATTGACTAAAGCTAAACTACAAATCTACCCTATTTATACTTAGCCTAACCCTTGAATTACTCAAGCGGAACTAATGACATAGGCAAGGCCGTCAGTTCCGGTTAAGTAACCAGTAGAGGGGACTATAAGGAATAGGCCTTCTGTCTTTCTTTAAACTACTTTTACATTTTATGATTTCCATACTTTCGTATGCGTTCAACAATCTCCTATCAGACACATCTTTTATTAATCTTAGATTATCTAAAGTTACAGTATGATCAGCTTCAAGGGCATGTTCGGCAATGCTAGACTTTTCTGTTCTACTGTATTTTAAGTGTGCTAAATGTTCTGTAAATCGTGTTTTAATTGACCTTTTAGTTTGCCCAACATACTTCATTACAACTAATTTCATAAATTCCACTTTTCTCACAATTAGGAATCTTATCTTTGGGATTTCCTAAGATATTCCTCAGGTTGTCTGATCACTTATAGACTAAAATGAGGCCTACCTTATTAAATACCTTATTGAGTCCCTTGCTATATTTCGGATTATATGGTATGGAGAAATACTTGGTGTTATTTTCTTCGCGTGTAAAAAAGGTGGAATTCTGAATATTAAACCTAAACTTATACCTATTTATTAGCTTATTTACTAAGCCATCGTCATAACCATTAACTCTAGTTATATTTCTAATACGATTCCTTTCTTTATTAAAGTTTACTCTATTCAGAGGGAAAGTGACCAAACGATGAACTAAAAAATGTAATGAGGCTAATTTATGTTGTTTGCAATGAAATGAATCATTAGGAATATATCTATCTGTTACTGTGTCCTTTCTACAGATATCAAATTCTAATCTATTATTATTTTTAATAATTAAAATATCTAGAAAAGGTAATTGTCCTTTGTTCTCAACTTCGTAAGTGAATTTAATGGAATCATACCGGCTATTTAATTTAGAAACAAAATCATCAATATTTGCTTCCTTTGTATCAAAAATCGTGAAAATATCATCCACATACCTATACCATTGGGAAATATTCGAATTCTTGACTGGCTTCGATTTCAAACTTACTCATGAATAAATTGGCTATGAAAGGTGATAAGCAATTATCCATAGTTGTTCCTTCTTTCTGAACATAAAATTGATTGTTATATTGGAAATAATTTTGTTCCATGCAAAGTTTAGATGTTAAATATTCACGAATAATTTCGTCTTCAAAGTCATTCATTCTAAGTAATTCTTCGAGATATATTGTAAAGTTTGTGGAATTGGCACACTTGGGAACAAAGAACTAACATCAAAAGAAATTAAGACTTCACCTTCATTGAGAACTAGATTTTCTGTTTTATTAATGAATTTTAATGAATTCTTCACTGTGAAAGTATTTAATGGTAAATTCTCAAGTTCTTTTGATAACCATTTAGATATTAAATATGTGGGTGATCCGACCGATAAAACAATGGGTTGCAGTGCTTTTCCAGGTTTGTGAATTTTGGGTAAGCAATACAATTTTGGTATGATAGGATTACTCACATTTAATTTAAATTTTAGCGAATCGGAGACAAGGTTCTTACATTTTTTTAAAGAATTTTTAACCTCTGATATCATTCTCGGTAATGGATTTCTTATTACCTTTTCATAAGGGCCAGATTCGATAAGATTATCTACGCGTTCAAAGTAATCTTTCTTATCCAATATAACAACCTTATTTCCTTTATCCGCTTTTAAGTAGAAGACATCTTTCTTTTTCAATCCTTTAACTACTTTTATGTCTTTTCGTGAATTAGAATTTGTGTTGTTAACCATGTTTTTCGATATTTGATTGCGACATGCTTCCCTAACAAATGATTTACTATTTTCTGGAAGCGTATTACTAATGGAACTTTCAATGTGAGCAACTATTTCTGCACAGAACGTCTAATGCCGCACTGGAAAGCTAAATTTACCATAACATCAGGTACCCAAACGGTACAAACTGAGCCGGTAACTTTTAGAAGAGGAGTCTTTCAAGGTGACTCATTAAGCCCACTATTAAAACAGAACTCCGCAGCAAGTATAGGAAACGACTTAAAGAGATCTGGTCGCCAGAATCACAGGACGTAATGTTTTACCGGTACTTCTCTATTCTTTTGGACTAGTCAAGGGGACGAAAGAACTGCGACAACTGGATGTTAGCTCACGAAAAATCATGCACATGCATAGAAGCCTTCATCCTCGATCATCTGTTCTGCAAATAGACGTTTCACATCATCAAGGGAGAAAAGGACCGCTGAGCATAGAGTGTTTGCATAATTGAAGCGTCGGGGGGCTAGCTTGTAATGTTGCAAAGAGTTCCGATTATCTGCTGGAATTAGTCTACGGCCAAGAACGGAGGCTTTCTATTTAGGGCTAGGGAAGATGCAGCGGAATAACTTGGTTTGGCAGTAAACTTCAGCGACGTCATCGAATAACAAAATGATGAGATTAACATCCTAAATTTAGAACCACTTAGGCTTAAAACAGTCATTAAAACAGCAGAACAACACTGATTTTATATGAAGTAGCTTTCGAAAAAACTAACATTTAGTTTTCTACAGTCAGCACAAATCAGCTTTTTACTAGCTTGTCCGGATGGTGTGATTAATAACCTACTGTACCGTAGGTGATTTACCGAACTAGCAGACATTAAGTGTACGCCTTGAAACAAGGAAACAGAATCACTGATGCATTCCCTTTCAACGTGTCTGGTTCACGCTATATCATCTTACAGATAGCGTCACAATGCCGCGTTGCGTATTCTATATTACCGTCTTCAATATTCGTACGGTATTGATGGCGTTCCCAGACTGCCGTAACTTCCGGGAGAGATTGAGTCGGTGATAGAAAAGGACAGTGCCATACTTCTTGGATTTTGCCTTTTCGACCACAAGACGTTTGCAAGCCAACAAATCCGATATAGTGCTCGATAACATAGCAAAAGAAATTTTATATAATCAAGTATTTGGTACCTGCAAAAACAAATATAGCAATCAAAGATGAGGAAAAACATTCTAAGTACACAGTTTTAAACTACGAACTATGCGTTTTGTTTCCCTCGAGCAGAACATTCAGTAACAATGGTGGTCGCATTCAGCGAAGATTTAGGAGGAATTAAGAACACATTCCTGAACAACCTTAGGAAGATACTGACTTGCTGTGCCTCGGCTGATTCACTAGCAATGAAGATGCAGAGGACAGTTATTCTTCGTTCTCTTAGAGTGTTCAGACAGATGAATTTGGTAGATTGTCATTTACCGAACGGACGTGAGGTGTGATCTTCATTTTCGGACCACATCGCGTGACAGCCTGTGTGGGTCAGAGCCAAAGGATTTATCGCGTCGGATTTTTTTTTTCTCTTTTAGATAATAAAAATTTCAAGGGGACAACCTTGTCACCATTACATTTAAGTATGACCTGATCCCTCTAACAAATATGGTCAATAGACAGGAAATGTGATATAACATTGGTGGAAATAGAAAGGTAGGTCATTAACGACCTTAAGATATTTTGTAAGAACAAAGAGTAAAGGAGACAAGCCTTACACATCGTTAAGATTTTCAGTGACGATATTAGGATGGAATTTGGGATAGATAAGTGTGCCACAGTATTATTTCATCAAGGAAAACGTGTCTATAGTCGCAAAACCATGAGACAAGTATCAAAGCCCTAGAGCAGGGTAACGTGTATAAAATATCTAGGAGTAGAAGAAAGCGATGACATTCACCATGAACAGATGATCGTAAAAATCAGAAAGAAGTATTACCGTACTGCAATTAATACTAAAATCAAGTCTCAAACTCAGAAAGGCCAACGCAATTAACAGGCGAGTAGTACAGGGTGAGTCAATGATAGAGTAACGTTCATTATCTCATTTGTTTCGGGAATGATGAAAAAATGTTAAATACAATAGTTTTAGGGAATGTTAAGGTGCACAGTTTTAACTTATTTTTGAGTATACAGGGTACTTCAAAAAAGTGTGGCCGATATAACATGTTTTTTTTAAATGAAACATCCTATTTTTCTAATTTATTTTTAAATTCTGCGTAAAATTTTATAACTTTTTTTTTATTAATAATGTTATATTAGTAGTAGTAGTTTTTCTAATATTTCATTTAAAAAAAACTAGCTTTTAGTTTTGTAAAAAATTGCCAGTAGCGTCATTGTTTCGGAAGATGGAATACTCATAATTAGTACGAGCGTTCTATAGAGATGGAAAAAAGATATATGCAAAGAAATGTGAGTTAGATACCACAGGGTGTTCAAAATAAATTTAAACATATTATTATTTTTTCTAATAGATTTTACAAACAAAAAGTATATCATATACCTATTTCTAATAGTTTTCGATTTATTTTGAATTTTTTTCAATTTTTGCCCGTGTTTTTAATACACCTACGCATTGACACCCGGAATTTTAATGTATTACGTTCCACCATTCGTGAATACCTCTATTGTAACATATATATATATATATATATAATATATATATATATATATATATATATATATATATATATATATATATAGTGACGTGCAAAAGTTCCCGGTCAGTGACATTTCGTACTCTAATTTATTAAAAAAAAAGACTAATGATTTTTAATCATTATGAGATGTGAGTATATAGGAAACAAAATAATATAGTAAAAGAATACTATTTATGTTTGTGAATATATTTATTATTATTATTATTCTTACAAAAGTTCTTCTTTCTCACATTTGGTCAATGTGGTTCCATGTTTGGCTGACGGCGCAAACCAAGTCAGCACAAACGCATTACCATTGTGTATTAAGGATAATAATTATTATTATTATCTACAAAAAAGTTCTTTCTTTCTCACATTTGGTCAATGTGGTTCCATGTTTGGCTGACGGGCCAAAGCCAAGTCAGCACAAATCCTATTACCATTGTGTATTAAGGAATGACCTGACAATGTTACATGTTTTCAAAACCACTGACTTCTGAATGTTTTTGTGTATGTTTGTGTTGAGTCCCAATTGTACCAAGTGTGGTGTGAATGTTATTGGTGTAAGGCCTGTGGCTGATATAAATGAGGGGGACAATGATGACTTTTTCTTGTTTCCATAGCTTTTTTATTTCCGTTGCAAGGTCTGTGTATTTGGAAATTTTTTCTGTATATTTTGTTTGGAGGTTTGTATCGTTGGGGACAGCTATGTCAATTAGATAGGTGACTTTTTCTTTTTTGCACTGAAAAGTAATATCGGGTCTATTGGCGGAGACTGTTTTATCTGTATGGATACTGATGTCCCAGTAGAGTTTGTAATCTTTATTTTCAAGTACGGATGTTGGTGTGTATTGGTAGTAGGGATCTGTGTTTTCTATGAGCTTGTATGTTGTGGCTAGTGCTTGGTGAACTACTTTTGCCGCTGAGTCATGTCTGGCTGTGTATTCCGTTCCGGCTAATATTTTACATCCGCTTGTTATGTGTTCGATCGTTTCTTTCTGCTGGTGGCATTTTCTGCATCTGTCTTCTGTCATAGTTGGGTCTTTGATGATATGCTTTTGGTAGTTTCTGGTTAATATGACTTTATCCTGGATGGCAAGTAAGAAGCCTTCTGTTTCCGGGAATAGCTGCCCATCCCGTAACCAGGTGTATGATTGTTTTTTTATTTACGTGGTATTGTTCTATGTGGTATCTGTGTTTTCCGTGGAGTGTTTTTTCTGACCACGTTTTCATCTTTTCCTGTTGTAATTGGATGTGACTGTGTGTATCTGCTGGGTGGTCTACCCGGGATAAGTCAAGTGGGGTATAGTTTTTGTCTGCTTTGACTGTTGCTGTGTGGAGGCTGGTTTGCTTGGTGTGAAAGAATTTCCTAAGTGCTTGTATTTTGTTTTGTGTGTAATGATCTGATGTCTATAATTCCTCTTCCTCCTGCCTTCCTCTCAATGGTAAGTCTTTCTTTGCATGCGTTGGGGTGTAATTTCCTGTATTTGGTGAATTGAGATCGTATAAGGATGTGAATATTTTCTATGTCTGTTTGTGACCATTTGATGATACCAAACGAATATGTGAGTATAGGTATAGCGAACGTGTTGATGGCTTTAGTGAGATATTTGGAGTTGAGTTTTGTTTGTAAAAGTTTCGTCAGTCTGTTCTTGAATTCGGTTCTGAGCTCTGTTTTGATGTGAGTATGGTTGAGTTTGATGCTTTGTTCGAAGCCTAGATATTTGTATGTTTCTTTGTCGAACATGTTATCGAGTGTTTCATTGTTGATGGTTTCTGTCTCATGGTGGTACTTCCATTGGCCTTTGTTGATGTGGAGCACTTTGCATTTACTTATACCAAATTCCATATTGACATCTAAGGTGAATATTTCTGTGATTTTGAGGAGTTCTTTCAGCTGTGTTTTTGTGCAGCGTAGAGTTTTATGTCATCCATATATAGGAGGTGGTTAATTTTATGTTGATTCACTTTTGGGTGTCTAATATTGAAGCCATGCTCTGTTCTGTTTAGTATATTTGAGAGTGGATTGAGACAGAGGCAAAACCATAGAGCGCTGAGCGAGTCTCCCTGAAATATACCCCGTCTGATGTACAGCTCTTCTGTTTGGATGTGTTCGGTTTGTGTTTCTAGGTGTATTTTAGTTTTCCATGTTTTCATAATTTGCGCTAGAAATTGCCTGAGGTGTTGGTTGATTTTTATAGATTTCTAGGGCTCTGATTAACCAGCTGTGGGGTATGGAGTCGAAGGCTTTTTTATAGTCTATGTAACTGATGTGAAGGTTTCTGTGTTCTTTTCTGGTTTGTCCCATAATCACGCTATCTATGATCAGCTGCTCCTTGCATCCTCGACTATTTTTCCTGCATCCCTTCTGCTCTTCTGTGATAATATTGTTGTCTGTTAGGTGTTGTTCGATTTTCTTGGAAATTGCGGCTGTGATGATCTTGTATAGGGTTGGAAGACAGGTGATAGGTCGGTAGTTTGACGGGTTTGTGGTGTCTGAGCTTTTGGGTTTAAACGTATGTTATTCCTTGTGTAAGGAAAGTGGGAAATGTGTGTGGTTGTAGAATGGCTTTGTTGATTTGGTGTGTGAGTGCTTCGTGTGTGGTGGTAAACTGTTTGTACCAGAAGTTTTGTATATTGTCTATTCCAGTTGTGTGTGTGTTTGATTGTTTCTGTAATTTCTTCTGTAGTTAGTGTGGAATTTTCTTGTTCTGTCACACGCTTGTGTTTATCTACTTCGGCTTTGATCCAGGGGGTGTTATTATTATGTAGTTTGGGTTCTGACCAGACAGTTTTCCAATAATCTGCGAGTTCTTGTTTGTTTGGTGGTTCAGTTACTACTGCTCGTTGTACGTTGTATTATTATTATATTTATTATTATTATTCTTATATTTATATGTGCAAAAGTTTCCGGCCACATAATATACACTGACGCAATAGGACGTTCAAAGACGTATTTACGAATAATAGCGAGTTGAATGTTCACATTTAGTTCATAAAAGGTCGTGGGAGCATAAACATGGCTCGGCATATGCAAATCCAAATTCGTGAGAGAGTAATAAAATTTTCAAAAGAAGGAGTCTTCTCGTGAGATTGCTTCATTATTATCGATAGGTAAATCAACCGTGAACGATATTATTGTAAAATACCGTTGTGGATATGGTTTAAAAGATCGTCCGCGTAGTGAAAGACCAAGAAAAACCTCTAAAAAAGTACATCGTATCATTAAACTGCTGCCGAAATTGCACGCGAGCTAAAGGATGAAAACCTAGCTAATGTTAGTCACGAAGATTACATGATGTGGGACTTTTTTGGCCGTATAGGTAATAAAAAAAACCATTAATCAGTAAAAAGAATCAAAAGGCCCGATTACAATTTGCCAAAGATCACCTAAATTGGACAATCAAGGATTGAAAAAAAAACTAGCTTTCTCAGCCCAATCGAAATTTAATCTTTTTGGAAATGATGGTAGACAACATGTACGACGTCCTACTGGTACGAGAAATGATGTTCGGTACCAAATTCCTACTGTAAAACACGGTGGAGGAAGTGTGATGGTTTGGGGAATTTTCTCTGCACAAGGAGTCGGTCCATTGATCGAGATCAACGGAAATATGAACGCTGATATTTACAAGGAAATTTTAGAAAATAATTTGTTATCATATGCTGAAGAAACATTGCCTCAGAATTGGATATTTCAGCAGGATAATGACCCCAAACATACATCCAAGTTGTTAAAACAGTGATTTCCTGCTTCAAATGTGAGTTTTAAGCTGGCCATCTCAATCACCGGACTTGAACCCAATAGAACACCTATGGGAAACGCTAGATCGTCGAGTTCGAAAGCATACATATTCAAATAAAGCCGCATTATTCAAATCATTGAAGGAGGAATGGGATAAAATTTCACCTGCTTGTATTAATCGATTAACTGAGTCAATGCCACATCGTTGTGCGGCTGTTATCGCTGCAAAGGGTATGGCTACAAATACTAACATAAAAATATAATTTAAGTCTATTATAGAGCATATGGACTAATAATTTTTCTTGTAGTACAAAGTGGCCGGAAACTTTGCACATATAAATATAAGAATAATAATAATAAATATATTTACAAACATAAATAATATTCTTTTACTATATTATTTTGTTTCCTATATCTCATACTCACATCTCATAAGGATTAAAAATCATTAGTCTTTTTTTTTTATAAATTAGAGTACGAAATGTCACTGGCCGGAAACTTTTGCACGCCACTATATATATATATATATATATATATATATATATATATATATATATATATATATATATATATATATATATATATATATATCAAATTATATTTTTATATTTGGTTTACGTACAAATTAAAAGATTTTAGAATTATGTCAAGTAAAATAAAAAAAATATATATGAACACGCTATACTTAATGATCAACAATGTATTTTAGTTAATGAAATTTGCAACTAGAAATAGGTTTAGGCACCTCGAAACCATGTACCAAAAGGGAAAAAGAGAAAGAGTTTCTGTTTTAGGACCGTTTGCTTTTACTGGTATAATTGATAAATAATTTGAAAGTAGACAGAGTTGTATTAAGGTTTATTTCTTTGCTGTGCAATATATTGTTAAGATTCAACGAATTGCACTAAGTACGCGTACCTAATACTCCATCGGAGGCTGACACAGTGGGTGGACTGCTGAAAAACGGGGCCTTATCCGTTTTCAGTTGTTTTACATTAAACCAAATATATATTGTACTAAATTGTAATAAATTTGATCTAAATTGCTAATATATTGCTTGTTGTTGACAATATTTGTTTTATTTTTTATACAAAGCATTTCTTTTACCAAAAATTTGCTACAATCTCTTTCGTAGGTGACAACGTTAGTGTTTAGAAAGTCACATTCGTGATTTTCACTTGCTTCGTGCTTATGTAAGGCTATAGATGCATTTTTTCTATTGTCTGAGTATTGTGTTGATTAAATGGACGTAAATATACAAAAAATACAAATGGCCATTATACACTACCATCAGAATGTATTTGTCCACCTAGAAATTTCAATGTAACTGCCAAAATTTAATACCTAATTAAACCCGTTTATTATATTAGGTAAATTTAATTGTTCTTAACAAGTGTCCATCATAAAATTGTTTAGATAAGCCTTTTTAGTGAATTCACAAATTAAAAACCAATTAGAACAAATTTTCAAGTTTTACATGATAATCCTTTTGAGGCCAGTTGAAGTAAGAACGCATTTCAAGTTTCTAGGGATTATGGAAATTTCTAGTGATATTTTATAAATGAAAACTATGCTATAAATTCCATTGCCATTTTGGAAATTAACCATTCGCAAACAGTACTTTGTCATTGATACAGGCTCAATTGTTTTGTGAAAATGCCAAAAACGAAAGAAGTTTCTGTTGAAAATCGGGCTCTGATAATTGCGAGACATCAAAATGGTCACTCAAGTCGACAAATCGCGAGTGATATGGCGGATGCCAAGGAGAACGGTGGATTACATCGTAAAAAAATTTTCTGCGGGACATGGAATTCTCGACTAAAAACGACTCCCGCTGAAGACAGAGCTATAACAATGTCCAACAGACGTAAGTGCCGCCTAACCGCACCAGAAATCATGGCTCACGTAAACCTGGAGCGGCCCATCCCCATCAGCGTGACAACCGTGAAGAACAGGTTAGCAGAAGGTGGACTACACGGGAGAGTTTCATTGAGGAAACCATTTCTTAGGCAAGTGATTAAACGTAAACGAATAGAATGGGCCCGAGACCATGAAAATTGGACATCAGAACAATGGAATTCCGTCCTTTGGAGCGACGAATCTAAATTCGAAATTTTCGGTTCAAATCGACGAGTTTACGTGCGGCGGTCAGCTGGAGAGAGGATGTTGAAAGCCTGTCAGTTGTCTACAATAAAACATGGTGGAGGTTCAGTAATGGTTTGGGGTTGTTTTGGCAACGGTAAAGTTGGAAAAATCTTTAGGATAGAAGGATTCATGCGAAAAGAACAGTATCAAGAAATTTTGCTAACTCAAATGCTTCCTTCTGGAAGAGAGATTTCTCAGGGGAAATTTATTTTTCAGCATGACGACGTCTCTAAACATTCTGCTAAACAAATTAGAGAACTTTTGGACCAATGGAAATCCCATGACGTCCTGGAAGTGATGATTTGGCCTCCACAATCACCCAACTTGAGCCCCATCGAATTGCTGTGGGACAATTTGGACAGGTGTGTTCGAAAACTCAATCCAACATCAGAAAATCACTTGTGGGAACTTTTACAAGTAAAATAACCGAAGAAACTCTGAAGAAATTACTGGACAGAATGCCGAAACTATGTAAAGCCGTAATTAAAAACAAAGGAGGTCACATAGATGAGAAAAATCCTGGAAAATCATGAATATTTTTTTGATTTTCTACACTGCAAATAATGTGAAATTAAATAATAATTCATTAAAATTAAAAAAATATATTATCTGGGTTTTTGTTGCCTTGGGACTGAAATAACTAGGTGGTCAAATACTTTCTGACGGTAGTGTACATCTTAAAATATATTCATGTACTGATTGCTTACTGATCTATTGAAGTGTTCCCAATAAAATGTTAAAGATGCCCGGTTGTTTTCTTCCTGAAAAAAAAAATAATAAAAGTATCTTTCAAAGTTATATCAAGAGTTGCTAACTAACTGATAATAATAAAGCATTAAGTCCGAAGTAGTTTGTAAGTTTTCCTAACGAATATTTTATAACGATTAAATAGTGATTTAAATGAATGACTGTCTGCAAAATATGCGTAAAAGCCTTTTGAATGTCCTCGAAAAGGCATCCTTTTAAAGTAATTTTTATTTTCGGGAATAATAAAAAAATCACATGGTATTAATCACGTGAACTGGTTCGACATAGGTAACGTAGAATCAAATGGACGAACAATGAGTGAAGCGTGACTTACTGTAGAATAGAACTTTACAAAGAATCCATATGATTTTTAGGAAGTACCAACCTTCAAACGATACGTGTCAAAATTTCATGACATTGCGACGATTAGTTTACAAGTTACAGTGGTTTTAGTTACGCTACTTTTGATATTTTCTAAACAATGAAAAAAAAAACGAATTTCGTATGTTGATTAAACACTGTTTTTTGATGGGAAAAAAAATACCTTTCAAGCAAAGGAATGGCTTGATAGGTGTTACGGGGTCTTTGCCCCTGGAAAATCACTCATCATTTACTGGTATACTGAATTTAAATGCGGTCCTATAGATACAAATGATGCTGAACGCTCTGGACGCCGAAATGAGATGGTTACACTGGAAAGCATAAAAAAATCCACAAAATTGTTTCGGATGACCGTAAAATGAAATTGCCGACACCCTAAAGATATTAAAAAGAACTTGTTGGTCGTGAGAAAGTTCTGTTCGAAATGAGTACCACGTTTGCTCACAGTGGACCAAAAACAACAACGTGTTAATGATTCTGAGCGGTGTTTGGACCTGTTTAGGTGCAACATGCGATGTGACAATGGGTGAAACATAGATTGACCACGACAGCAGCCGATGAAAGCCGCTCGAAACGACCAAAGACACACCAGTCGGCTGGGAAGGTTTTGGCCTCTGTACTTTGGGATGCGCAAGGAATAATTTCCATTGACTATGCTGAGAAGGGAAAAACTATCAATAGCGAATATTATTTAAAGTTATTGGTGGGTTTGAAGGTAGAAATCGCAAAGAAACGGCCCCAAATGAACAAGAAAAAAGTGCTCTTTTGTCAAGACAATGCACCGTGTCACAAGCCAATGGTTACGATAGCAAAATTGCATGAATTGAAGTTCGAATTGCTTCCTCAACCACCGTATTCTCCAGATTTGGCCCGCAGCGACTATTATCTATTCGCAGACCTCAAAACAATGCTCGTGGGAAAGAGATTTGGGTCCAATGAAGAAGTTATCGCCGAAACTGAGACCTATTTTGAAAGCAAAGACAAATGTTAGAAAAGCGTTGGATTAATTGTATTGCCCTTGAAGGAGACTATATTGATGAATAAAGTCGAATTTTGCAAAAAAATGTGTTTTCTTAAGTAGCTAGACCAAGAATTTTTCAGCCTACGAATTATAAGGCTGTATAATATTATAAAACAGACAAGAATGTGGTTTTCCTGGCACTTTATCAAAATTTATAAAGATCTCGACTCGAAAAATTTTGGTAGAAATCGTTTTATTGTTTCCCAAAATATTCGCCTTTAAGATTTATACACTTTTGCATATGTTTCGAACTAATTCTCGAAACATTTTTTCCACTCTGAAGTTGGTACCTCAAAAACATGGTTTTGGAAGTGTTCAACAGCTCCTTGAGGTGATGAAACTCGCTGTCCACGCATTTTTTTAAAGTTCGGGAACAAAAAGAAGTCGGGCAATGAGACATTAATTCGATGTTTTTCTCCATCGAAAAATAAACTGTTTGACGTGCTATGTGAGACCTGGCATTGTCATGATGAAGAATGATGCGACGTTTTCCGTTATTTTTCCTGATTTCATCGATGACTTCTGGCAAACAAATTGTTTTATACCATTCAACATTAACAGTTCTTCGATCCTCGAAAGTAATGGTTGCAACATATCCAGTGTAACCAAAGAAAAAACGATCATTTTCTTGGTGGTGCTTCGCGAACAAACCACTTTTGTTGGATTCGGTTCATCTTGAAACACCCAAACAATTGATTGTTGGTTAGTTTCCGCTCGTATGAAATATCCCAATTTCGTCTCCTTTTACGATGTTGTATATGAATTTTGCATGTCCTCGGTCAAATTTTTTGAGCATTTCCTTACACTAATTTACACGAGCCTGTTTCTAAGTTTCGGTCAAGTTATGCGGAATCCATCGCGAACAGTTCTTTTTCATGGTCAAATGTTCATGCAAAATTGAATGTACTGCAGTCTTCTATATGCGGAAGGATGTCTCTATCTCACGGTAAGTCACATGCCGATCCTCTTCAATCATGTTGCGTACAGCATCGATTTTGGTCAACCTTCACGAAATTTATCGCTAACGGAAGCAAGACCATGACGAAATTCTGAAAACCAATTTGTAAACGGAAGGGATTCGGGGCATTGCTGTTGAAAATTTCGGATGGTTGTAGCTTCTAAAGGGTGATATCATTTAGAGGTACTTTTTGTGATGGGGATTTAATTACAGATTGCGCATGCGTCGTGTCAACTGAAGTGGCATTCCTGTTCAGTAGTGCTTGACAATTCTTAATGGAAAGACTTAGCCCGTCACAGCGTCTACAAATTGTTCAACTTTATTACGAAAATGGGCGTTCTACGAGGAATGTGTATCGGGCGCTTAGAGCAACTTATGGTCCACATAATCGGCCTACCGAACGCACAATTCGCTCTACCATCAATAAGTTTGAGACCCAATTTTCATTATTGGATAATGCTCGACCGAATAGACCACATCCAGCACGTAGTGAAGAAAATATAGGGGCGGTTAGCGGAGAGTGTACGCGAAGACCGTGAAGTGTCGATTCGTCGCCGTTTCAACAGCTTGGCCTGTCATATTCAACAACTTGGCGTATTTTACGTAAGGATCTTTCTTTAAAAGTATACAAAATTCAACTAGTGCAACAACTGAAGCCGACCGACCTTCCGAATCGTTTCCGTTTTAGTCGTTGGGCTCTTGACAAGCTTGCAGAAGATCCACTGTTTTCGAGAAAAATTTTGTTCACCGATGAGGCCTATTTTTGGCTTAATGGGTTCGTGAATAAACAAAATGCCCGTATTTGGGGTGATGAACAACCTGAAGAGGTTCAAGAGCTGCCATTAAATCCAGAAAAAACAACTGTTTTGGTGTGGTTTATGGGCCGGTGGAATAATCGGTCCATATTTCTTCAAAACAGAGGCCGGCCGGAATGTTACTGTGAATGGTGACCGTTATCGCGCCATGATAACAGACTATTTGATGCCAGAAATTTAAGCCCGTGGTCTCGACGAAATTTGGTTCCAACAAGATGGCGCCACTTGCCATACAGCCCGTGAAACCATGGCTTTACTGCGAGAGCAATTCGGCGAACAGATCATTTCACGCTTTGGACCAGTGAATTGGCCGGCTAGATCATGTGACATCACACCTCTTGACTTTTTCCTTTGGGGCTATGTAAAGTCCAAAGTCTACATGGATAAGCCAGCTACAATTGAGGCATTGGAGGCCAATATTACTCGAGTCATTGGCTAAATACCACTCGAAATACTCACACGCGTCATTGAAAATTGGAACTTCAGAATGGACGTTGTTAACCGTAGTCGCGGACAACATTTGAAAGAAATTATCTTTAAGAAATAATTGTAAAGAATGGTTCTTTTATATGATAATAAAGATTATAAAATAAAATTGTTTTTATTCATTTTTTTTTATTTTAAAAAAAGTACCTCTAAATGAATCACCCTTTACTTGACGGAAATTCATTATAAATATATAATAAAAGACAGTTTTTAGTCAATTTCCACTGGTTTATTTTAATTGTGATGACGCGAGGTCCAGTTCGTCCTATGTATGCTTTAGGACATGATCCACATGTTAATTGTTAATAAATCAGGGGTATATCAATGAACATGTGGATCATGTCCTAAAGCATACATAGGACAAACTGGACGCACATTTATACAAAAAATTACAGAACACAAAAAAAGTTTCATCCATAGAAAGTCTAATTTAACATATGCTAATCATCTTTTAACATAGAATCGCATGTTTAATAAGAATTTCAAAATTTTACATACCCAACAAAAAGCTTTAAAACTAAACCTTTTAGAGACAATGCAAATAAATCGATTAAGGACTACAGGTACTTTACCCAACGACCAGATAGATTTAAACAATTCACCATTATTGAATTTATTCTCCTAATACCATGTCTGTGTGGGTTTTCCAATACTATCAATATAATTTAAATAGGTGTAATATTATAATTAAGAAATAATATAAAATTGTAAACATTAAACCTAACTTGACAGTGTAAAACGTAGATCCGAAGAAGCTTCATCGACAGCGAAAACGCCTCATCACAATTATAAATAAACCAGTGGAAATTGACTAAAAACAGTCTTTTATTATATATTCATTGTTGTTGAGTTAGGCCTTTACTAAAATCGTAAAAAATCATCCAACGAAAACTTTCACGTGAAATTTCCATTTGTTAACAAAACTGTTTTTTTTCAAACCTTTACGGTAAACAAACTATTCAGTCAATTTCTGAGCTGCCACTGTTTTTAACAATAACAAAGGTAATATTTTACAACAATCGTAATGTCACATCTCAATAGCGCCATCTAGTGGTCGTTTGTAAAAGCTTAAATGGTGGCCCTCGTAGGTTGATTTCATTTAATCAAACGACTCTTGCTGAACTAGTATTGAAATATAAAAAGATGGAAAAAAGGTCAATTTTAAGAAGTAAGGTCATTCTGTTGAATAATCGTTATGTTATGAATGCTTAGATAAACCGTAGTTTTAGTTCACTTTATAACTTTTTTAAATCTGTAATATAATTTTAAGTAACAACGTTGCTTGTATCATACCCAAAAATTGTTATGTGGCAATTCACAAGTTATATAGTTAGTAATATTACCAAAAACTTATTAGCTGTTTATTTTAGGTTTAATCGTTTAATTTGATTTGATAACAATTATATCTTCACGTCCGACTTTACATACTACTTACGTATTTTTCAAGTTATTGACTTAACCAGAACTTAAATATAAGAAACCACACTAAGTAAATAATTATAAATACCATGTTATATTTTTAGATTTTATTTTGTAATTATGAAAGTAACTTTTGTTTAATAATAACAACAAATAATTTATGTCTTTTAACGCGTAGAGCACTGTTTTTTTATTCATTTGGGGCCGTTTCTTTGCAATTTCTGCCTTTTAAAACGCACCAATAACATTATAAACACACTTCTCAGCACAGTCGATGAAATTATTCCATGCGCATCCCAAAATACAGAGGCCAAACCTTTCCAGTCGACTGTTGTGTCTTTGGTCGCTTTGGGCGGCTTTCACCGGCTGCTATCGATTCAGCTGACTGCCGATTTGATTCCGGTGTGTAGTGGTGGATTCATGTTTCATCCACTGTCATATATCGCGTGAAAAAAACCTTTTTGTTGCGCTTAAAACAGGTACAAACAGCGGTCAGAATCATCAACACGTTATTTTTGGTCTACTGTGAGCAAACTCGATACCCATTTCGCACAGAGCTTTCTCATACCCAAATGTTCATGTTCAAATATGACCGACACGTTCTTTTAATATCTTTAGGGCGTCAGCTACCTCAAGCAATTTCACTTTACGGTCATCCAAAACAATTCTGTGGATTATTTTAATGTTTTCCGGTTGTAAACCATCTCATTTGGGCGTCCAGAGCGTTCAGCATCACTTGTATATCTATTCGACCGCGTTTAAATTCAGCATGCCAGTAAATGAAAAGTGATTTTCCAGGGGCCCAGTCCCCGTAACACTTATCAAGCCATTACTTTGCTTGAACGGTATTTTTTCTCATCACAAAACAGTGCTCATTGTTTTGAGAATATCAAAAGTAGCCTCACTAAAACCACTGTAACTTGTAAACTAATCGTCGAAATGACATGAAATTTTTGACACCTATCGTTTAAAGGTTGGTATAGTATTTTTCAAGATATAAGAAAGTGATTTGGCAAATTGATGCAATAAAAACATTAAACGACCGTTAGGATCTTCGCACGTAACAGGGTCGTAACTGATATATTATATATATATATATATATATATATATATACGAGGCTGGTTTGAAAAGTCCGTGCAAAAATAAAAACTACTTATGTGTTTGGGGTAAACCTTTTTTATTTTTCGACATAGTCTCCTTTTAGGCTTATACACTTCATCCAACGATGTTCTAGTTTGTTGATCCCTTCCGAATAATAGGATTTGTCCCAAGTCTGCAAAATATCCATTTGTGTCTGCAATCACCTCCTCGTTTGAATAAAAATCTTTGTCCCGCCAGCCATTTCTTCAAATTGGGGAACAAATAGTAGTCCGAGGGAGCCAAGTCTGGAGAATAGGGAGGATGTGAAACGAGTTGGAATCCTATTTCCATTAATTTTGCGACCACAACTGCTGAGGTGTGTGCTGGTGCGTTGTCGTGATGGAAAAGGACTTTCTTGTGGGCCAATCGCGGGCGTTTTTCTTGCAGCTCGGTTTTCAAACGGTCCAATAACGATGAATAATATTCACCTGTAATAGTTTTACCCTTTTCCAGATAGTCGATGAGGATTATCCCTTGCGAATCCCAAAAGACAGTTTCGCCATAACCTTTCCGGCCGAAGGAACGGTTCTTCGCCTTTTTTGGTGCAGATTGCTCCTTGGTAACCATTGTTTAGATTGTTGTTTGGTCTCAGGAGTATAGTAATGTATCCATGTTTCATCCACAGTGACGAAACGACGCTTAAAGTCCTCCGGATTCTTCTGGAACAGCTGCAAACCATCCTTGCAACACTTCACACGATTCCGTTTTTGGTCAAACGTGAGCAATCGTGGCACCCATCTTGCGGATAGCTTTCTCATGTCCAAATGTTTATGCAAAATATTATGTACCCGTTCAGTCGAGATGCCCACAGCACTAGCAATCTCACGCACCTTAACTCTTCTGTCATCCATCACCATATCATGGATTTGATCATTGATTTCTGCAGTCGTAACCTCCACAAGCCGTCCAGAACGTTCAGCGTCACTTGTGCCCATTATGGCCAGTCCGAAAATTTTGAAACCACTTATAAACTGTTTCTAATCGAAGGTGCAGAGTCACCATAATGTTTATCAAGCTTCTCTTTAGTCTCCTGAGGCGTTTTGCCTTTCATAAAGTAATGTTTAATCACCACACGAAATTCTTTTTCGTCCATTTCTTGAAAATCACTCGACTTCCTTGACT
>CM032456.1:20873857-20877842 GCA_019049505.1 Pachyrhynchus sulphureomaculatus
GTGAAGTCGGAAGTGAAAAAAAAATTTTTTTACTAGGTCATCGAGTGTGGTGTCAAATGAAAGCTTGTGAAAACACGAGTAAAAAATATATATATAGTATTATACTTGCGCGCACTTTTCTTTGTATTATTTTTAAAAATTCGCGAAAAATCGCTGTCCCGGGCCTTATCTCGAAAAGTACTTATCAAAAAATTTCGAAAAAATTCTGGAATATTCTCCACGGGGCGTAGATTGAAACGAAAATTATCACGAGTGCATTACCTTTAATAATTTATATGGTATATAAAAAAAACAAAAATTTCAAGGTCATCAGATTTCAGTAAAGATTGGAAACAAACTTTGTTGAAAACTCATTTGGGGTGTGTTTTGAGAAGTCACTGATCATTTTATACCACCGTAACATAAATTTTGACTTAAGGGGTTCGTTTTGAGGGGTGAAATCGAAAGTGAAAAAATTTCTTTTTACTAGGTCATCGAGTGTGGTGGGTCAAATGAAAGCTTGTGAAAACACGAGTAAAAAATATATATATAATATAATACTTGCGCACACTTTTCTTCGTATTACTTTTAAAAAAAAAAATCGCTGTCCCCTACCTTATCTCGAAAAGTACTGATCAAAAAATTTTTTGAAAAAATTCTGGAATATTTTCCACGGGGTATAGATTGAACGAAAATTATCACGAGTGCATTACCTTTAATAATTTATTTGGTATATAAAAAAAAAAAAATTCAAGGTTACCAGTTTTCAGTAAAGATTGGAAACAAACTTTATTGAAAACTCATTTGGGGTGTGTTTTGTGAAGTCTACCACCCTAACAAAAAATTTTATGTTAAAAACAATCAACGTACGGAACACTAATTGTGCAAGTTCAACTTGCACTTGACCGGTTTTTTAGTTATTATTTGTAAAATATTTCCTGCAAACAGCATTGGTCCTTTTTTTATAGTATATAGAGTAGTTTGCTTATATTTAAAAAAAAAAACGGTCAAGTGCAAGTTGAACTTGCACAATTAGTGTTTCCGTACGTTGATTGTTTTTAAAATAAAAATTTTTGTTAGGATGGTATAAAATGATCAGTGACTTCACAAAACACACCCCCAAATGGGTTTTCAACAAAGTTTGTTTCCAATCTTTACTGAAAACTGGTCACCTTAAATTTTTTTTTTTAATTTTATATACCAAATAAATTATTAAAGGTAATGCACTCGTGATAATTTTCGTTCAATCTATACCCGTGGAGAATATTCTAGAATTTTTTCAAAATTTTTTGATCAGTACTTTTAGAGATAAGGTCCCCTACCCCAGCGATTTTTAAAAGTAATACGAAGAAAAGTGTGCGCAAGTATTACATTATATATATATTTTTTACTCGTGTTTTCACAAGCTTTCATTTGACACCACACCCGATGACCTAGTAAAAAAAATTTTTTTCACTTCCGATTTCACCCCTCAAAACGAACCCCTTAAGTCAAAATTTTATGTTACGGTGGCATAAAATGATCAATAACTTCACAAAACACACCCCAAATGAGTTTTCAACAAAGTTTGTTTCCAATCTTTACTGAAATCGGATGACCTTGAAATTTTTGTTTTTTTTATATATCATATAAATTATTAAAGATAATGCACTCGTGATAATTTTCGTTCAATCTACACCCCGTGGAGAATATTCCAGAATTTTTTCGAAATTTTTTTGATAAGTACTTTTCGAGATAAGGCCCGGGACAGCGATTTTTTCGCGAATTTTTAAAAATAATACAAAGAAAAAGTGCGCGCAAGTATAATATTATATATATATTTTTTTACTCGTGTTTTCACAAGCTTTCATTTGACACCACACTCGATGACCTAGTAAAAAAAAATTTTTTTTTCACTTCCGACTTCACCCCACAAAACTAACCCTTAAGTCAAAATTTAATTCTCAAAAACTACATGGCTCTGATGAGGCCATCAATTCCTATATTGTTACCAAATTTTCACCTTTCTATGTCAAATAGTTTCGGAGAAAATCGGGGTGTGACAGACAGACAGACAGACAGACAGACAGACAGACAGACACCGAAGTGATCTTATAAAGTGTTCCGGACGGAACACTAAAAAACTGTTAATAATATTACAACTGAAACGCGTTTTTATCTCCAGATATAGTATATTCCCCACTGCGACCCCCCGCAATATCTGAAACTTTGTAATAAATTAAGATTTTGTTTTAGAAAGGGTACCAGAGTCACAGTTGCTATTTCTTTCATATTTTAAAGTTCCTAGATAATGAAAAACAGTTACTCATTTCCGTCAGTCTGTCTGTCGGTCGATAACTCTCGAACGAAATGAGATATGAATTTAAACTTGGTACATAGATAAAATACTTAACAAGCGTTATAGTTTTTAAATGATATTCCCTCATGCTTTAACGGGGTGAAAGAGGTGAAAATTTTGTTAATACTTCATATTTGTTATACTAATTCTGCCAAGTCAATAATATTAAGCTTTGAGAACCCTACCGGTAATGTCGGTTTGAAGCGTGTTTACTTGTGGGCAGCTCGTACTTACCAGCTAAATACAGTCTGTCAAGTAAGAACGTGAAACCACTCGTATTCTTGAAAAAATCTGTTTGGAGAGAACATTACTTGCCATCAAAGTAAGTTGTTCAATTCTCTCCTGCATCCATAATCGCCTGGCATTTTCGAGGCATGCTGTTGACGAGATTTTCTGATATTCTACAAATTTGTCGAATCTCGCGCGACACCGAGTCAAAGTCCCCAGAGTCTTTCCTCTTAGCTTTGTCTTTACCAGGGGACCAAACGTTTTCAATAGAGTGGGCCAAGCAAGCTGCTTCGCGACCTAATTTTCGCCCAGCAAAGGTTTCTTCAAAACGTACTTCGGGAATTTGACATCATGAGCACAAAGATCTTGTTAAGCGGTCCCATGGGACACATTCAAAACCCGATTTTCCCGTGTGAAAACAAAGACACGATTCGTTTTTTTTCGACTTTCGGAGTGACTTTGCCCCTTTTGGCAAGTCGTCGACATTTTTCGCCTCGTTAAACCGATTTATCCACTTTTTCACGAACAATAACGACTTTTAAAATAATTAACGGTAGCGGAATGGGTTACTTTAGGCCTCTTTGGATGACTGCCTTGAAAACTCGACGAGCAAACAAATGACTCATTTTGGATTTTTTACGTATTTTCCACGAAAGTTCGGAATCGGCTCATACTTTTTACTCAAATGCGTCGTAGACAAAGGTTCTCTCTACCGATTTTTTTGTCGAATCGCTAGAATCGCATCTACCAAAAATGAATTATCGCGGACACGTTCTTACTTGACAGACTGATAACTACTTGTACTACTGTTATAACAGAATAGGCACACTATTTTTTATTGTACAGCATTTAAGGAGAACTTACATTCTGATGTCTGAATAAAATTAATACGAGGATGGATTGAAAAGTTCGCGGCCGTACCAAAAAATAATTATAAATTTTTTATTATTGTACCCTCAATAAGTTCATACTTTCTTTGGTTGTCACAGTGTAAAATTTTTTGTTGCTGTAGAATTTGTGGTTTTCAGGTTAGAACGAGTTGAGTGAAACCAAGTGCAGCGTTTTTGGAAAAATGAAAAAAATTGAACAACATGCGGTCATCAAGTACCTGTTTTAAAAAAAGATTAACACCAAAGGAGATCCACGATGACATGAAAAAAAACCACTAGGGAATCTGCTCCGTCGCATATCACTGTGAAAAAATGGGTTGCAGAATTTAAACGTGGACGAGAGAGAGCATTGAAAATGACCCTCGCTCCGGCCGGCCCGCGACGTCTACGACTTGAAGAAAACATCGGCAAACTGTGTGATCTCTAGAGACCGGATTATATGCAATTGCATATTTTCATATGCATTTGCATATTTAGAACCATTCTCACCGATTATTGCATATTTTTTACCCAAAATCTAGTAATGAACTGCATATTTTCCCTATATTTA
>CM032456.1:20877942-21036079 GCA_019049505.1 Pachyrhynchus sulphureomaculatus
AAACTCATTTGGGGTGTGTTTTGTGAAGTCTACCACCCTAACAAAAAAATTTTATGTTAAAAACAAATCAACGTACGGAACACTAATTGTGCAAGTTCAACTTGCACTTGACCGGTTTTTTAGTTATTATTTGTAAAATATTTCCTGCAACAGCATTGGTCCTTTTTTATAGTATATAGAGTAGTTTTGCTTATATTTAAAAACCGGTCAAGTGCAAGTTGAACTTGCACAATTAGTGTTCCGTACGTTGATTGTTTTTAAAAAAAAAAATTTTTGTTAGGATGGTATAAAATGATCAGTGACTTCACAAAACACACCCCAAAATGGGTTTTCAACAAAGTTTGTTTCCCCAATCTTTACTGAAAACTGGTCACCTTAAATTTTTTTTTTAATTTTATATACCAAATAAATTATTAAAGGTAATGCACTCGTGATAATTTTCGTTCAATCTATACCCCGTGGAGAATATTCTAGAATTTTTTCAAAATTTTTTGATCAGTACTTTTAGAGATAAGGTCCCCTACCCCAGCGATTTTTTAAAAGTAATACGAAGAAAAGTGTGCGCAAGTATTACATTATATATATATTTTTTACTCGTGTTTTCACAAGCTTTCATTTGACACCACACCCGATGACCTAGTAAAAAAAATTTTTTTCACTTCCGATTTCACCCCTCAAAACGAACCCCTTAAGTCAAAATTTATGTTACGGTGGCATAAAATGATCAATAACTTCACAAAACACACCCCAAATGAGTTTTCAACAAAGTTTGTTTTTTCCAATCTTTACTGAAATCGGATGACCTTGAAATTTTTGTTTTTTTTATATATCATATAAATTATTAAAGATAATGCACTCGTGATAATTTTCGTTCAATCTACACCCCGTGGAGAATATTCCAGAATTTTTTCGAAATTTTTTGATAAGTACTTTTCGAGATAAGGCCCGGGACAGCGATTTTTCGCGAATTTTTAAAAATAATACAAAGAAAAGTGCGCGCAAGTATAATATTATATATATATTTTTTACTCGTGTTTTCACAAGCTTTCATTTGACACCACACTCGATGACCTAGTAAAAAAATTTTTTTTTTCACTTCCGACTTCACCCCACAAAACTAACCCCCTTAAGTCAAAATTTAATTCTCAAAACTACATGGCTCTGATGAGGCCATCAATTCCTATATTGTTACCAAATTTCACCTTTCTATGTCAAATAGTTTCGGAGAAAATCGGGTGTGACAGACAGACAGACAGACAGACAGACAGAACAGACAGACACCGAAGTGATCTTATAAGTGTTTCCGGACGGAACACTAAAAAACTGTTAATAATATACAACTGAAACGCGTTTTTATCTCCAGATATAGTATATTCCCCACTGCGACCCCCGCAATATCTGAAACTTTGTAATAAATTAAGATTTTGTTTTAGAAAGGTACCAGAGTCACAGTTGCTATTTCTTTCATATTTTAAAGTTCCTAGATAATGAAAAACAGTTACTCATTTCCGTCAGTCTGTCTGTCGGTCGATAACTCTCGAACGAAATGAGATATGAATTTTAAACTTGGTACATAGATAATACTTAACAAGCGTATAGTTTTTAAATGATATCCCCTCATGCTAACGGGGTGAAAGAGGTGAAAATTTTGTTAAATACTTCATATTTGTTATACTAATTCTGCCAAGTCAATAATATTAAGCTTTGAGAACCCTACCGGTAATGTCGGTTTTGAAGCGTGTTTACTTGTGCAGCTCGTACTTACCAGCTAAATACAGTCTGTCAAGTAAGAACGTGACCACTCGTATTCTTGAAAAAAAACTTTTGGAGAACATTACTTGCCATCAAAAGTAAAGTTGTTCAATTCTCTCCTGCATCCATAATCGCCTGGCATTTTCGAGGCATGCTGTTGACGAGATTTTCTGTATATTCTACAAATTTGTCGAATCTCGCGCGACAACCGAGTCAAAGTCCCCAGAGTCTTTCCTCTTAGCTTTGTCTTTACCAGGGACCAAACGTTTTCAATAGAGTGGGCCAAGCAAGCTGCTTCGCGACCTAATTTTCGCCCAGCAAAGGTTTCTTCAACGTACTTCGGAATTTGACATCATGAGCACAAAGAATCTTGTTAAGCGGTCCCATGGGACACATTCAAACCCGATTTTCCCGTGAAAACAAAGACACGATTCGTTTTTTCGACTTTCGGAGTGACTTTGCCACCTTTTGGCAAGTCGTCGACATTTTTTTTTTTTTCGCCTCGTTAAACCGATTTATCCACTTTTTTCACGAACAATAACGACTTTTTAAAATAATTAACGGTAGCGGAATGGGTTACTTTAGGCCTCTTTGGATGACTGCCTTGAACCGACGAGCAAACAAATGACTCATTTTGGATTTTACGTATTTTCCACGAAAGTTCGGAATCGGCTCATACTTTACTCAAATGCGTCGTAGACAAAGGTTCTCTCTACCGATTTTTTGTCGAATCGCTAGAATCGCATCTACCAAAAATGAATTATCGCGGACACGTTCTTACTTGACAGACTGTAACTACTTGTACTACTGTATAACAGAATAGGCACACTATTTTTTATTGTACAGCATTTAAGGAGAACTTACATTCTGATGTCTGAATAAAATTAATACGAGGATGGATTGAAAAGTTCGCGGCCGTACCAAAAAATAATTATAAATTTTTTATTATAGTACCCTCAATAAGTTCATACTTTCTTTGGTTGTCACAGTGTAAAATTTTGTTGCTGTAGAATTTGTGGTTTTCAGGTTAGAACGAGTTGAGTGAAACCAAGTGCAGCGTTTTTGGAAAAATGAAAAAATTGAACAACATGCGGTCATCAAGTACCTGTTTTAAAAAAGATTAACACCAAAGGAGATCCACGATGACATGAAAAAAACACTAGGGGAATCTGCTCCGTCGCATATCACTGTGAAAAAATGGGTTGCAGAATTTAAACGTGGACGAGAGAGCATTGAAAATGACCCTCGCTCCGGCCGGCCCGCGACGTCTACGACTGAAGAAAACATCGGGCAAACTGTGTGATCTCTAGAGACCGGATTATATGCAATTGCATATTTTCATATGCATTTGCATATTTAGACCATTCTCACCGATTATTGCATATTTTACCCAAAATCTAGTAATGATGCATATTTTCCCTATATTTACAATATTTCTCGGTATTATAAGGCAGTTGAATTGCTCAGGGTATTGTTAATGTCGCCGTCTGGAACCGATCTTATCGCCGGAACATTACCTGTAATAGTCTAAACATCGATTAGGTTATAGTGCCAAGGGAATACCCAAAATTACGACGATATTTTATTCCTTTGTTTCTTGTTCGGGATATTAAGTGATAAGTAGTTTAGTTTCTAAGAATATTTGTTTGAGCGTGGATCAAATAAACAATTTTCTCGAAGACGAATTTTTATTTTAAAACAAGATATCAGTTTTAACATTATTGTTGACGCGCTTGCTTCAGTGTAGTCTTTTTGCAATTTTTAACGTGTTGTGTTAAAGTTTAACGTGTACCATGCCACCCGCAAAAAAAAGTGTCTCTTTGTGGGTAATTGATCCTGGAACATTTACATAAGACGGAAATGTTTTATAATGTAGAGTTTGCGAGAAAAATGTTTTGTGCACACAAATGTTTCAAATTGACGAGCATGTCAAGAAAAAATATTTCCTGAATCTTCTGCAGATGAAAGAGTGTTTATATTTCTCTCAGATGCTGCTCCCTATATGATCAAGGCAGCCAAAGTCCTCAAAGTATTTTATCCAAATTTAATTCATGTAACGTGCTGTGCTCAGGGAGTCCATCCACTAGCTGAAGAAGTACGATCCACGTTTGGAAATGTAAATAAACTGATTTCATCAGCAAAGAAAGTGTTTCTTAAGGCACCTGCTCGCAATAACGCCTATAAAGAAAAACTGCCAAATGTGCCTTTACCTCCCGAACCAGTGGTAACTCGATGGGGAACGTGGATTGAAGTTGTACTATTTCACAATGAACATTTCGAGGCCATTAAAGGTGTAGTAAATGACTTTGATAGTGCAGAGGCTATGGCAGTTCGTCAATCCAAGGAAGCATTTAACAATTCTGATATTAAAAAAAAAAACATAGCTTTGATTAGCACTCACTTTTCCCACATACCTGCGGGTATTAAAAAGCTTAAAATTCTAGATTTGGCGTTGAGCGAATCAATTCGGTTAACGAATAAAATCCGTCAAATAAACTCCACATTGCCAGATGTATTCCCGCGTAGAGTTAAAAAAAAAGTTTGAAAACATTTTGTGCAATAACCCAGGCTTTGAATCTTTGTGTCAAATTGATAGTTTTATTAATGGGGACGGGTGAACTTTTGCCAGAAACAATGAGTGCTAATATAGCACCCAAATTCAAATACTGCCCAGTTACCTCAGTGGATGTGGAACGGTCCTTTCCCACTTATAAAAATATTTTTAGTGACCGAAGACGCAATCTTACTACCCAACATTTGGAACAATACCTTATTATTTACGTGTACAAGAATACAAATGTCAAATAATTTTTAAAAAAATGTTAAATAATTGTTAATTAAATTTAAACATCGTCAATAACTTGTTAACTTTATGTTGATTTTGAAATAAAAAACTAAAAATTACTATTTTTATTATTATTTAATATTGCATATTTTGACCCTTTTCACGCATATTTTAGGCATTTTTCATACATATTTGCATGCATATTTCAAGATTTTTACTTTGCATATAATCCGGTCTCTAGTGATCTCATATTGAAAGACCATAGATAAACTATCAGGGAGATTGCAGACACTATAGGCATCTCGTATGAACGAACATAAAACATCATTGCCAACGAACTCGGATTTTCTAAGGTTTCCGCTAGGTAGGTTCACAGATTGCTTTCAGTTGAGCAAAAACGAATTCAACTTACGATTTCTCGCCACTGGTTGGAGATGTTTGAGGCTGATCCGCAAGATTTTCTTAATAGGTTTGTGACAATGGATGAAACCTAGGTTCACCACTATACTCCAGAGTCAAAACAACAATCCAAACAGTGGAAAAAATTTGGTGCACCGACCCCAAAGAAAGCGAAAGCAATTCTGTCGGCTGGCGTCGGTTTTTTGGGATACTAAAGGTATTATTATGTTGGACTACTTTCCGAAAGGCGAAACAATAAACTCGACTTACTATTGCACCCTTTTGCGACGTTTACATCAAGAAATTAAAGAGAAACGCCCAGGATTACTGAGAAAGAAAATTTTGTTCCATCGAGACAACGCTCGCGTTTACACCTCTGATGAGCCTATGGCTCAAATTCGTAACTGTGGTTTCGAATTGCTGCTCCACCCGGCTTATTCTCCTGATTTGGCACCTTCGGACTTTCATCTGTTTCCAAACTTAAAAAAACACCTCGGTGGCCAGAAATTTTCACCAAATGAAGAAGTCGACGCTGTAGTTAATCAGTATTTTGAAAACCTTGAGGAATCTTTTTTTGAAACAGGTGTGAAAGATTACGTTGAAAAATAAAAATATTTTTGTGCGTATTTATTTTGTTTTCTTGACTAGGCCGCGAACTTTTCAATCCATCCTCGTAGTTTAATAGAAGCAATTCTTGACTTTTATAATCTTACCAATTCTTGGCCCTTTCTACTACTGTAATGGGTAACAAACTTAAAACCTTCTTTGCCATATCCTTTAAGTAGTATTAAACGCCCAGAAGGATAACCATCCCTAGAAAAAGTTAGTATAACTACTTAATAATACCTACTTACTTCCTCACTCTAACTCCTTAATTACAACAATCAGGTTATAGGTGTTTTGTACAGATTTTATATAAAAGACTTTTCAATTAAAACGTACTTTTGTATACGACATACAGTCTGTCAAATAAGAACGTGTCCGCGATAATTCATTTTTGGTAGATGCGATTCTAGGGATTCAACAAACAATCGATACAGGTGACTTTTGTCTACGAAGCATATTAGTAAAAGTATCAATCGACTCCGAACTTTCGTCGAAATCACGTATAATCCAAACTGAGTTACTTGTTTGCGCGTCGATTCGAGGCAGTCTTTCATTGTTCGCATCGAAAGGAGCCTAAAATGACACATTCCGTGGCCGCTAAATATATTAAAAAGTCGGTATCGTTTGTGAAGAAGTGGGTAAATCATTTTAACAAGACGAAAAATGTCGTCGACTTGCGGTAGGCAAAGTCACTCCGAGAGTCGAAAAACGAATCGTGTCCCTGTTTTCACGGGACCCGAAACTGACGCTGCGTCTAGGAGCGGAAAATAGGGTTTGAATGTGTCCCATGAGTCTATTCCACAACACCTTCGTGCTTATAATGTCAAATTGTGAAGCACGTTCAAGAAACCTTTGCTGGCGAAAATCACGTCGCGAAGCGGCTCGTTTAGGCGGATTTTAACTTAGTTGTCTTGCGAGATTCGAAAAATTTATAGAGTATACACAAAATCTTGTCGACAACATGCCTCGAAGATGCCAGGCGATTATTGATGTAGGAGGCGATTCGACAAGTTACTAAGGTAATTGCGTCGTTGTTAGCACACCAACAAATACATTGATGGCAAAAAATGTTCTCTAAAACATTTTGTCAAGAATACGAGCGGTCACATTCTTACTTGACAGACTGTATACTGAAAAAATAAGTTGTTATAACACATGGGCTGAAAAGTCCCGGGCCTAACACATAGATGGCGCTAGTTTTATTGCAGTCACCTTTTTTTCAGTTAATACCAACCTTCAAAAGACAGCTGTTAAAATTTCATGATATTCTATTCATTAGTTTGTGAGTTATTGTGCTAAGAGTGACGCTACTTTTGTTATTTTCAAAACAATGGATCAAAAACAATTTCGTGTTTTAATTTTACACTGCTTCTTGATGGAAAAAATACCGTTCAAGCGAAGCAATGGCTTGAAAAGTGTTATGGGGACTCCGCTCCATCAGAAACAACAATAAAACGTTGGTTTGCTGACTTCAAACGTGGTCGTATGCAGAACGCAGTGGACGTCCAAATGAGGCGGTAACACCAGAAAACATAAAAAAAAATCCATAAAATCGTTTTGAATGATCGAAAAGTGAAGTTGCGTGAGTTAGCTGACATCGTAAAGATATCAAAAGAACGTGTTGGCTTTATATTACATGAGCATTTGTCTATGAGAAAGCTCTGTTCAAAGTGGGTGCCGCGTTTGCTCACTGTTGATCAAAAACAAGAACGTATTGATGATTCTGAGCAGTGTTTGGCCATGTTTAAACGTAACAAACCGGAATTTTTGCGTCGATATGTGACAATGGATGAAACATGGATCCATCACTTCACTCCGGAATCAAAACGATCGTCATCTGAGTGGACAGCAACTGGTGAACCTCGTCCAAAGCGCCCGAAAGCACAACAATCGGCTGGAAAGGTTATGGCCTCGGTATTTTGGGATGTGCGTGGTGTAATATTCATCGACTATCTTGAGAAAGGAAATACCATCAACAGTGAATATTATATAGCGTTATTGGAGCGTTTGAAGGCCGAAATTGCAAAGAAACGACCGCATATGGCAAAGAAAAAAATTTTGTTTCATCAAGACAACGCACCGTGTCACAAGTCAATTAAAACAATGGCAAAACTACATGAATTGAACTTCGAATTGCTCCCACGTCCACCGTATTCGCCAGATTTGGCTCCCAGCGACTACTGGCTGTTCGCAGACCTGAAAAAAAATGCTCGCCGGTAAGAAATTTCGCACGAATGAAGAGGTTATCGCTGAAACTGAGGCCTATTTTGAGGCAAAAGATAAATCGTTCTACAAAAGTGGTATTGAAATGTTAGAGCGGCGCTGGAATGATTGCGTTGCTCTTGATGGAGATTACGTTGATGAATAAAGCTAATTTTGAACCAAAAAAAAACCGTGTTTTCTTTGTTAGGCCCGGGACTTTTCAGCCCATGTGTTATGGTTTTTTGTGGTTATTGTGAACTACTCTAGATTGGTTTTAAATATATTGCACCCCAAATCAAACTAAAAATATTACAGCGTATGTTATGGAAATAATAAAAAAAATCTGAACATGTACCGTTTTGGTGCACAGCTATTTAATACCGTAATGTCTATATTATGGAAGTCATTGATGGATGCTGGCACAACTTTTTTCAATACAGCTCAATTTAATATGTTGATTCATGTTAGTACACAAGGTGTTTACAGTCGTCAGATGCGTAAATAGAGTAAAAAAATAAAAATACAATAGATGGATGGATGGATGTTGTGGGGATTAGGTGCATCGACTACTTAGGTCATTTAGCACCCCATAACCTGATGGTTTTTTTAAGTAAGATTTGCGATATTGCCCATTAAATCAGATGGTAATAGTCGTGCTCTTTTAGGTAATTTACAATATGGTTAATATGAGATTGAATTTGAGCAGGTGCTAGTAGTATTTGTTTCATACTTATTTGTAAAAGATTTCTTTCTCTGGATTGCTTAGAATGAGGAGAGTCAAATATACAGCCTTAGCCAAAAGTATTAGGCACCCCTAATAAACACGTGAAACTCATAAAATATTAAAAAAAGACTAATTGATTAAATAATACTATAGGCGGCGCTGACAAAAGTTAACTTAAACAATATACAATCTCTTTTATAAGTCCATAAAACACCTGGCCCACAAAATTGCGATATTGAGGTTTTTTGAAAAATATTTTTAATGTTTTCTCAGTCTCTTTTTACTACTAGAAGCTTCCGTGCGTGTTTTATTTGTGAACTAGACATTCTTATATTTGAGAAATGCCTAAAAAAAGTGAGCTTGGTATCGAAAACGAATTTAAATTCAAATCCTACATGAACAAGACAAGTCCCAAGTAGAAATAGCCAAGTTAGTGAAATGTTCTCGGTGCGCAGTGCAATGTGCTATTAAAAGGTTTGTGGAGACTGGCTCCCATGCCAACAAAATGAGAACGGGCAGAAAACGTAAGACTAATGAGCGACAGGACAAAAAACTCATCCGCGAGTCTATTAAAAATCGAGAAAAAACATCATCTCAGCTCGCTGCAACTCTGTCAGAAGAGATTGAGATGTCGATTAGTTCTCGAACGGCAAGGAGAAGACTGACAGAAGCTGGATTAAGAGGGTGCGAAGCTAGAAAGAAGCCTTAGCTTTCCGAGACCAACATTTTAGCGAAGAGGATTGGTCTAATGTTGTATGGTCCGACGAATCCAACTTTGAGGTAAGTTTTTATATGACTTATTTTAACAAATAACTACAAACAATTACTCTTGATTTAAACCGTTTTAGTCAAAATAATAACTAATTTTTTTGAGTATTTTTTCTATTCTTACAGCTATTCGGAACGTCAGGTGTGACATTCGTGAGGCGGCGTGTCGGCGAGGAATATCATCCAGATTGCGTGATACCTACTGTAAAACACGGAGGAGGCAGCATTATGATCTGGAGCTGCATGGCTGCTAAAGGTGTCGGCGAAATGTCCGTTTGTGAAGGCCGCATGAACAGCCAAAAGTACATAAATGTACTAGATAGATAGATAGATAGATAGAGAAGTTTAAGACTAGTATAGTCGAAGTTATAGTATTTAAGTTTTTTAATAAGTATTCCGCGTGACACACAAACAAATCTCTTGGATATGTAGCAAAAAGTTGCACAGGTAAAGAGACCTTCCTGCTGACCGCCAAAAACACCGGATAGTAGGCGATTAACCCTTTGAGGACAAGTGGTTACCACTGATAACCACCTTTTAAAAATTATATTGTAGCTTTCCTACCGGTTTCTCCAGTAAACCACGATGTTAAATTGTTTACCTAACGTATCAAGAAGTCTAATCTAGCATGCTTAGGGTTTGAAATGTCCACCAGCGTTTAGTTGACATTTGTAATTGCACGTCGTAGGTAGTTGTGAGTTTTGCAGTACCAATTAGGCTGTTATTTTTCTTATAGCTGGTTATTCTTTAAGAAAATGTCCGGTTAAGTACTTAAGATATCTATTTACTACATCTATAATATATATAAAATGCAACGTCTCTCTGTCTGTCTGTCTGTCTGTCTGTCTGTCCGTTAGTGACCTTATCACTGGAGAACCACTTATCCGATTTACGTACTTTTTTTTTTAAAACATACTTATGTTCTCTGGCCAGGTTATAGGCTATATTTTATTACGATAGGTAGCATAAGGAATGAGCAGTGGCAATAATAGTGAGTGAAGTCGGAAAAAAGTTTGCTGGTAGCGCGTTCCCTTGCAATATACAGCCTAAACCATTAAATATGGAACAATATTATGTAGCAGAGAATATCTTTAATCTATAATCTATAATGTATATAAAATGCAATGTCTCTCTGTCTGTCTGTCTGTCCATTAGTGCGTTTATCACGCGAGAACCACTTATCCAATTTATGTGTCTTTTTTAAATTCATACATATATTCTTTGGCCAGGTTATATAATAATAATAATAATCTATATCTATAATATATTTAAAATGCAGCGTCTCTCTGTCTGTCTGTCTGTCCGTTAGTGCGCTTATCATTGGAGAACCACTTATCTGATTTACGTGCTTTTTTTTTAAAACATTCATATGTTCTCTGGCCAGGTTATCTATATATAATATATATAAAATGAATCGTCTCTCTGTCTGTCTGTCTGTCTGTCCGTTAGTGCGTTACGTACTTTTTTTTTAAAACATACATATGTTCTCTGGCCAGGTTATAGGATATATTTTATTGCGTTAGGTAACATAAAGAATAAGCAGTGACGATAATAGTGAATCAAGTCGGAAGAAAAGCTACCGTTAGCGTGTTCTCTTACAATATACTGCCTAAACCATTAAATATGGAACAATATCATGTTGCAAAGAATACAATATATATATAAAATGCAACGTCTCTCTGTCTGTCTGTCCGTTAGTGCGCTTATCACTTGAGAACCACTTATTCGATTTACGTGTTTTTATAAATTTATACATATGATATGTTCTAAATAATTCGATATAAGCCTAGATAATGGGAGATAAGGTGAGATAATGGGAGATAAGTATAAATAATGGGAAATAAGCAGAGATAAGTCTAGGTAATGTAAGTTATGGTGAGATAATGGGAGATAAGGAGAAATAATGGGAGATGAACAGAGATAAGCCTAGATAATGAAAATTATGTAGAGATAATGGGAGATAAGGAGAAATAATGAGAGATAAGCAGAGATAAGTCTAAGTAATGGGAGTTATGGTGAGATAATGGGAGATAAGGAGAAATAATGGGAGATAAGGAAAAATATTGGGAGATAAGTCGAGATAAGCCTAGATAATGGGAGATAAGGTGAGATAATTGGGGATAAGTATAAATAATGGGAGATAAGGTGAAATAATGGAAATAAGCAGAGATAAGTCTAGGTAATGGGAGTTATGGTGAGATAATGGGAGATAAGGAGAAATAATGGGAGATAAGGAAAAAAATGGGAGATAAGGAGAAATATTGCGAGATAAGCCTAGATAATGGGAGATAAGGAGAAATAATAGGAGATAAGGGGAAATAAGGGCAGATATTTTATTACGTTAGGTAACATAAGGAATGAGTAGTGACGATAGTAGTGAATCAAGTCCACGCGAGCGGAGCCGCGGGCACTGCTAGTATGAATATATATCAAGTGCAATTTTTGTTTTGCTAAGTTTATAAATAGATTTATTTGTGGTGGTTACAAATGCTAACCACTAGGACTATATGTTTTTTTTAGTGAAAGTGTTTTTTTTAAGTGACGCGTATTGCTATTACTATTATGCATAATTTTTCTAATTTTTGTTTGTTCATTTTTTACAGGTTCCAAAAAAAAATGTTGGTCTTTTGGCGAACTTGAAGCAATGAATAGCACAGATGTTTTCGCGATTTTGGATGAAATTCCCAGTGACTGTGAGTCCATTGCATCAGATGTGGAGAGTACTATGGACAACGAAGCCCCCATAGATTATTTACTTTATGATGGAAGGGATGAACTTTTTGATATAGAAGATATTCCATTCATTTTCGAAGATATTGAGCAAGCGAAAGTCACTAAAGAATGGGACAGTGAGGATGAGTTACCGTTAGAAGTAATTCGTCAAGAAGAACTTAGAAAAAAATCAGTTGTTTGGACAAATGATGTCACTCATGCAACACGCGTAAACCAATTTGTGTCTCAGGCAGGGCCTAATGTTCCTGACAACGTTGAAACTCCTACCGATATGTTTTTGTATTTGTTTCCGGATTGTTTCATATCTGAAATTGTTTTTTTAGACAAATTTGTATGCCTTACAAAAAAATGGTGGCAGCAACTACTTTATTCCAACCACCAACAAAGAAATAAAATCATTTTTGGGTGTAAACATGCTAATGAGCTTGAAAAAAATGTCAAGTTATAGAGACTACTGGTCCTCGAGAGAAGATTATTTTATAAGTTCTGTTTTATCTCGTGACAGATTCACCTGGCTTCTAAGTAATCTTCACGTATATGATAACTCAGTACAGCCAAAAAAAGGTGAGGCCAATTATGATAAATTGTACAAAATCAGGCCATTACTTTCTAAATTGACACAAACTCTTGGCTCTGCTTTGAATCCTGGTGAATTTCAATCAATCGATGAATCTACGATCAAATTCAAGGGGAGAAGTAGTCTTCGCCAGTATATGCCAATGAAGCCCACGAAACGAGGCTACAAGGTATGGATTCGGGCTGATTCTACTGGATTTGTATTTGAGTTCCAAATTTATACGGGGAAAGTTGATCAGTCAGTTGAGAAAAATTGGGACATCGCGTAGTAAAAGATCTAACAAGGGCTTTAGTTGGCAAGCACCACAAAGTATTCTTCGACAATTTTTTTCAATTCTGTAGAATTGCAAAGAGACTTGTTAGCTGATGGCATCTATGCATGTGGAACTGTGCGTAAAGGAAGGAAATATTATCCAGAGCTCAAAGTGGATAAACACATGAAAAGGGGCGACATAGATTGGAGAGTTTCTACAGATGGATTAGCAGCACTGAAGTGGATGGATCGAAGAACCGTTTGGTTTTTAGGAAACTATCATGACCCATCCATCATGAAGTTGTCTCTAGAAAACAGAAAAATGGCAATACAGAAGAAATCCCATGTCCTGTTATGGTCAAACATTATAATAAACATATGGGATACGTAGATCGATTTGACATGCTGAAAAGTATCTATGAAATCGATCGAAAAGCCCACAAGTGGTGGCACCGCATTTTTTTTTACTTTGTAGATGTTTGTGTTGTGAACGCGTTCATTTTATTTCAAAATAGAAGTGACTCACGATATATTACATTGAAACAATTTCGTGTATCGGTTGCTCGAAGATTAATTGGTGCCGTTAATTCGATTTAAAAAAAAAGAAGATCAGCAGAACAAGCACCTAACAAATACAAAAAAATCATTCCCACTGAGGTACGTCATGATCGTGCTGCACATATGCCTCTTAGATGTGGATCTCTCAGATGTGCTCATTGTAGCACTGCGAAGCATGTGCATCGAACGACCTGGAAATGTTCAACCTGTGATGTTGGTCTCTGCCTCAATAAGGAGAGAAATTGCTTCTTTAAATTTCACGAAAATTAATTTTGAGTGCCTTAATTCTTAGTGGTTAGTGCTAGAAACCACATCCTGCAGGATAATCCAGGATATTTTTTTACGTGAAATGAACTTTTACTTTGTTTTTGATGTTGGTTGAATACATTTTTTCAAAAAAATTCTTCATATCTTTTATTTTTTTTTCTCCGGCTTCAAAGGGTTAATGGCAGTGCCCGTGGATTTATTGGCTCTAAAATCATATTGGTGAGTGTAGAATATATTATGAGTTTTCAAAAGATTTGATAATTTCTGAAACGATCGATACTATCAAAATAGACTAGTAATTATAAGGCATGTCTTCCTATCCTTGTAAATGGGAATTACTTTGGTTATTTTTTATGTCAGGAAACTTGCCTAAGTGCATAACTTCATCGATTAAAGTAATTAGAGGAGAAATAACAATATTTTTAGTGTTTGTAACAGTTTCATGGATATACCGAAATAATCGAGACAGCTCTTATTTTTGAATTTATTATTAGTATCTCTTACTTGGTCAAAAGTGACCTCCTTGAACCTAAACAAAGAAAACAATTTATTTTCTAAGAGATAGAGAACTGTAGTTATTTGAGATGGCAGATTTTTTACTATTTCATAAGCAATTGAAACAAAAAATTTGATTTGTCTGATGTTATGTTTCCAGTTTATTTCGTTCCAGTAGCTTTTTGCCTTGTTTCCGTTATCATTATTTAATTGTTTCTAATAATTTTGCTTTGCTAACTTGATTTGATTAATATAAGAACTTCTTATACGTGTGTCAAAAAAATACATCCTTGAGAATGGACATTTAATGAAAGCAACTGACATAAAAGTTACAAACTAGCAGTTTTTTATAGATTTTGCTACGCTAGAGACTTCTAGTATGTATGGTCGCAGGAGGACGCAAACGAATACATAGTATACACAGATCAATCTTTATTTTAAAGTCTGAATATGGGAAATAGCGTGACATCTTTGTAGCTCCAACTTGATAAAAAAAATATGCATTAGTATGAGCCTGTAAGTAATCAAAATATTTTATATTCTGCTGAATATAATAAAATATAACAAAGATCCCTTGCTCCTATTTCCATTTCACCAAAAAAAGAATGTCGGGAATTCTCGAAAACAAAAATACCTGGTGTGATTGTAACAATGACCGTTCATTTCCAAGGTCAAACAGTAAGTGATAATTAAAATAAATAGATAGCATGCTGATACACTCGGATAACTAATCAGTCTATTGAAATGTGTATATGGATTCAGATTTTTTCTCAAATGACGGGACTGTTTAAGTTTACGTCATGTATTAATAAACTGTATGTGTGTTTAAATATGTATGTATATGTTAATGTACGTTTATATATTTATATACATATTTATATATTTATATTTATATATATATATATATATATATATATATATATATATATATATATATATATATATATATATATATATATATTTACATATATATATATATATATATATATATTTACATATATATATATATATATATATATATATATATATATATATATATGTAAATATATATATATATATATATATATATATAAACACGTAGGCTGAAAACTTTTAGTCTAACTAGTTAAAACACATTTTTTTTGCAAAATTCGACTTTACTCATCAACATAGTCTTTTTTCAAGAGCTACATAATCATTTCAAACGCTCTTCTAATATTTTTATACCTTTCTTGTAGAAGGATTTGTCTTTGCTTTTAAAATAGGCCTCAGTTTCGACTATAACTTCCTTACTAGAGCCAAATCTTTCCCGCGAGCATTTTTTTTTGAGGTCTGCGAATAGATAATAGTCACTAGAGGCTAAATCTGGAGAATACGGCGGATGCGGAAACAATTCGAACTTCAATTCATGCAATTTTGCCATTGTAAACATTGACTTGTGACATGGTGCATTGTGTTGATAAAAGAGCACTTTTTTCTTGTTCATTTTGGGCCGTTTCTTTGCGATTTCTACCTTCAAACGCACCTATAATATTCACTATTGTTGGTCTTTTCCTTCTCATCAGAGTCGATGAAAATTATTCCATGCGCATGCTTTGGTCGCTTCGGGCGGATTTCACCGGCTGCCGATTTGATTCCGGTGTGTAGTGGTGGATTCCTGTTTCATCCACTGTCACATCGTATGAAAAAATCATTTTTATTGCGCTTAAATAGGTCCAAACAGCGCTCAGAATCATCAACACGTTGTTGCTCTTGGTCCACTGTGAGTAAACGCGGTACCCATTTTGAACAGAGCTCTCTCATGCCCAAATGTTCATGTAAAAGATGACCAACACGTTCTTTTGATATCTTTAGGGTGTTAGCTATCTCACGCAATTTCACTTTACGGTCATCCAAAATAATTTTGTGGATTCTTTTGATGTTTTTCCCTGTAACCACCTCATCTGGTCGTCCAGAGCATTCAGCATCATTTGTGTCTGTACTACCGCGATTAAATTCAGCATATCAGTAAATAATGAGTGATTTTCCAGGGGTAGAGTCTCAGTAACACTGATCAAGCCATTGCTTTGCTTGAACGGTATTTTTCCCATTAAAAAACAGTGTTCAATCAACACATGAAATTGGATTTTTTACATCGGTTTGAAAATATTAAAAGTAGCGTCACTAAAACCACCGTAACTTGTAAACTAATCGTCGAAATGTCATGAAATTTTGACGTTTGAATTATATGGGTTTTTTGAGAAAGGCAGCATCTATGTGTCAGTAAAAAAATATTTATATTATAAAGTAAAAATCACACTTACATGTATATTTAATTTGTTGAATATGGATTTTTACCAAGTTAACGCTAATTCAATTAAATATAGAAAATCTTTTTTCTATATGATGCTTTTATAAACAGAAATTAAGTTGGGAATGTGGAATCTTTGGCACAATGATACTACTCAGTATATATCACCACTTCACCAAACACTTTATTTTTGCACTCGACGCGCGTTTCGCTAACCATGTTAGCTTCATCAGGAGCGATGATTGAGTAAAGCTAAACTACCAAATCTACCCTATTTATACTTAGCCTAACCCTTGAATTACTCAAGCGGAACTAATGACATAGGCAAGGCTATCAGTTCCGGTCAAGTAACCAGTAGAGGGGACTATAAGGAATAGGCCCTCTGTCTTTGTGTCTTCGATTCGTTAAAATTTAAATTAAATGTGAGTAATCCGACCATACCAAAATTGTATTGCTTACCCAAAATTCACAAACCTGGAAAAGCAATGCGACCCATTGTTTCATCGGTCGGATCACCCACATATTTAATATCCAAATGGTTATCAAAAGAACTTGAGAAGTTACCATTAAATACTTTCGCAGTGAAGAATTCGTTAGAATTCATTAATAAAACAAAAAATCTAGTTCTTAATGAAGGTGAAGTCTTAATTTCTTTTGATGTTAGTTCTTTGTTCCCAAGTGTGGCAATTCCCCCCTACCCCTGCCAATTCCACAAACTTTACAATATCTCGAAGAATTACTTAGAATGAATGACTTTGAAGAAGAAATTATTCGTGAATACTTAATATTATCTAAACTCTGTATGGAACAAAATTATTTCCAATATAACAATCAATTTTATGTTCAGAAAGAAGGAACAGCTATGGGTAATTGCTTGTCACCTTTCATAGCCAATTTATTCATGAGTAAGTTTGAAATCGAAGCCAGTCAAGGATTCGAATATTCCCAAGGGTATGGTATAGGTATGTGGATGATATTTTCGCGATTTTTGATACAAAGAAAGCAAATATTGATGTTTTTGTTTCCAAATTAAATAGCCGGTACGATTCCATTAAATTCACTTACGAAGTTGAGAACAAAGGACAATTGCCTTTTCTAGATATTTTAATTATTAAAAATAATAATAGATTAGAATTTGATATCTATAGGAAGGACACAGTAACAGATAGATATATTCCTAATGATTCATTTCATTGCAAACAACATAAATTAGCCTCATTACATTTTTTAGTTCATCGTTTGGTCACTTTCCCTCTGAATAGAGTAAAACTTTAATAAAGAAAGGAATCGTATTAGAAATATAACTAGAGTTAATGGTTATGACGATGACTTAGTAAATAAGCTAATCAATAGGCATAAGTTTAGGTTTAATATTCAGAATCCACCTTTTTTACACGCGAAGAAAATAACACCAAGTATGTCTCCATACCATATAATCCGAAATATAGCAAGGGACTCAATAAGGTATTTAATAAGGTAGGCCTCACCTTAATCTATAAGTCATCAGACAAGCTGAGGAATATCTTAGGAAATCCCAAAGATAAGATTCCTAATTGTGAGAAAAGTGGAATTTATGAAATTAGTTGTAATGATTGTGACAAAAAGTATGTTGGGCAAACTAAAAGGTCAATTAGAACACGATTTAAAGAACATTTAGCACACTTAAAATACAACAGAACAGAAAAGTCTAGCATTGCCGAACATGCTCTTGAAGCTGATCATACTGTAACATTAGATAATCTAAGATTAATAAAAAAATGTATCTGATAGGAGATTGTTGAACGCATACGAAAGTATGGAAATCATAAAATGTAAAAGTAGTTTAAACAAAGACAGAGGGCCTATTCCTTATAGTCCCCTCTACTGGTTACTTGACCGGAACTGATAGCCTTGCCTATGTCATTAGTTCCGCTTGAGTAATTCAAGGGTTAGGCTAAAGTATAAATAGGGTAGATTTGGTAGTTTAGCTTTACTCAATCATCGCTCCTGATGAAGCTAACATGGTTAGCGAAACGCGCGTCGAGTGCAAAAATAAAGTGGTTGGTGAAGTGGTGATATATACCGAGTAGTATAAACAGAAATGTTTTAATTTCTATAAAATTATATATTTGGATGAATTATGAAGTATGACTAATTACTCAAAACAAAAAAAAATAACTTAAAAATGTGTTAATCTTGCCTTAATCTTGTCTTAATCGTGATTTTAAAGGGAAAAATGGCGCAATATGGTCTTTATATTACATAAAATGATTCAATAGTATTTCGATAATAAATATATATATATATATATATATATATATATATATATATATATATATATATATATATATATATATATATATATAATTTTGAAGCAACTTAGGATCTACAACAAAATTCTGTGCCCCAAAAGTAACCATTTTTCCCTCACCTCTAAAAATCTGAAAAAATTCACAGGCATAGTTTGACATAAAATACACAATATATATTTTTTTTGGGCCTGAGTAAGTCCTAATTTTTGTTTTAATTCAATTTTAAAAATTTAAAACGCTTAGAACAATTTGAATTTCGCGCCAAAAATTTTTTTAAAAAATAGCATGTTGTCAATAAAAAATCCTATTATATATATATATATATATATATATATATATATATATATATATATATATATATAATCTAATCTAATTTTGAAGCAACTGAGGATCTACAACGAAATTCTGTGCCCCAAAAGTAGGAAAAAAATGAGGAAAAACGACGAAAAAAGCGTTTTTTCGCGTTTGTAACCATTTTCCCCCACCTCTAAAAATCTGAAAAAATTCACAGACATAGTTTGACATAAAATACACAATATATATTTTTTTTGGGCCTGAGTAAGTCCTATTTTTTTTTTAATTCAATTTTAAAACGCTCAAAACAATTTGAATTTCGCGCCAAAAATTTTTTTAAAAAATAGCATGTTGTAGGCAATAAAAAAATCCTATAATATATATATATATATATATATATATATATATATATATATATATATATATATATATATATATAACACATGGGCTGAAAAGTCCCGGGCCTAACACATAGAAGGCGCTAGTTTTATTGCAGTCACCTTTTTTTCAGTTAATACTAACCTTCAAAAGACAGCTGTTAAAATTTCATGATATTCTATTCATTAGTTTGTGAGTTATTGTGCTAAGAGTGACGCTACTTTTGTTATTTTCAAAACAATGGATCAAAACAATTTCGTGTTTTAATTTTACACTGCTTCTTGATGGGAAAAAATACCGTTCAAGCGAAGCAATGGCTTGAAAAGTGTTATGGGGACTCCGCTCCATCAGAAACAACAATAAAACGTTGGTTTGCTGACTTCAAACGTGGTCGTAGAGACACCGATGATGCAGAACGCAGTGGACGTCCAAATGAGGCGGTAACACCAGAAAACATCAAAAAAATCCATAAAATCGTTTTGAATGATCGAAAAGTGAAGTTGCGTGAGTTAGCTGACATCGTAAAGATATCAAAAGAACGTGTTGGCTTTATATTGCATGAGCATTTGACTATGAGAAAGCTCTGTTCAAAGTGGGTGCCGCGTTTGCTCACTGTTTATCAAAAACAAGAACGTGTTGATGATTCTGAGCAGTGTTTGGCCATTGTTAGAGCGGCGCCGGAATGATTGCGTTGCTCTTGATGGAGATTACGTTGATGAATAAAGCTAATTTTGAACCAAAAAAAACCGTGTTTTCTTTGTTAGACCCGGGACTTTTCAGCCCATGTGTTTTATATATATATATATATATATATATATATATATATATATATATATATATATATAATTTTGAAGCAACTGAGGATCTACAACAAAATTCTGTGCCCCAAAAGTAGATAAAAATGCGGAAAAACGACGAAAAAAGCGGTTTTTTTCGCGTTTGTAACCATTTTCCCCCACCTCTAAAAATCTGAAAAAATTCACAGGCATAGTTTGACAAAAAATACACAATATATATTTTTTTGGGCCTGAGTTAGTCCTAGTTTTTTTTTAGTTCAATTTCAAAAATTTAAAACGCTCAAAACAATTTGAATTTCGCGCCAAAATTTTTTTTAAGAAATAGCATGTTATAGGCAATAAAAAATCCTACAATTTGAAAAAAAAAGAGGTTTCTACGATGAATAGAGCCGGAGATATCGCCAAAAACCGAAGATCACTTTTATAGATTTTTGAGGTTATGGGAAGGTCTAGAGAGCTGAAAATTTCAGGAAAATCATATTTTTTATGTTCTACATGAAGATATTTTTGTTTTTCAAAAGCGGTGAGGGCATTTTTCACCATCTTAACTGCCTAGACCCTTTACTAAAAAATTTTGTGTTTTATTCTCATTAATGGATTTCAATCATTAACAACATTAATTACTTTTAGTTATTTTACTCACCTTGTACATGTAGAAAGGAAAACAGCATTTTTCTCAATGGTTCTTGGGTCATCTCTGACTGCCTGAAACCATTTGTGAAATAAATCAAATGGTTCTTTAACTTCAATGTGTTCCTCGAGGAAAACATTATTTTTATCATTATATTCTGTTCGCATACCTAAAAGCACACTATTAGATTAAAATTTTAAAATGTAAATTCAGCCAATTATTTCAATTTAACCATTCTGTCGTTCAATAACCGGGTACCCACAGTAGGTAAATTCCATTGTTACCGGTTTACATAGGTTTTGGGCTATTCTCCGATTTATACGATTTGATGATGCTAATACTAGAGCTACTCGTGTCGCAAAAGACAAGGATGCTCCAGTACGTGGACGATGCTGAATTCTAATTTATCTCGATTGCACAGAGAATTTGAAAGTTTAACTATTGATGAGCAGCTGTTTCCATATCGAGGAAGGACACGATTCACGCAGTATAATCCATCAAACCCTGCGAAATATGGAATAAAGGTATGGTGCATTTGTGATTCCGAAAATGCTTATCCTCTACTTGAACAAATATACACTGGAAAAAGTGAGACTGGTCGTGAGACGAGTCAAGGTGAAAGAGTTGTGAAAAATTTAGCTGCATTGTATCGAGGATCTGGCCGAAATATATCAATGGACAATTTTTTTACTACATTACCTTTAGCTAAATATATATATATATATATATATATATATATATATATATATATATATATATATATATATATATATATATATATATATATATATATATACAGTCGACACTGTTTATAGTGAAACTCTATATAGTGAAAAACTCTTTATAGTGCAATTTTTTCAAGACCTAGAATATTTTAATGAAATTTCATGTAAAAAGCCCTGCATATAGTGAATCTGTAAAATAGTAACACTCTATATAATAAAATTTTTACCGGAATTTTATGTATAAATTTTTATGCATTTATTGAGATCTTGGCCATTTCGGGTTTCCCATTTTTATCTAACATTAGCACGAATTCCATTTTTATGACGCATTCTTTTGAAAAGGTTCTTAAAGCGTTTATAACGCCTAATGATTGGCAAATAAATCAGGCAGATTTCTGTGAGAAACCCGGGGAATAACCCATTTTATAGAAACCCGGGAAAAACCCATTTATAGTCGAGGCCTAGTAATTCGCAAAATTCAGGTCAGTTTCTTTTTGTTTAAGAATCAAGTAAGATGTCCAAGCGAGCTGAGAAAATTAAAGTTTGGAGGAAGTTGATAAAGGCTGTAAAAAAATTGATGTTGCTGCAAAATTTGGTGTTTCTCCAAGTTGCGTCTCTCTGATAATAAAAAGTCGCGACAGTATCATCAAGAAACCTAGTGTTCCAAGCAGTCGAAAACGAGTACGGGTGAGTAGTTACGAGGATGTAAATGAAGCAGTTTTACGATGGTTTCAAGTCGCCCGTACGCATCAAAACGTACCAATATCAGGAAATTTAATAAAGCAAAAGGTTCTACAATTTGCTAAAGAATTTAACTGCGTTAATTTTCAAGCTAGTGAAGGGTGGTTGAGTGCCTGGAAGACTCGCAATTCAATTGTTTTCAAGACGGTGTCTGGCGAGAGTGCAAGCGTTAGTCAGGAAGACTGTGACATTTGGACTGAAACTGTTTTAAAAAGTGCATTGAAAAAGTACGAGCCAAAAAACGTTTTCAATTGTGATGAAACCGGTTTGTTTTTTAAATGTTTGCCAAATAAAACTTTTGCTTTTAAAAGTGATAAATGTTTTGGTGTTAAAACAAGTAAAGAAAGGGTGACACTTATGGTTGGAGCAAACATGGATGGCTCAGAAAAACTAAAATTACTGCTCATAGATAAAAGCAAAAATCCCCGTTTAATAAAAGGAGTTAAATCTCTGGAGTTAGATTACGCCAATAATAAAAAGGCATGGATGACTTCTGAGATTTTCGAAAGATGGATCAAAGAACTGGACACGAAAATGAAAAGCCAAAAGCGAAAGATTGTGATGTTTAAAGACAATTGTCCTACACATCCAGTTACTGTAAGTAAAAAAATTAAGGAATATTGAATTGATCTTTTTTCCACCAAACATGACCTCCAAATTGCAACCTATGGACCAGGGTATTATGAAAAACATAAAACATCATTACCGAAACAGAATTGTTCACAAAATTGTTAATGCGATTGATAACAACCTTCTAGTCCAAAAATTGATTAGTATGGGGTGAAAATGTTTCTCAGAAAACTATCAAAAACTGCTTTTCTAAAGCAGGTTTTACTGAAAAAATTGACGAATGGGAAGAAGAAGACGAAATGGATCTCGCTACCTTAAAAAGGCAATGGGGTAATCTACAAAAAACTGCTACCGTCGACGCAGATTTTTTACTTGAAGATTTCTTAGAAATCGACAATGATGTTGGCACGACAGATCTCCCAACTGACCAAGATATAATTGACGATATAAAAAGTATAGAAGATCATGAAGAAGAAACTGAAACCGGAGAATGTCCTGCTAGTTAAAATGAAATAAGAAATGCATTTGACATTGTGCGAACTACTCTTAGGGGCCAGGAAAGTGTACCTGATCAAATCTTTATGCATTTTCTTCGTATTACTTTTAAAAAATCGCTATCCCCTACCTTATCTCGAAAAGTACTGATCAAAAAATTTTGAAAAAAATTCTGGAATATTCTCCACGGGGTATAGATTGAACGAAAATTATCACGAGTTCATTACCTTTAATAATTTATTTGGTATATAAAAAAAAAACAAAATTTCAAGGTCGCCAGTTTTCAGTAAAGATTGGAAACAAACTTTGTTGAAAACTCATTTGGGGTGTGTTTTGTGAAGTCACTGACCATTTTATACCACCCTAACAAAAATTTTTATTTTAAAAACAATCAACGTACGGAACACTAATTGTGCAAGTTCAACTTGCACTTGACCGATTTTTTTAACTATTAAATTAATTTAATAATTTCAACATTGGTTAATTATTATAATATACACTCCTGGACAAAATTAACGCAACAATATATTAGATCATACAAGTCTCTATAATGAATTAATTTTAATAATTTTTTATGAACATTGGTTACACTAAAAGTTAGAAAAAACTTATTCGGATACTTTAAAAGTGAATTAGCTACCAAATTTCTCTATAAGATTCGAATTAAAATTATTCTTAAGACCTAATAACAAAATCGTAATAATGAAAAAAATAAACTGGGACACTAGTAGCAAAATTAATGATGTAACTGGGACACTAGTAGCGTGTGTTGCCTCCTCTACTTCGGATGACAGCGTTTATGCGCCTAGGCATGCTTCTAATTAAATTTAGGATAAAATCTTGAGGAATTTGCTCCCATTCTGTGATAACTGCATTTTCAAGTTCCCTCAGGTTTCTAGGTGCAGGTATATGACACGTTTCACATTTTTCTTAAGGTGATCCCATACATGTTCTATCGGATTCAGATCCGGGCTTTTTGGTGGTCATTGCATAATCGGTATATCAACTTGATTAAGATAATCGAGTACCTCCCTAGCCACGTGAGGTGTCTTGCATAAACAGGAAATTGGGCCCCACAAAATGACCGAAAGGCATCACATGTTCTATTACAATATTCTCAAGATAGTAGTCAGCATTCATAGATCTCGTACGGACAGGAACTAACTCTGTACGAGCATCAAAGCAGATGCCACCCCCAAAAACATAACAGAGCCACCGCCGAATGGAATCCTTGCAGAGATATTGCAAGGAGCAAACCTCTCTCCTGGTCTTCGCCAGTCATCCACAGACCAGTTTTCGTGATTTCGAGCAAAACGTAAGCTGGCAACTCTGTTCTCTCTAGTAAGCAAGGGCGCAGTGGCTGGTTTCCTACTGTTTAATCCAGCTTCATTTAACCGTCTTCTAACTGTTTTAGAAGAAATTGTGACATTGAGAACAGCTTCGAGTTCGTTTCTTATTATAGAACTAGTGACAGTCCTATTTCTTAAAGCATATTGTCTTATAAAACGTCGCTAGTGCATCGTTTTCGAAAACGATTTTCGCCCTTTCCCTAGCCTTCTAGAATAAGTTCCTACTTCATTCAAGCGTCTTACCACACACGACTTATTGTGGAATGATGTTTGCCTAACAAATTGGCAACATAACTCTTGACAATATCCCTCGTCCAATAAAACTGAGGCTCGCACTACCTCGTGTTCAGTTAAATTCCTTGTTTGATTCATTTTTCTAATTCTTAGGGGTCAAAAATAAAACAGTCTACCACAAAAACGTATTACTTTGAAAAAGGGAACAATTTATAAGCTTACTTTTAAAGAAAATCTATCGCATTATTACAGAAAATTATTTATCTTCTAAAAAATTCTTTAAAACTGTAAATCTAAACGAATTGTTTTGATTTCTGTCATGAATAACGAAACAAAATATGCATAGCCTACTATTCAAATACTCGATAAACTTTAAAACTGACATTAGAAAACGATAAATTAATTTTCAGATTGTTGCGTTAATTTTGTCCAGGAGTTTAGAATAAGACAGTAAAGCATATGTATAGGTACCCGGGCACCCTGGTTATTGATAAGACCACTGAATAACTTTAACTTCTATTTTAATACATAAATATTGCTAAAATTAATTAAAAAAACTTATCTGTTTACTCAAAGAAGGTTGAAAAACGACGATCTAGGCGGAAATTTTTTTTAAGTCACTAGAAAAAAAAGTTATGTTGATTGAAAATTGAAAAAAGGGCACCCGGGTAGCCGATTATTGACAAAAGGGTTAAAAAAAAAATAAAAAAAATAAAATAAAATAAGAAAACCGATGATCGGACGTTACAGTAGTGGTCACTACATCCAAAACTATATTGCCCAAAAGTTGGTTTGAATACTACAAATTAAAATCTCCTAAATCGTTTATGGTAGTACTACTATGACAATCTTATTTAAAAGTTAACCGGATGAAAGTATTTATTATAATTATTAATTTCTTTTTTTTTTGGGGGGAAAAGATGGGAGAGTATTTTTAGGGTTTCTAGATATGAAAAAAGCTTTTGATATTGTAAATAGACATGAAATATGGAGGAGTTTGTGAAACAAGGATGTGGATGAAAATTTATGTTACGGTGGTATAAAATGATCAGTGACTTCACAAAACACACCCCCAAATGAGTTTTCAACAAAGTTTGTTTCTAATCTTTACTGAAATCTGATGACCTTGAAATTTTTTTTTTATATACCAGATAAATTATTAAAGGTGATAATTTTCGTTCAATCTCCCACGTGGAGAATAATCCAGGATTTTTTCAAAATTTTTTGATAAGTACTTTTCGAGATAAGGCGCGGGACAGCAATTTCTCGCGATTTTTGAAAATAATACAAAGAAAAGTGCGTGCAAGTATTACATTATATATATATATTTTTTACTCGTGTTTTCACAACCTTTCATTTGACACCACACTCGATGACCTAGTAAAAAAATTTTTTTTTTCACTTTCGATTTCACCCCCCAAAATTAACCCTTTAAGTCAAAATTTAACTTTAAAAACTACATGGCTCTGATGAGGCCATCAATTCCTATATTATTACCAAATTTCAAGTTTCTATGACAAATAGTTTCGGAGAAAATCGGGTGTGACAGCCAGACAGACAGACAGACACCGAAGTGATCTTATAAGTGTTCCGTACAGAACACTAATAAACCAAGTGAGAACGTGTAAACCGAACATCGAAGGAATTCACCAATAGTGATGGGGTAAGGCAAGGAGGAGTGTTGTGTCCACTATTATTTATAAGCGTTATATATGAGGTAATAAAAGCGAGGTGGGGAAAGACAATTAAGTATATGGTGAGATATAACCAGTTACAGGCTGTAAAAATAGAGGTATGTGCATTCGCAGATGATATTTTACTGGTAGCAAGGACAGAAGGAGACTTGGAACTGAACATGAATATATGAACAGTAGAGTTAAACAAGTATAACCTGTTTATTAACCTGGAAAAAACAAAGGTGATAGTTATAACTAACAGACAAGAAACCATGAACATTGAAGTAGAGGGACAAAAAATTAAACAGGTGAAGCTATATAAATACCTGTGAATAGTAATAAACTCCAAAGGAACACAAGGGGATGAAATTGTAAATATAATGAAAGCTGGAACAAGATTATACTGCGCGCTGTACAGAAAGAAGCTTTCTGAGTAAAAGGGAAATATCAGTGAAAACAAAAATGGCAATTTACAAAACAATATATACGCCAGTTATAACCTACGGGGCTGAGAATTGGATTCTGATGGATAAGTATGAAAAACGATTACAAGACACAGATATGAAGTATCTGAGGAAAGTGGTAGGGACAAGAAGAATTGATAAAAGAAGGAATGAAGATATTAGACAGGAACTTAATGTAAATCGCTAAAGGAAAAAAATAGAGGAAAATAAGTTAAAATGGACTGGACTTATAGTGAGAATGAATGATGATCGACAGGTCAAAATGGTGTGGAATGCAAGACTGACAGGAAAAAATAGAAAGGGGCGACCGAGAGAAACACGGAACAATAGTGTGAATGAAATACTGAAGAAAAGAGGAAAATCCTGGGCTGAGGCGAAACAACTAGCACTAAATAGAGACGAGTGGCGTAAATTCGTAGAAAGAAAGTAGAGAACGATCCTCGACACCTACGGGTAAAAGAGGTTTATCATTATGTGATGTATTCATTTTTTGCAATTTGCAATTTTTTTTATAACTGAATTATTATTCTTTTTAATTATTGGAAATATTCAAAAACTGCCCTTTCATATTGTTTATGATAAGCATCATTAAAATAATTCTCGTGACCTTTCTGTTTTCATTGCAAAATAGTATGTTATTGTGAAATACAAATAACAGAGATATCCCACAAGTACACTGAAAATAGAATATTTATTAATCTATTATACAAACATCTCACTTTACTAGGTTTCAAGTCTTTCTGATTAGTAAATTTAGTTTATAATACAGGGTCCAAATTTGGCATTATGTCCTTTAAATAGAACAATATAAATAAGTAACATCAATTGGGGAAGTGGTCTTAATATCTCTCTACTAAAAAATTTATTATTATGAAACTAGAACACAGTTACTTATATACACTTCCGAAGTGCTGAATAAATTTTACTAACGTTTTTTAGGTATCTTGAGGTTATAAAATACAATTTTCTAGTGGAAGTATATTACAGATCTAGAAAAAAAAAATATATAGAATGCGTGTTGTTTTATAAAGCAGCTCCTGCAACTAATTTCTGCATATAATAAATAATTTGACATGATTTTTTTTTTTTTTAATTTTTGTTTGTATATAAAATTTCTAATTTTTCTTAATTGAAAGTTTCAACTAAACAGAGATGTTTTTTTTTTCAGATAAAACAATGGGTACAGAAAGTTGCACATAAGTACCTTAACATTGCATTTTTCAGGCAATTACAAATTAATGCGACCTGAACTAACTATATTTATTTAAAATTATCCTAACAGAAGATAAATCTATAGAATGAGACAACATATGTTAAATTTTATAAGAAATATTGAGCAGTGCTAGTTGTAAGTTAAATAATTAAAACCGGTCAAGTGCAAGCTGAACTTGTACAATTAGTGTTCCGTACGTTAATTGTTTTTAAAATAAAAAAAATTTTGTTAGGGTGGTATAAAATGATCAGTGACTTCACAAAACACACCCCAAATGAGTTTTCAACAAAGCTGGTTTCCAATCTTTACTGAAAACTGGTGACCTTGAAATTTTTTTTTTTTTATATACCAAATAAATTATTAAAGGTAATGCACTCGTGATAATTTTCGTTCAATCTATACCCCGTGGAGAATATTCCAGAATTTTTTAAATTTTTTGATCAGTACTTTTCGAGATAAGGTACGGGACAGCGAGTTTTCGCTATTTTTTAAAAGTAATACGAAGAAAAGTGTGCGCAAGTATTACATTATATATATATATATATATATATATATATATATATATATATATATATATATATATATTTTACTCGTGTTTTCACAAGCTTTCATTTGACACCACACTCGATGACCTAGTAAAAAATTTTTTTTTTCACTTCCGATTTCACCCCTCAAAACGAACCCCTTAAGTCAAAATTTATGTTACGATGGTATAAAATGATCAGTGACTTTACAAAACACACCCCAAATGAGTTTTCAACAAAGTTTGTTTCCAATCTTTACTGAAATCTGATGACCTTGAAATTTTTGTTTTTTTTTTTTTAATACCAGATAAATTATTAAAGGTAATGCACTCGTGATAATTTTCGTTCAATCTACCCCCCGTGGAGAATATTCCAGGATTTTTTCAAAATTTTTTGATAAGTACTTTTCGAGATAAGGCGCGGGACAGCGATTTTTCGCGATTTTTTGAAAATAATACAAAGAAAAGTGCGCGCAAGTATTACATTTTATACATATTTTTTACTCGTGTTTTCACAAGCTTTCATTTGACACCACACTCGATGACCTAGTAAAAATTTTTTTTTTTCACTTCTGATTTCACCCCCCAAAATTAACCCCTCAAGTCAAAATTTAACTTTCAAAACTACATGGCTCTGATGAGGCCATCAATTCCTATATTATTACCAAATTTCAAGTTTCTATGACAAATAGTTTCGGAGAAAATCGGGTGTGTGACAGACAGACAGACAGACAGACACTGAAGTGTGAGTGAAACACTTATAAGTGTTCCGTACGGAACACTAAAAATATCAATGTTTCCTCATAAAAAAATTTCATGTTCTATGATCTTACAGTGTAAGTAAATACACAAAAATCATCAAAATAATCAGTATTTTCACTATTTCCAATAATTATCATCCTTTTTTACATTCAAATTTGTACCTTTATTGTGCCAAACTACTACTGCATTGTCACTAAAAATTGTGATATACAATTGTGCAAATTATTAACACAGTTAAGAACAGTAAAAAGTATTCTGCAATCTTCAGTTAAACACAATAGTGCAGAGTATTCATCATTGATAAAAACATTGTGATTAAAAAAATAAGGTATAACAATTCACCTTTAAATTAATAGACTTCAAGTTTTAATGTCAGTTTGGGTTCAGGAGAATTAAAAGTACTATTTTGGGTATTTTGGATCTTGTTTCCCATATTATTGAATCATTTCACAGATTGCAATATAACACAGTCCTATGTGATCTAAGCAAAGCCCTTGACTGTGTTAACCACGGAATCTTAATACGAAAGCTTAACAGATACAACTTTTCTTATGAGAGCATGGCACCTTTTGAATCATACTTAAGAGACAGAACCTAAACTATGAGTTTCTCTGGGGTGTCACCAACAGAGAGTGTGATCAATATTGGAGTTTCCTGAGGCTCAGTGCTAGGTCCAATACTTTTTTTGATATATATTAATGACCTGCCACATATTAAAAATGCAACTAAGTTCACTCTCTCTGCTGACGACATCAAAGTGGCATTTGCCACTAAAAAAATTGAACCTTGAAGGTTCATTGGTGGTACAAGAGAAGGCTAAACAGTGGTTTGATGTAAACAGACTGGCTTTGAATAGCAACAAAACCAAACGGGTTGTTTTTTTCATTGAAAGAGGTGTATGGCTTGAATGAGGGAGTGGGTGGGTGAGATTTTTGTGTGTATAAAGGGGGACGTATGAAACTGCATTGAGCTACACCCAGGCTGGTAAAAAATTAAGCACACATCTTTTGTACTCCGGAATCTTGCACACTATATTTATTTATTTACGGTTCATTAGAACCTAATTTAACTATCGGATGGGCATATTCTTACAATGTTAATATAATAGTTGCTTAAACTTATTTATGGTTTCACAATTTTTAATATTATTTGGTAGGTCATTAAAATGTTTAAGTCCTTTATAATAAAGATTTGCTCGATCAGCTTCATTTGTAATTCCCCCTACTCGGAAGTCATTTCGTCCTCTGGTGTTGTAGTTGTGTATCTGATGGACCTATCTAATTTTCTCGGTTAAATATGCGGGGCAATTTTCTATCTTTCACTCAGCCAATTTAGTCGATCTAACATATCTTTTATGGCGTATCTCTAGGCTTCCGCAATATAAATCTCAATGCCTTGTTTTTAAGTTTTTGCAGTAGTTCTATTTGTGTATCCTTAGCAAGAAATAATACCGAAGAACAATAAACAACATGTGGCTCAATTATGCTTCTATATATTAATATTTTATGGTATTCACTTATGATGTGGCAAGTTCTATACATGAGATAAAGTTTTTGGTTTATTTTATTCACTAAATATTGAAAGTGTGCATCAAATTTAAGTTTACAATCTATTATTATACCCAAGTATTTAATTTCGTTTACTTTTTCTATTTCACGATTATTTATGTATAATTTATGATTATTATTATAGTTATTGTGTGATATTATCATATATTTAGTTTTATCTGTATTTAGTTTTAACATATTTATACACATCCACTTGTAAAGAATATTCATATCAAACTGCATTTTATTAATAGCCACATCCAAACTAACATCACTAATTGCAATCGGTGCATCGTCTGCAAATAGTCTAACATCCCCGTACTTTAAACCGTCTTTAATGTCATTTATGTATATGAGAAACAGTACCGGCGCAAGGACAGAGCCTTGCGGTAGACCAATATTCACTGGTATCGCTGATGATGTGTTTCCAATTTTTGTTTGTTGCTTTCTACTCGATAGATAATCTTCAAACCATTTTACTTCTATATCACGCACTCCAATTTTGTGTAGTTTCGTAAGCAATAATTTTCTGTCTATAGTTTCAAATGCTCTTTTTAAATCTATGAAAGTTGATACAATGTATTTTTTGTTCATCAAATCTTCACGCCATTCACTTATAACATAATTAATTGCAGTTTCACATGAGTGTTTGCTTCTAAAACCCGATTGCCCTTGAATAATAATATTGTTATCATTCAAATATTGCAGTAACTGATTTTTTATCACAGTTTCAAGGATTTTTTCATCACTCGGAAGCGTATTTATTGGCCGAATCTCGTCAGGTTTTTATAATATATTTTATTTTTTCAATTGGCACAATTTTGGAAATTTTCCATTCGTTAGGCACTTTTCCTTGCAGCATGCTATCATTGATGATATTGGCGTAAAAAAAAGCCGTGTACGTTATAGAATGTTTAATTACACCTTCAGATAAAATATTCTTACCAATTTTATTTTTAAATTTTTTAACTATTTCAATTATTTCGTTACTATCTACTGTTTGAAATTTAAATTGGTCATTAATTATATTTGTATTTCCCATAGTATTCTGCACAACGTCTATACCATTTTTAATGTCAATGACACTCTGAACAAAGAATTTATTTAAAAGTTCAGCAATTTCTTTTTCATTTTCAATTATTTTACCATTCATAACGATTCTGTTTATTGCACTGGTACTTTTTGACATACAAATTTCTTCTTTTAAAACTCTCCACATTTCTTTGCTGTTTGATTATTTTCAATTTTATTCTGTACATATTGCACTTTCCTCTGTTTAATAATATTTTTATATAATTTTTTCACTGTCTTGTAGTCTTCCCAATCATTAGTTATTTTAGCTATTTGGTATTTTTCATACTTTATTCTAGGTATTTCTGTCAGTTCCCAATCATACCATTTGTTCATCAACTTTATATTTACGGTTTTTTCTTCAGTTAGCGATAACATAATATCCTTCAATGAGCGGTCTATGAAAAGCACCTTAAAATCTATATCACAGTTTAACATATCACAGAAATTTATCATTCGTAACATTTCAATAAGTTTATCAGAGTCATAATTTACCCAGGAAATAATTTGTTTCGTTAATCTCTTTTTGTACTTTTTCACAATTGGTATTTTGAATAATATTGTTTCATGATCTGATATTTGATCGTTTTCTAGTTTAGTACTTGTTATGTTGTTTATATCTGTGTATAGATGATCAATTTTCGTACTCGAATTTTCACTCTCTTGTATCAAATGTTATAATTTGTTTCATTGCTGCAGAGCTAAATACATTTTCTAGTTCTTTGCCATGTATAGAGTTTCTATTTAAATCTATATTAAAATCACCAACCATAATGTTGTTTGAGTACGTCATAAATTTATCTTCAATTATATTGTGCACATATTGTATAAACTCCATGTGATTGCTGTTTGGCGAATGATAAAGAACACCTAATTGTAATTTAATATTATTTTTAAGCCTGATAATAATGCACCAAAGATTTTCACTTATTGCTTCATTATATATTGTTTTGTGCTCTAACTCATTATGTACATATATTATAACTCCTCCTGTATGTCGACTGTGTGAGTTACAAATTACACTCTTATATGTTGGGATATTGATTTCACTGTCATTTATTTCTTTGGTAATACGAGTTTCGGAACAGAATACGACATTTGGTTTAGTTTTTTCTATTAGCACAAGAAGTTCGGTTTTATTGGCTAGTAAACTATTTATGTTTAAATATATGCAAGTCAGTTCATTTTGATTTGGTTGCTACTTTTTATTTTTAATTTTACTCAAGTATGTTGGGCATTTCATACTAAAGGCATTATGGTTTATATCAATATCGATGTTAAACTTTTTAACAGCTTCAATGCAATTAACACAACATAAATTTTCAGACGTACATTCATTTTTATCGTGATTTCCACTACATTTGCTGCAAGCTTTCTTATTTCTGCAATTTATGGCAAAGTGATTAAATCCTAAATATTTATAATACCGTAAGACATTGTGGTGTTCAAAAACTCTACACCAGTCCCATTCTACATTGAGTCGTTTATAATTCACAATTTGTATAAACTTTTCACAATCAGTTTCTATTAATGCAATATAATTTTCTTAGCGAACTCTTTTCTCTTCATATACTTTTTAGTGTTCCGTACGGAACACTTATAAGATCACTTCGGTGTCTGTCTGTCTGTCTGTCACACCCCGATTTTCTCCGAAACTATTTGACATAGAAAGGTGAAATTTGGTAGTAATATAGGAATTGATGGCCTCATCAGAGCCATGTAGTTTTGAGAATTAAATTTTGACTTAAGGGGTTAGTTTTGGGGGATGAAGTCGGAAGTGAAAAAAAAAAAAAATTTTTACTAGGTCATCGAGTGTGGTGTCAAATGAAAGCTTGTGAAAACACGAGTAAAAAATATATATATAATATTATACTTGCGCGCACTTTTCTTTGTATTATTTTTAAAAATTCGCGAAAAATCGCTGTCCCGGGCCTTATCTCGAAAAGTACTTATCAAAAAATTTCGAAAAAATTCTGGAATATTCTTCACGGGGTGTAGATTGAACGAAAATTATCAGGAGTGCATTACCTTTAATAATTTATATGGTATATAAAAAAAACAAAAATTTCAAGGTCATCAGATTTCAGTAAAGATTGGAAACAAACTTTGCTGAAAACTCATTTGGGGTGTGTTTTGTGAAGTCACTGATCATTTTATACCACCGTAGCATAAGTTTCGACTTAAGGGGTTCGTTTTGAGGGGTGAAATCGGAAGTGAAAAAAAATTTTTTTTACTAGGTCATCGAGTGTGGTGTCAAATGAAAGCTTGTGAAAACACGAGTAAAAAATATATATATAATGTCATACTTGCGCACACTTTTCTTCATATTACTTTTAAAAAATCGCTGTCCCCTACCTTATCTCCAAAAGTACTGATCAAAAAATTTTGAAAAAATTCTGGAATATTCTCCACGGGTATAGATTGAACGAAAATTATCACGAGTGCATTACCTTTAATAATTTATTTGGTATATAAAAAAAACAAAATTTCAAGGTCACCAGTTTTTAGTAAAGATTGGAAACAAACTTTGTTGAAAACTCATTTGGGGTGTGTTTTGTGAAGTCACTGATCATTTTATACCACCCTAACAAAATTTTTTTTTTTTAAAAACAATCAACCTACGGAACACTAATTGTGCAAGTTCAACTTGCACTTGACCGGTTTTTTATATTACATTAAAATCTTTTTCTTCGCAAATTTTATTTTGTTTTTTTATGCATTGAATTAATCTTTCATTTGACAACTTATTTGTTAAGCCAGTAATCTTAAATATTTTCCTTTCTTTGTTTTTATCTCGAGCTTCTTCAACAATATATTCTTCTCTGTATTTTTCACTAATTTGTTTTTGCACTTCATCGCGGGTATTTTCATTTGTACATTCTATAATTAAACCATCACGTTTAATCTCTCTCACTCCTCTTATAAGCCCCTCAGTAAGCTCAATTACTTTTTTTAAATCATTTTTTGTCTCATAATTGTTTTTATTTACTTTAGGTTTAACAACAATTTTATTTTTCACAGTTTCCATGTAAGAGATATGGTTAATTTTTCCATTGCTTTTTTGGCATAATTCTTTAATTGTTTCACTGTTTGTTATCGTTTCATTTGTTATTTTATTTAGAACTTCATTTTTTAAATCGTCGATTTTGTCTTCTATTACTTTCTCATTTACATTGGCGCCTTTTGATTTTAAGTTTTCCAATAGACACGAAATTTTTTGGACTTCATTTGTATTCTTTTCACATTTTTTTTGCCACAATTCTAGTTCTTCCATTCTTTTAATGTTACGATCTTCAATCGCCAATAATAAATTTTTAATTTCACTTTCGTTTTTTTTTTTAAAGAACTATCAAATTCATTTTTATAAACACATGGGCTGAAAAGTCCCGGGCCTAACACATAGATGGCGCTAGTTTTATTGCAGTCACCTTTTTTTCAGTTAATACTAACCTTCAAAAGACAGCTGTTAAATTTCATGATATTCTATTCATTAGTTTGTGAGTTATTGTGCTAAGAGTGACGCTACTTTTGTTATTTTCAAAACAATGGATCAAAAACAATTTCGTGTTTTAATTTTACACTGCTTCTTGATGGGAAAAAATACCGTTCAAGCGAAGCAATGGCTTGAAAAGTGTTATGGGGACTCCGCTCCATCAGAAACAACAATAAAACGTTGGTTTGCTGACTTCAAACGTGGTCGTAGAGACACCGATGATGCAGAACGCAGTGGACGTCCAAATGAGGCGGTAACACCAGAAAACATCAAAAAAATCCATAAAATCGTTTTGAATAATCGAAAAGTGAAGTTGCGTGACTTAGCTGACATCGTAAAGATATCAAAAGAACGTGTTGGCTTTATATTGCATGAGCATTTGACTATGAGAAAGCTCTGTTCAAAGTGGGTGCCGCGTTTGCTCACTGTTTATCAAAAACAAGAACGTGTTGATGATTCTGAGCAGTGTTTGGCCATTGTTAGAGTGGCGCTGGAATGATTGCGTTGCTCTTGATGGAGATTACGTTGATGAATAAAGCTAATTTTGAACCAAAAAAACCGTGTTTTCTTTGTTAGGCCCGGGACTTTTCAGCCCATGTGTTATTCTTTTAAATATCTAGCATTTTTATCCACTGTGTCTTGCACGCTTTTTAACACCATATCTACGTTTTGTACATATTGCATACAGTCATCGCATATAAACATGAGCATTGTGTTTGAATTCCAGACATTCATAGAATACTGGTCAAGGCCAGAACATCGAATGGTATGCCCTTCCACAGACTCCCATACATCTTACTCCCACACTATATAACTCAGCATGATGAAATGCCTATCACTCAATATTTCACTCTCATCTTGCTTATTCCAGTCTCGTCTGGGGATACTCTGCGCAGACCTATTGAGTGTTCAGCTTGCAGTATAAGGCACTGAGAATAGTGGATGGACTTGGTTTCAGGGATGACTGCCAATAGTCATTTGTATCACTCAGAATTCTAATGATTTCTTAACAGTATATTCTTGAGAATCTCTGGTTCTTAAAGCAATATGTTCATTCCTACAGAAGCCATGGAGATGTGCATTGTCATGACACCAGGTATAAGAGAATGTAATTCCAACATATTGGAGGCTGAAGAGTTGTCAAACAGAACCTGGGTACTGGGCTATTAAATTTTTTAATGTATTACCACAAAATATTAGAGATCTACCACACAGAATTTGAAAAAAAGGTTAAAAAAGTTCGGGTAGAAAATGCTCTTTACTCCATATACAAGTATTTCTGTTGTGGGTTTTAGGTTTGGATTTGAGTTTTATTTTTGAGGAGTTTGTTTCTATACCGTCTTAATATTTCTTTAAGTTAAATGAAATAGTAATAGAAATTATATGTATAAACATTTGTGTAGTAATCTTATTACTCAGTATATATCACCACTACACCAAACACTTTATTTTTGCACTCGACGCGCGTTTCGCTAACCATGTTAGCTTCATCAGGAGCGATGATTGACTAAAGCTAAACTACCAAATCTACCCTATTTATACTTAGCCTAACCCTTGAATTACTCAAGTGGAACTAATGACATAGGCAAGGCTATCAGTTCCGGTCAAGTAACCAGTAGAGGGGACTATAAGGAATAGGCCCTCTGTCTTTGTTTAAACTACTTTTACATTTTATGATTTCCATACTTTCGTATGCGTTCAACAATCTCCTATCAGATACATTTTTTATTAATCTTAGATTATCTAATGTTACAGTATGATCAGCTTCAAGAGCATGTTCGGCAATGCTAGACTTTTCTGTTCTGTTGTATTTTAAGTGTGCTAAATGTTCTTTAAATCGTGTTCTAATTGACCTTTTAGTTTGCCCAACATACTTTTTGTCACAATCATTACAACTAATTTCATAAATTCCACTTTTCTCACAATTAGGAATCTTATCTTTGGGATTTCCTAAGATATTCCTCAGATTGTCTGATGACTAAGGTGAGGCCTACCTTATTAAATACCTTATTGAGTCCCTTGCTATATTTCGGATTATATGGTATGGAGACATACTTGGTGTTATTTTCTTCGCGTGTAAAAAAGGTGGAATTCTGAATATTAAACCTAAACTTATGCCTATTTATTAGCTTATTTACTAAGTCATCGTCATAACCATTAACTCTAGTTATATTTCTAATACGATTCCTTTCTTTATTAAAGTTTACTCTATTCAGAGGGAAAGTGACCAAACGATGAACTAAAAAATGTAATGAGGCTAATTTATGTTGTTTGCAATGAAATGAATCATTAGGAATATATCTATCTGTTACTGTGTCCTTCCTATAGATATCAAATTCTAATCTATTATTATTTTTAATAATTAAAATATCTAGAAAAGGCAATTGTCCTTTGTTCTCAACTTCGTAAGTGAATTTAATAGAATCATACCGGCTATTTAATTTGGAAACAAAATCATCAATATTTGCTTTCTTTGTATCAAAAATCGCGAAAATATCATCCACATACCTATACCATACCCTTGGGAAATATTCGAATCCTTGACTGGCTTCGATTTCAAACTTACTCATGAATAAATTGGCTATGAAAGGTGACAAGCAATTACCCATAGCTGTTCCTTCTTTCTGAACATAAAATTGATTATTATATTGGAAATAATTTTGTTCCATACAGAGTTTAGATAATATCAAGTATTCACGAATAATTTCGTCTTCAAAGTCATTCATTCTATGTAATTCTTCGAGATATTGTAAAGTTTGTGGAATTGGCACACTTGGGAACAAAGAACTAACATCAAAAGAAATTAAGACCTCACCTTCATTAAGAACTAGATTTTTTGTTTTATTAATGAATTCTAACAAATTCTTCACTGCGAAAGTATTTAATGGTAACTTCTCAAGTTCTTTTGATAACCACTTGGATATTAAATATGTGGGTGATCCGACCGATGAAACAATGGGTCGCATTGCTTTTCCAGGTTTGTGAATTTTGGGTAAGCAATACAATTTTGGTATGGTCGGATTACTCACATTTAATTTAAATTTTAGCGAATCGGAGACAAGGTTCTTACATTTTTTTAAAGAATTTTTAACCCCTGATATCATTCTCGGTAATGGATTTCTTATTACTTTTTCATAAGGGCCAGATTCGATAAGATTATCTACGCGTTCAAAGTAATCTTTCTTATCCAATATAACAACCTTATTTCCTTTATCCGCTTTTAAGTAGAAGACATCTTTCTTTTTCAATCCTTTAACTACTTTTATGTTTTTTCGTGAATTAGAGTTTGTGTTGTTAACTATGTTTTTCGATATTTGATTGCGACATGCTTCCCTAACAAATGATTTACTATTTTCTGGAAGTGTACTAATGGAACTTTCAATGTGAGCCACTATTTCTGATAAATTATCTCTAGGAGGGGGTACTGCAAAGTTAAGACCTTTGTTTAAGATGCGAATTTCATTTCGTGTAAAGGATTGAGATGAATGATTTTCTACAATAGCAAATATTGATGATTTTGTTTCCAAATTAAATAGCCGGTATGATTCTATTAAATTCACTTACGAAGTTGAGAACAAAGGACAATTGCCTTTTCTAGATATTTTAATTATTAAAAATAATAATAGATTAGAATTTGATATCTATAGGAAGGACACAGTAATAGATATATTCCTAATGATTCATTTCATTGCAAACAACATAAATTAGCCTCATTACATTTTTTAGTTCATCGTTTGGTCACTTTCCCTCTGAATAGAGTAAACTTTAATAAAGAAAGGAATCGTATTAGAAATATAACTAGAGTTAATGGTTATGACGATGATTTAGTAAATAAGCTAATAAATAGGCATAAGTTTAGGTTTAATATTCAGAATTCCACCTTTTTTACACGTGAAGAAAATAACACCAAGTATGTCTCCATACCATATAATCCGAAATATAGCAAGGGACTCAATAAGGTATTTAATAAGGTAGGCCTCACCTTAGTCTATAAGTCATCAGACAATCTGAGGAATATCTTAGGAAATCCCAAAGATAAGATTCCTAATTGTGAGAAAAGTGGAATTTATGAAATTAGTTGTAATGATTGTGACAAAAAGTATGTTGGGCAAACTAAAAGGTCAATTAGAAAAAACGATTTAAAGAACATTTAGCACACTTAAAATACAACAGAACAGAAAAGTCTAGCATTGCCGAACATGCTCTTGAAGCTGATCATACTGTAACATTAGATAATCTAAGATTAATAAAAATGTATCTGATAGGAGATTGTTGAACGCATACGAAAGTATGGAAATCATAAAAATGTAAAAGTAGTTTAAACAAAGACAGAGGGCCTATTCCTTATAGTCCCCTCTACTGGTTACTTGACCGGAACTGATAGCCTTGCCTATGTCATTAGTTCCGCTTGAGTAATTCAAGGGTTAGGCTAAGTATAAATAGGGTAGATTTGGTAGTTTAGCTTTAGTCAATCATCGCTCCTGATGAAGCTAACACACACAGCGAAACGCGCGTCGAGTGCAAAAATAAAGTGTTTGGTGTAGTGGTGATATATACTGAGTAATATCATTGTGCCAAAGATTCCACATTCCCAACTTAGTAGTAAACTTATTACTTTGATCAGTATAGTAGCTACATTTTTTTACATTATATCATTATTTATTGATGTGTGTAAGACAGTTTTTTGTAAACTTTAGCATGAATAAACAGTACTGAGTACTGAATATTATATATCAGTATGCCAATCCCCCTAAGTAGGTTACAGAAAACTGCCAAAGAATCTCCCGATTATTACATTGTAGGTACAAATCTTGTAAAAAGCAAAAAATATTAGTATTAAACTGTAGTTCGCTGAGCAATTTAGGTACTTTCCAAAAAAACATTGGTACGTTTTTGTCAATTTTTTGATGACCTTTAATACCCTAAGGTAAATAGGTTCAGAAAAAGATCTAAAATTTGCTGGTTTAGTATCTTTACCACCATTATAATGAAAAATAAATTTTAGTATGTTTAGGGTATAATGGGAAATTTCCATTCAAAACACTACCTAGAGCTAGCTATCTTATTTTCGGGCATTAATTTTAATGAAAAAACAGTAGAAAGTAAAAAAAAATTAAAATAAATTATAAATTAATAATTTATACCACCAATATTCATTTTGAATTTCCTAGTTTTGCCAGTCACAAACTTAATACGTCGTAAAGGAACTCGAAAAAAATACTGAAACATATATTAAGTAATACTGAGATTAAAAACATAAAAATATGTAATATTAGAAACTCATAATTTTTTTGAACAAATCAGCTGATTGAGTAACTAAACCAACGTCGTATTCGTTTGAGCAATGTGGGATTCATCTAAAACACCTTTATAGATGTTCTAGAATTACTTTCATGGTTCCCTACTACTTCTCTCCTTTTTTACCTACGCCTATATGAAAGAATAAAGTTATCTTGATTGGTCTGATTCGTATCAATCGAATAAGATATATGACAACCGATTCCATGTATAATTTTTTGTATTCGGCTGTTTATCCGCTCTTTATCCTTTTCTAATTGCATTGCTTAAATAAAGAAAGAATACCACCTCTCAATTTGAGTATTTTAGTTTCCTATGCGCCAGATTTCTAATGAGGGGTATAATTCGATTATTTTAGTAGTCCGATTCTAACGATTCGATTATTCAGACAGTCTCATAATAATTCAATTTATTTTTAGTTTGGTGAGTTATACTTTTTAGTGTTCCGTACGGAACACTTATAAGATGACTTCGGTGTCTGTCCGTCTGTCACACCCGATTTTCTCCGAAACTATTTGTCATAGAAAGTTGAAATTTGGTAATAATATAGGAATTGATGGCCTCATCAGAGCCATGGAGTTTTGAAAGTTAAATTTTGACTTAAGGGGTTAGTTTTGCGGGGTGAAATCGGAAATTTTTTTACTAGGTCATCGAGTGTGGTGTCAAATGAAATCTTAAGAAAACACGAGTAAAATATATATAAATATATATATATATATATATATATATATATATATATATATATATATATATATATATATATATATAATTTTCTTTGCGTTATTTTTAAAAAATCGCGAAAAATCGCTGTCCACCCGCCTTATCTCGAAAAGTACTTATCAAAAAATTTTGAAAAAATTCTGAAATATTCTCCACGGAGTGTAGATTGAACGAAAATTATCACGAGTGAATTACCTTTAATAATTTATCTGGTATATAAAAAAAAAAACAAAAATTTCAAGGTCATCAGTTTTGAGTAAAGATTCGAAACAAACTTTGTCAAAAACTCATTTGGGGTGTGTTTTTGTGAAGTCACTGATCATTTTATACCTCCGTAACAATTTTTTTTATTTTAAAAGCAATCAACGTACGGAACACTAATTGCGCAAGTTCAACTTGCACTTGACCGGTTATTTTTTTTTATGTATTAAAGAGTTTTGTGATTATTTTATTTTGTTAGAATTGTTATTTGTTTTATGATTTTTTTTTTATTTCGTAAATACATACATTTATACATATATTTCATCGCATTTCTTTTCCCTTGTATTATTCCTTAAATGAATACAACTGACCATATTTACATGTTTTAGTTCCCTAGGAGTTTTTTTACTTATTACCTATCGATTATTCACTCAAAAACGATTTATTTATAATTTAAATGTTTTAGACTTAATCGTAATCAGTCGGCAGTACTCGGTCAAGATTATTCACTGGAAAATTGAATCGTATTACAAATTATTGGCTTCCTTGTTAATCGAATTGTACAGATAATTTAAATAATCGAATGTTAGAATATTTTTAGTTCTAATTATACCATCCCTCCAAGGTATTATAGTCTGCTTATTCCTTATGTTACCTATCGTTACAAAATATATACTAAAACCTTGCAAGAGAACATATGTATGAATTAAAAACAAAACACGTAAATGGGATAAGTGGTTCTAGAGTGATAAGCGTACAGACAGACAAATAGAGATACATTTCGTTTTATATATATTATAGATTATAGTTATATTCAAGGCTTATGGGCGCTTGTAATTAAGAAAACCGCCATTTTACAACCCTATAAATAAAAGAGCCCGCGGAAGATATTGATAGCGATGAGGATTTGGCGGAATTATCTGTCTTGATTGGCATCCCACCAAATTATCGTTGCTATGAAAATCTTCGCCGCACTCTTTTGTTTACGGTGTTGTAAATTGGTGTTTTTCCTTAATTACAAACACACATATTGTCGAAATCTGGAGACCACCATTCCACAGCACTATAAACAAAAAACCGATCAAGTGCAAGTTGAACTTGCGCAATTAGTGTTCCGTACGTTGATTGCTTTTAAAATAAAAAATGTTGTAACGGAAGTATAAAGTGATCAGTGACTTAACAAAACACACCCCAAATGAGTTTTCAACAAAGTTTATTTCCAATCTTTAGTGAAAATTGATGACCTTGAAATTTCTGTTTTTTTTATATACCAGATAAACTATTACAGGTAATGCACGCGTGATAATTTTCGTTCAATCTACACCCCGTGGAGAATATTCCAGAATTTTTTCAAAATTTTTTGATAAGTACTTTTCGAGATAAGGCGGGTGGACAGCGATTTTTCGCGATTTTTTAAAAATAATACAAAGAAAAGTGCGCGCAAGTATTACATTATATATATATTTTTTACTCGTGTTTTCACAAAACCTTTCATTTGACACCACACTCGATTACCTAGTAAAATTATTTTTTTTTTTCACTTCCGATTTCACCCCCCAAAACTAACCCCTTAAGTCAAAATTTAACTTTCAAAACTACATGGCTCTGATGAGGCCATCAATTCCTATATTACTACCAAATTTCAACTTTCTATGACAAATAGTTTCGGAGAAAATCGGGTGTGACAGACGGACAGACGGAATTATCTGTCTTGATTGGCATCCCGCCAAATTATCGTTGCTATGAAAATCTTCGCTACAGTCTTTTGTTTACGGTGTTGTAAATTGGTGTTTTTCCTTAATTACAAACACACATATTGCCGAAATCTGGGGACCACCATGCTACAGCACTATAAACAAAAAGCACAGGTTGTTTATCACAACCATAAATTGTCTCAATTAATTGTATGTTTTGATTGGTGGTATAATCCCGCCAAATTTTGGTTATTATAAACATCTTTTGTTTACAGTGTTGTTAAATGCCGTTTCTATTAATTAAAAATGTCCATTCTTTTTATTTTCATAAATCATTTCGATGTTCGTTACTTTCTAAAGATGGCATAAAGTTTAAGGCCAGCTCTAGTATTTTTAAGCCCGAAGGACGAATGCCTAACTTAACTTTTGACAAAGTAAAGCCCCAAACACAGAAAAGAAGTAAAGTCAAACCACCTTAACTTTTAGGTTAGGTATATTGTAATCATTAAAGCCGTTTATAATTTTGTTTTCTGTTTAAATTAAAAATATAGGAATGGCCGATGCTAAAAAAGTAAGTATTTTATATATTTTAATGACTTTAAACCTTTTTAAATAAATATATTTATTGTTATGAATAAAAATGTTCCAACGCTGGTAACCATAATGTATTATTGTCAAGTCAGACTGTTTTTCCCGAATTCAAAATTTTCGTAGTAAGATGGAACGGAAAGTACTTTTCAAAGATAGTGCTACTACCACGTGTCCCGACTTGGAAGAGGTGATTTTTTTTATGTGAAATGATTTTGGTTATGAAAGTAATCCAGTTTGACTTTATTCTGTATATAACTTGTTTATTCTTGTAGGTCATAGAATACAAAGAAAATGTCAAAGCACAAGCAGAAGAACTCGTACTTAAAGGATTTCCAGAAACAATTGTGAAATTAAATCAAATTTTAGAAACATCTCAGTTTAAAAACCGCATGTTTAGTGATGTTCATCAAGATTTGAACATACCAGTACCGGATCCCATTATAGTAAATAGTCACACAGAATTGCCCCCTGCTAAGAAAACAAAATATGATAACAGTATATCCAAGGAAGGTTCAAAGGTTATGGTTTTACCTAATGGGTCTGTCCCAACAAATAAGCACTTATGTGAATTGGTTGCTTCAGTTAAGCCCCATATTCGTAAGCTTGTTGAAGACTCTAACTTGGTAAGAAATTTAGGCATTATTTAAGTTATTTTGCTATCACATTGAAACTAAGTTTTAGATAGAATTAGCGTCTTTATTAAAAATTTTGTTATTCTCACAAGCAAGTTATTATAAAGGCTGTAGGAATTTTAACTGACCTGAACATACACAAAGATTGTCTTAGATTTTAAATTCACTTTTAAATAGTTAACTAATTTTCACTTTGTTAAGTCACATGAAAGTAAGACCAATGAAGTACATACGAGGCATGTTTTTTAAGTAAGTACCGTTTTGGAATTAAAAAAAAGACGTGCAAAGATATCGCTATAATTTTATTTTTGCATGAAAGCCTGTACCTTAATCTACTTTTCTACATAATTTCCGTGAATATTGAGGCACTTGTCATAACGTGGCACCAGTTTTTGAATACCCTCCTCATAAAATTCTGCCGCCTGACTTGTTAACCACTGTATCACAAATGTTTTGAATATTGAGGAAAGCAGTCGCACAATGATGAAATTGTAAAGCGTCTGTTTTCTCTCACCTTTTCGTCCACTTTCTGCACCAAATCTTCATTAACGACCGAAGGACGCCCACTCCGTTCTTCATCATGCACATTTGTGCGGCCATCTTTAAATGCTCTCACCCATTTCCTTACCATTCCATCACTCATAATGTTTTGTCCGTAAACTTCACAGATCTCACGATGAATATCGATCGGTTTTACGCCTTTAGCACTAAGAAATCGTTTTTAACAGCCCGTACTTCACAATCGGCGGGACTCACGATTGTCGGAGGCATCTTAAACACTCAGTAAACAACGTATACAATGAAGAATCAGACTGTAATGGCGTCAGTGCGTAGACATGAGATGTAGGTTACCAGCGCGCATGCGCGGAACGCCGACCGTATCGCTGCGGCGGCGGGATCGCAAAACGGTACTTACTTAAAAAACATGCCTCGTATATCATTTTTCAAGAGTTATTTTTTAGGTCAGGTAAATGATTTTGAATAGATAAGTAGCTAGTAATTGTAAAAAAGATATATACACTGTTAAAAAATGAAATTTTCACTGGCAGGCCCTTATGTGTCTAATATTGTTATCAAAGATGTCGAACTTTATAGTTAAACACTTGTGTTTTACTTGAGATGTGGTCATAATTGTAAGTCTGAATCTTAGAAAGTTTCAGCATTTGAATTAATTCTCAAAAATATGCTGTAAAGTTATGTAATAAAATTTCAAAAGAATAGTATTAAATTTTTAAAAACTTCTATAATATATATATAAAATGCAACGTCTCTCTGTCTGTCTGTCTGTTAGTGTGCTTATTACTGGAGAACCACTTATCCGATTTACGTACTTTTTTTTAAAACATACATATGTTGTTCTCTGGCCAGGTTATAGGCTATATTTTATTACGATAGGTAGCATAAGGAATGAGCAGTAACGTAAAATAGTGAATGAAGTCGGAAAAAAGTTTGCCGCTAGCGCGTTCCCTTGCAGTAGACAGCCTAAACTATTAAATTTGGAATACTGTAGCAGAGAATATCTATAATCTCTAATCTATAATATATATCAAATGCAATGTCTCTCTGTCTGTCTGTCTGTCCATTAGTGCGTTTATCAGACGAGAGCCACTTATCTGATTTACGTGTCTTTTTTTAAATTCATACATATATTCTTTGGCCAGGTTATATAGTAATAATAATAATCTATATCTATAATATATGTAAAATGCAACGTCTCTCTGTCTGTCTGTCTGTCCGTTAGTGCGCTTATCCCTCAAGAACCACTTATACGATTTATGTGATTTTTTTAAATTCATACATATATACCAGGTTATATAATAACAATAATAATCTATATAATATATATAGTGTGCTTATCATTTGACAACCACTCATCCAATTTACGTGCTCTTTTAATTAATTAATTAATGTAGTAAAGAATATAATATATATAAAACGTAACGTCTCTCTGTCTGTCTGTCTATCCATTACTGTGCTTAGCACTCAAGAACCACTTATCCGATTTACGTGTTTTTTTTTATAAAATACAAAGGGAATAAACAGAGACAAACTGCTAATATGTAGGAAAAAAAGATGGAAGTTTAGCAGTAAGCTTCGCAGAAAGACTGAATAGATGGGGGGAATACTTTAAAGAAATACTAAATGGAGACGAAAATGAGTTGAATGAGAAATAGGAAGCAAAATTAACTGAAGGGCAGGAGGGGACATATAAACCCTGCAAAGAAGAAATAAGAAAAATACTCAAAACCCAAAAAAAATAAGGCCTCGGGTGGAAATTGTAGAACTGATAAAAGCTGGAGGAGTAGATCTGGAAAATGAAATATACCGGTTGGTGCAAGAAATATGGGAAACAGAAAAGATGCCACTGAGCTGGAGAGAGTCACTCATTTGTCCAATATACAAAAAAGGAGTAAAAACTATATGTGCTAATTATAGACCAATAGCCTTACTGGATGTCATGGTGCAAGATAGTAGTGTTGACTATCAAAAACAGACTAGCAGAGAATGCCGAATCTATTCTGGGAGAGTACCAGTGTGGATTCAGGAAAAAATAGATCTGTTACAGACCAGATATTTTCCATTAAGCAAATCCAAGATAATAGCTTAGAACAAAATTTGGTACTACACTTGGTCTTTGTGGATTTCAGAGAAGCATATGACTTTGTAAATAGAGAAAGACTCTACAAGATAATGGGAGAACTAAAAATTCCAAGTAAATTGATTCACATGGTGAGAATGACACAGAAAATAGAGTGTTGGTTGAGGGCAAAGTATCAGACAAGTTTAAGGTGAAGAGAGGATTAAAACAGAGGGAACCAGTATCGACATGTCTATTTAATTGGGTACTAGAGAAGATAATCCGGGAGTCAGATATAAAAACAAATGGAACAATATACCAATAAACCTGCCAATGCTTGGCCTATGCGGATGATGTAGCAGTGATTGCAAGAGCAAAAGAAAACCTCAAAAAAGTCATAAGTAGGATAGAAGAAAGGGGAAGGATGAGAGAACTAAAGATAAATGAGGAGAAAACAAAAATACATGGAAATTACAAAGAAGAAGGATAATAAAAACAACAAAAGTTTAGATATAATAAACAACTTAGGGAAAAGATATATGTTTGAAAAAGTAGACAAATTTAATTATCTGGGAGTAACAATAACAGAGAGTGGATAAGAAAGGACGGAGATACAAGAAAGAATAGTGAAAGAACAGAGATGTTTGGAGGCAATGAATCCAATATTAAAATCAAAGAATGTATCAAGAAAAGCAAAAGAAAGAATATATACGACAGTTGTCAGACCCACGGTGAGATATAGATGCGAAACGTGGAAACTGAATGCAAGAGAAAAGGAGACGTTGAAGGTGTGGGAAAGGAAAACTTTGAGAAGAATCTACGGAGGAAGGAAAGGAGAGGGACTGTGGAGAAAGAAGAACAAACTATGAATTAAAATGCCTTTATACGAAACCCCTTATAAGCCAAATCTTAATAAGCCGGCGATTAGGATGGTTGGGACACGTGGCAAGGATGAAGGAAGAAAGACAGGCAAAGCAAGCCCTAATAAGAGGAGTGGTTGGAAGAAGAGACAAGGGTAGACCTCGATCTACATGGATTCAGGCAGTAAAGCAAGAGTTGATGGGAATCCCGGGGAAAAGCTAACAGGAGATGAAGTGGAGACAATTATGCAACCAAGCAATGGGCCTCTAAGGCCCCTTGAGCTATATAATAATATAAACATAACAAATAAGCAGTGACGATAAAGGGGAATCAAGTCCACGCGAGCGGAGCCGCGGGCACGGCTAGTTTTTATATATTTCTTAATTCTTATTAAAAAAAAATTTTAGAATCTGCTAAAGTTTAGGTGAACACCTTGCATTAATACTTTTAATTTTCAAGTCGGCCTCAAGTGGAACCTAGATGTTGCCCTTTTCAGAAAATCCATATGGTTTTTAGGAAGTACCCACCTTCCAAAGATACATGTCAAAATTTCATGACATTTCAGCAATTAGTTAATAAGTTACAGTGGTTTTAGTGACGCTACTTTTGATATTATTTTCAAAACAATGGGAAACATCGAATTTGATGTGTTGATTAAACACTTTTTTTGATGGGAAAAAATACTGTTAAGCAAAGCAATAGATTGCTAAAAAAAATCCACAACATTGTTTTGGATGATCATAAAGTGAAATTGCTTGAGATAGCTGACACCCTAAAGATATCAAAAGAATCTGTTGGTCATATTTTGCATGACTATTTGGGCATGAAAAAGCTCTGTTTGAAATGGGTACTCACAGTGGACCAAAACCAACAACGTGTCGATCATTGTGAGCGCTGTTTGGACCTGTTTAAGAGCAACAAAAAGGATTTTTCCATGCAATACGTGACAATGGATGAAACATGGATCCACCACTACACACCAGAATCAAATCGGCAGTCACCTGAGTGGACAACAGCTGGTAAAAGCCGCCCGTAACGACCAAAGACATAACAGACAGCTGGGTAGGTTTTGGCCTCTGTATTTTGGGATACGAGTGGAATAATTTTCATTGACTATGGTGAGAAGGGAAAAACCATCAATAGTGAATATTATATAAAGTTATTGATGTATTTGAGGGCTGAAATTGCAAAGAAATGGCCCCAGATGAACAAGAAAAAGTGCTCTTTCATCAAGACAATGCACCGTGTTACAAACCAATGGTTACTATGGCAAAATTGCATGAATTGATGTTCCAATTGCTTCCTTCTTATTCTCCAGATTTGGCCCCTAGCAACTATTATCTATTCGCAGACCTCAAAAAAATGCTCGCGGGAAAGAGATTTAGCTTCATTGAAGTTATCACTGAAACTGAGGCCTATTTTGAAGGCAATGACAAATCCTTCTACAAGAAGGGTATAGAAATGTTAGAAAAGCGTTGGACTGATTGTATCACTCTTGAAGGAGGAATTTTATAAAAAAATGTGTTTTAAGTAGCTAAACCAAAAACTTTTCAGCCTATGTATATATATATATATATATATATATATATATATATATATATATATATATATATATATATATATATATATATATATAATATATATATATATATATATATATATATATATATATATATATATATATATATATATATATATATATATATATATATATATATATATATATATATATATATATATATATATATATAAATATATATACAAACAACCCCTCTAAACTTTCCTCTACTTCATTAAACCCTTATATGACTAATTGTACTTGTGGTAGGTGATTTTGCCTGTTTTGTGCACTGCAGCCTCTTGGCTTATTGTGCTCTCCTCTCTTGGTTACATGAGTGTTGTCCCTTTAGGAAGGTTTATTAGCTTTTCAAGTCCTTCTTATGGTAATTTATTACCATGATGTAAAATTTTGAACAGTTTATGTCTGTTCTGAGCTAAAGCCACACATTCATATAAGATGTGCATAGTGCTTCCTCGTTACCACATAGTTTGTATGTCATGTACCCATTTTCTATAGATGTTTCCCGCGCACGTCCCCCGCATGTCTTTGGCAAGATGTTGCAAGCCAACCATCTAGATGTGTCCGACGATCTGTTGATTGTCGTTTTTACCACCTGTTTGTCTTATATGCTTTACTGTAAATAATTGTGCATAAAATTTGTTTATTATCCCCACAAAAAACTATTAAATTATATGTTTTGTAATCTAATCCTATCTAAGCCTAAATATCGAAAAATAAAAATCTCAAAGAGTGATAATGTTTCTTTAGCAAGGAAAAAATTTGTAATTGGATTAAAAGCTTAGCACTGAACACTAGGGGAACGAAATAAAACATATTTGTTTGGAAGATTATTTTGTTTCATTTTAGTTCTTTCTTTGGTCTTTCAAAAAAAGTTGTTGAAAAGCCCTTTCAGATTGTTTTTACACATACTGTAAGTCTCCTAAAGGTTTTGAAATTATTAGTCACCTAGAAAATCGGCGTTTGTTTTATTAATTTAAACTTGACAACAAATATTTATTCAATTTTTTGACAACAGTAACATTAAGTTTAAAAATACATCATACAGTTCTTATTCGTTTATATATATATATATATATATATATATATATATATATATATATATATATATATATACATACATATATATATATATATATATATATATATATATATATATATATATATATATATATATATATATATACATATATATATATATATATATATATATATATATATATATATATATATATATATATATATATATATATATATACATACATATATACATATATTCATATATTCATATATACATATATACATATATATATATATATATATATATATATATATATATATATATATATATATATATATACATATACATACATATATATATATATATATATATATATATATATATATATATATATATATATATATATATATATATATATTCATATATTCATATATACATATATACATATATATATATATATATATATATATATATATATATATATATATATATATATATAGAATAGAATAGAATAGAAATATGCTTTATTGTCCTAAAATACAACGTATTTGTTGACAAAGCAAGTTTAACTTAAATTATTATTATATTAATAAACATAAATTCAAAGGAAAAAAAAATAAAGAAACAGAACAACATTAGTAGTCAATGCAGTAAATACAAAATAAAAGAAATAAAAATTACACATAAGTCAACCCAAATGCCAACCACTCAACTATTGTTATATGCTTATTCCAGTCTATCATTGTAGAATTCCTCAAGTACATAGTACGCCTTTTTTTATAAGTAGGGCTTTAGTCTTTCATCTAAAGACCCTCTCACAATTCAATCCTCTCAATTTGAGAGGCAGATGATTATATATTTTTTTGCCATTATAAACAATTACAGAATTGATCAGCTCCGTTTTTCGGGGCCGGCAATGGCACGAAGAACGCGCGCCTAGTACCGTGCCAGCTGACTGGCATTGCCTCAAAACGATGTTTTTTAAAAATCATGATAGCAGTTTCCAGGATAAATAGGGCACAAAGAGTAAGAATCCCTAATCTCGGAAACAATGGTCGACATGACTCTCGCAACCCAGCTCCTGAAATATATCTAATAGCTCTCTTTAGCAATACAAAAACAGAACTAAAGTGAACTCGAGAGCAGCAAGCCCAGAAAAACAGATCCTATACCTCAAATGAGCCTCAACTAGTGAAAAATAAGAGATTCTAGCTACATCCAGCCCCAGGCTACTTGCAATAACCCTAAGGGCATGGCAGCCTGAAGAAATTTTGCTGCAGATGTTGCCAATGTGATCCTCAAACCGCAGCGATGAGTCAGTTATTAGACCGAGAAATGAATTCTTATCAGCTGAAGAGATGATCTCATTCTCAATATTAACATTCTTTATATTGCATCTAAAGCTCAGAACCCTTGTCTTGGCTATATTGAAGGACAGTTTGTTTTCATCACACCAAGCCTTCATCTTAGACAAATCTGCCCGAACATCGACCCGAAGTCTCCCCACATCCTTATTGTGCCACCAAATTGTGGTGTCATAAGCAAAGATGGTAAATCTGCCAGCCACTGTCAAACGGGGCAGGTCATTAACATAGATCAAAAACAACATATATATATATATATATATATATATATATATATATATATATATATATATATATATATATATATATATATATTTATATATATATATATATATATATATATTTTATTTGTTTATTTATTTATTTATTTATTTATTTCTTAAGTTGATAATCCACCATGGAGTCATACGCCCACCCTTTGGGTTTTGTAAGAATTCATTATTCTCAGTGTAACTCCCGCAGTCAAGACGAACATTTTTAAGACCTCATTAATTAAAATTGATTTTATTGTATAGACTTCAGAATGTAACAAAAAAAAACATTTATTTAAATACAATATTCACGGCAGTAGAGTTTAACTGCAAAAGCTTGTTATTAGATAATAAATATATGCTATACAATTACAAATCTATCTATATATTTTTTGGTTCTAGATGAAAATGTGGATTTCATTTATGATTCCAAAAATTGAAGACGGTAACAACTTTGGAGTGTCAATTCAAGAAGATACACTTGCTGAGGTCCAGTCAGTGGAATCTGAAGCTGCAGCATTTTTTGATCAAATCTCTAGATATTTTATTTCACGAGGTAAGCATTACCTAAAATCTATAATAGTTTGCAACTAAAATTAATTGAATTTATCATATTAATATTTGCATAAAGCCAGGTTGTAAATCATATTTTCTGACTTAAGGACATTTGTTTAAAAAAATTATTTATATTTTTATAAAAAATATTTCCTTTAAGGTTTAAAAAATATATTCTAAAACACGACCGGAATATCTTCAATTATTTATGAAATTAACTGATATTTGATGGAAACTTGTTTCTAAATTAATTGAAATAAAATAGAGTTGGTATATCCACTTTATTTTAATTAGTATGACGATCATTTCGACAGCACGGTGTATATAAATATATATATATATATATATATATATATATATATATATATATATATATATATATATATATATATATACACATACAGTCGACACTGTTTATAGTGAAACTCTTTATAGTGCAATTTTTTCAAGACCTAGAATATTTTAATGAAATTTCATGTAAAAAGCCCTGCATATAGTGAATCTGTAAAATAGTAACACTCTATATAATAAAATTTTTACCGGAATTTTATGTATAAATTTTTATGCATTTATTGATATCTTGGCCATTTCGGGTTTCCCATTTTTATCTAACATTAGCACGAATTCCATTTTTATGACACATTCTTTTGAAAAGGTTCTTAACGCGTTTATAACGCCTAATGGTTGGCAATAAATCAGATAGATTTCTGCGAAAAACCCGGGGAATAACCCATTTTATAGTCGAGGCCTAGTAATTCGCAAATTCAGGTTCAGTTTCTTTTTGTTTAAGAATCAAGTCCAAGCGAGTGTGTTTAAGTTTAGCTGAGAAAATTAAAGTTTTGGAGGAAGTTGATAAAGGGTGCAAAAAAATTGATGTTGCTGCAAAATTTGGTGTTTCTCCAAGTTGTGTCTCTCTGATAATAAAAAGTCGCGACAGTATCATCAAGAAATCTAGTGTTCCAAGCAGTCCAAAACGAGTACGGGTGAGTACTTACGAGGATGTAAATGAAGCAGTTTTACGATGGTTTCAAGTGGTCCGTACGCATCAAAACGTACCAATACCGGGAAATTTAATAAAGCAAAAGGCTCTACAATTTGCTAAAGAATTTAACTGCGTTAATTTTCAAGCTAGTGAAGGGTGGTTGAGTGCCTGGAAGACTCGCAGTTCAATTGTTTTCAAGACGGTGTCTGGCGAGAATGCAAGCGTTAGTCAGGGGGACTGTAACATTTGGACTGAAACTATTTTAAAAAGTACATTGAAAAAGTACGAGCCAAAAAACGTTTTCAATTGTGATGAAACTGGTTTGTTTTTTAAATGTTTGCCAAATAAAACTTTTGCTTTTAAAAGTGATAAATGTTTTGGTGTTAAAACAAGTAAAGAAAGGGTGACACTTATGGTTGGAGCAAACATGGATGGCTCAGAAAAACTGAAATTACTGCTCATAGGTAAAAGCAAAAATCCCCGTTGTTTAAAAGGAGTTAAATCTCTGGAGTTAGATTATGCCAATAATAAAAAGGCATGGAGAGGCTGAGATTTTCGAAAGATGGATCAAAGAACTGGACACGAAAATGAAAAGTCAAAAGCGAAAGATTGTGATGTTTATAGACAATTGTCCTGCACATCCAGTTACTGTAAGTAAAAAATTAAGGAATATTGAATTGATCTTTTTTCCACCAAACATGACCTCCAAATTGCAACCTGTGGACCAGGGTATTATAAAAAACATAAAACATCATTACCGAAACAGAATTGTTCACAAAATTGTTAATGCGATTGATAACAACCTTCCAGTCCAAAAATTAATTTCCCTTAAAGAGTGTATAGCCGAAGTCGCTAAAGTATGGAGTGAAAATGTTTCTCAGAAAACTATCAAAAACTGCTTTTCTAAAGCAGGTTTTACTGAAAAAATAGACGAATGGGAAGAAGAAGAAGACGAAATGGATCTCACTACCTTAAAAAGGCAATGGGGTATACTTGGAGATTTCTTAGAAATCGACAATGATGTTGGCACGACAGATCTCCCAACTGACCACGGCATAATTGACGATATAAAAAGTATAGAAGATCATGAAGAAGAAACTGAAACCGGGGAATGTCCTGCTAAATTTAGTGAAAATGAAATAAGAAATGCATTTGACATTGTGCGAACTACTCTCAGAGGCCAGGAAAGTGTTGAATAAATGCGAGAATTTTGTTGAGCAACAATTATTTTTCAAAAGTAATGTTCAAAAGAAAATAACTGATTCTTTTTCCTAGTACGTAGTATGTACATATGTATTAACAGATTTTGTATTCTTTTTATTTCATATGTAATACATACATACATAAAGTCCGTACGTTATATCTTTACACGTGCGTCATAGTTTTCAGGCAATATCCCAGACGACTATTATATTTTTTGTCTCTTTTTACCAATACCTACGATTTATTGGTGAAGAGAGACAAATAATATAATAGTCGTCTGTTATATGGCCTGAAAACTATGACGCACGGGTAAAGATATAACGTACGGACTTTATGTATGTATTTAGCCCTGTACATGCTATGTACTATTTAAACTTTCAAATGTTTAATAAAATCTTTTCTAATAATTCAATTTTGCAATTTTTTTTGTTGCTTATACCTTATAAAATACAAGTAAATGATTACCAATATAAAATACATACATAGCAATATATACGGATTTTTTCTTTATATAGTGAAAAACTTTCTATAGTGAAATTTCGGTCAACATTTTGGTCTTTCACTATATAGAGTGTCGACTGTATATATATATATATATATATATATATATATATATATATATATATATATATATATATATATATATATATATATATATATATATACAGTGGCGTGCAAAAGTTTCCGGCTTCGTACTCTAATTTATTAAAAAAAAAAGACTAATGATATTTAATCATTATGAGATGTGAGTATGAGATATAGGAAACAAAATAATATAGTAAAAGAATATTATTTATGTTTGTAAATATATTTATTATTATTATTCTTATATTTACATGTGCAAAAGTTTCTGGCCACATAATATACATTGACGCAGTAGGATATTCAAAGACGTATTTACGAATAATAGCGCGTTGAATGTTCACATTTAGTTCATAAAAGCTCATGGGAGCATAAACATGGCTCGGCATATGCAAATCCAAATTCGTGAGAGTAATAAAATTTTCAAAAGAAGGAAAGTCTTCTCGTGAGATTGCTTCATTATTATCGATAGTTAAATCAATCGTGAACGATATTATTGTAAAATACCATTGTGGATATGGTCAACTGCGGATGTCAAGAAAACTGCTGCCGAAATTGCAGGCGAGCTAAAGGATGAAAACCTTGCTAATGTTCGTCGTAAGTAACGTGACACGAAGTCTACATGATGTGGGACTTTTTGGCCGTATAGGTATTAAAATCAGTAAAAAGAATAAGAAGGCCAGTTTACAATTTGCCAAAGATCACCTAAATTGGACAATCAAAGATTGGAAAAAAAAGTAGCTTTCTCAGACGAATCTAAATTTAATTTTTTTGGAAGCGATGGTAGACAACATGTACGACGTCCTATTGGTACGCGAGAAATGATGTTCGGTACCAAATTCCTACTGTAAAACACGGTGGAGGAAGTGTGATGGTTTGGGGAATTTTCTCTGCATAAGGAGTCGGTCCATTGATCGAGATCAACGGAAATATGAACCCTTATATTTACAAGGACATTTTAGAAAACAATTTGTTATCATATGCTGAAAAAACATTGCCGCAGAATTGGGTATTTCAGCAGGATAATGACCTCAAACACACATCCAAGTTGTTAAAACAGTGGTTTTCTGCTTCAAATGTGAGAGTTTTAAGCTGGTCATCTAAATCACTGGACTTGAACCCAATAGAACACTTATGGGAAACGCTAGATCGTCAAGTTCGAAAGCATACATATTCAAATAAAGCCGCATTATTCAAATCATTGAAGAAGGAATGGGATAAAATTTCACCTACTTGTATTAATCGATTAATTAAGTCAATGCAACATCCTCGTGCGGCTGTTATCGCTGCAAAGAGTATGACTACAAATTATTAACATAAAAATATAATTTAAGTCTATTATAGAGCATATGGACTAATAATTTTTCTCGTAGTACAAAGTGGCCGGGAACTTTTGCACATATAAATATAAGAATAATGATATTAAATATATTCATAAACATAAATAATATTCTTTTACTATATTATTTTATTTCCTATATCTCATACTCACATCTCATAACACAGGTCTGCAACAAAAATTTTGTCTGGATGTTTTCAACTGATGTCTATGTATTTAGGTGTTCTGAAAACTAAAAAAATACTCAAAAAATTCCAGAACGTCAGGTTATTTTGCAAAACGCAAAATTTTATTATAAAAAAGGGTTTTTTTTTGGGCTAACTTGAAGTCATAAATAAATAAGTACAATTTTATTTTGATTACTGTTTTTAAATGTATACAGGCCATAACTAGCATTACTTTCTAAATAAAGAACGCCCTGTGTGAGCTAAATTAACAAACATAAACGTTGTAACCAGAACGTGTGCCCTCCGATAGTGTAGAAAGTGGCGCGGTATAATTACGTGTTAACTCGTCATTGTTTTATAGATCTTGGTTCAGTATAGTGCAATATCATCTGTGCGGAAGTGTGTGAATTCGTCTGACAGTTTCTGTTATATTTGTGGCGAATATATGGTATTAAAGCAACAACTTAATATTACGGACTTTGTAAAAAAAGTATACTTCACGTATTTTGGCTTAAAACTTGGAGATCAGGATAAAGTTTGGGCACCTCATAAAGTCTGCAAACGATGTGTTGAAGACCTTCGAAATTGGTTCAAGGGCAAGAAAAAAGCTTTCCGATATGCGATTCCTATGGTATGGCGCGAGCAAAAGAACCATAGTGATGATTGTTACTTTTGTTCGTGTAATGTGAAAGGGTATAATTCAAAATGGAAGCAGTCCATTTCATACCCCAATCTGCAATCAACTATTCGTCCCATCCCTCATGGGACCGAAATACCAGTGCCCAAGGCCCCTGCTACCTTGGAAGAGATTCCAAGTTCTGACGATGATGGTGCTGTACCTGAACCCGATGACAAGTCAAGTTTTCAATTTGAAGATGACAGCAGTCCGAAATTGTTTTCCCAGGGCGAGCTAAATGATTTGGTAAGAGACTTGAATCTTCCCAAAAACGCTGCTGTGTTGCTTGGATCAAGGCTCAAAACCAGGAACTTACTTTTGCCGGGAGTGTCTTCCTCCTGGTTTCGTGAGAAGCAGTTCACTTCCTACTTTGCCCAAGAGGACGAGTTGGTTTATTGTACCAATATTGAAGGTTTGATGGATACATTTAAGATCTCATACGACCCAGCACAGTGGCGTATTTTCATAGATTCTTCAAAAAGAAGCCTTAAAGCAGTTCTGCTTTACAATGGCGGTTTCTATGCTTCCATTCCTGTCGGTCATTCCGTACACCTCAAGGAAACCTACAAGAACTTGGAATTGGTTCTTTGAAAATTAAAATATTAAGACCACGGTTGGCAAGTGTGCGGTGATTTAAAAACTTGGGCATGTTGCTCGGACAACAATCTGGGTTTACCAAATTCCCTTGCTTTTTGTGTCTATGTGATAGTAGAGACCGAGCAAATCACTGGACCAAAAAGTGTTGGCCTCCGAGGGAGCTTAAAGTTGACGAAAAGAACATCCTGGATGAAACTTTGGTGCCTCCTCATAAAGTTCTTCTACCACCGCTTCACATAAAGCTGGGATTGATGAAGCAATTTGTAAAGTCACTTCCAAGAGATGGAAATTGCTTCAAATATTTAATATCAAAGTTTCCAGGCCTCTCGGAGGCAAAGTTGAAGGAAGGTGTTTTCGTTGGACGGCTTATGGCTGATCCACAATTCATCACAACCATGACGGATCCTCAAAGAGAAGGGTGGATTGCCTTTAAAGAGGTCATAGAGAAATTTTTAGGCAATAACAAAGACCCTAACTACAAACAAATCGTCAAAAGAATGTTAAAAGCATTTCAAGCTTTAGGTTGCCTAATGAGTTTAAAAGTACATTTCCTTCATTCCCACCTCGACTACTTTCCAGAAAATTTAGGAGATCTGAGTGAAGAGCAAGGTGAACGATTTCCCCAAGATATTAAGGAGATGGAAAAAAGATACCAGGGAAGATGGAGCGTCTCAATGATGGCAGACTACTGTTGGACTCTTCAGAGAGACCTTCCAGATGCTTCCTACAAGCGAAAATGTACCAAAAGAAGTCTCACTGGGAAAAAGAAATGTGTTTAGTGCTTACTAATGAATGTATTTTAGATAAAAAAATAAGTTTTGTTACGCAATTATAAATTAAAAAAAAAAAAATTTTTAGTCTTTTATCTTTTATTTTAAGATGTTAACTTGTTTAACATAGATACCTACATTGTCAGAAAACGTGACGCTCTATGACAAAATGAAAGTCATTTTCGGATTCAGTACACCCAAAAACATAAGAATTACGCAAAAAAAACCAAAACAGCTCTCAATTTTTTTTTGCTGACTTGGGTAATGATTAAAAATCATTAATGTTTTTTTTTAATAAATTAGAGTACAAAATCTCACTGGCCGGAAACTTTTGCACGCCACTATATATATATATATATATATATATATATATATATATATATATATATATATATATATATATATATATATAAAGTGCATCTATAATAGGTTACACATTAGAGTATCGGTGGTAGAAGCTCAATACACAATAAATATTAAAATGACCAATTTATGTAACAATTTTGTTTTATTGAAACATTTTTACTGACTGTTTTTAGTGTTCCGTACGGAACACTTATAAGATTACTTCGGTGTCTGTCTGTCTGTCTGTCAGTCACACCCGATTTTCTCGGAAACTATTTGACAAAGAAAGGGGAAATTTGGTAATAATATAGGAATTGATGGCCTCATCAGAGCCATATAGTTTTGAGAATTAAATTTTTTACTAGGTCATCGAGTGTGTCAAATGAAAGCTTGTGAAAACACGAGTAATATATATATATATATATATATATATATATATATATATATATATATATATATATATATATATATATATATATATATAATATTATACTTGCGCGCACTTTTCTTTGTATTATTTTTAAAAATTCGCGAAAAATCGCTGTCCCGGGCCTTATCTCGAAAAGTACTTATCAAAAAATTTCGAAAAAATTCTGGAATATTCTCCACGGGGTGTAGAATGAACGAAAATTATCACGAGTGCATTACCTTTAATAATTTATATGGTATATAAAAAAAACAAAAATTTCAAGGTCATCAGATTTCAGTAAAGATTGGACACAAACTTTGTTGAAAACTCATTTGGGGTGTGTTTTGTGAAGTCACTGATCATTTTATACCACCGTAACATAAATTTTGACTTAAGAGGTTCGTTTTGAGGGGTGAAATCGGAAGTGAAAAAAAATTTTTTTTACTAGGTCATCGAGTGTGGTGTCAAATGAAAGCTTGTGAAAACACGAGTAAAAATATATATATATATATATATATATATATATATATATATATATATATATATATATATATATATATATATATATATATTATTCACTGAGGTAGCCGTTACTTGATGGAAATTCATTGTAAATTAATACCGAAGTAAAACAATAGATGTTTTTAGAATTCCACTATATTTATAAACCGTAACAATTGTTTCGACATACAATGTCTTCATCAGACGGATGATAACTTTAAACTAATTTTAAATTAGAACATATTAGCCCATATATACCTTTAGGAGTAGTAAATTACAAGATTAAATTATAAAAATAAACACTTAATATTATTGTACAAAAGAAGTGGGTAAAAAACCCACAAATGACAGGTATTACCCACTTCTTTTGTACAATAATATTAAGTGTTTATTTTTTATAATTTAATCTTGTAATTTACTACTCCTAAAGGTATATATGGGCTAATATGTTCTAATTTAAAATTAGTTTAAAGTTATCATCCGTCTGATGAAGACATTGTATGTCGAAACAATTGTTACGGTTTATAAATATAGTGGAATTCTAAAAACATCTATTGTTTTACTTCGGTATTAATATATATATATATATATATATATATATATATATATATATATATATATATATATATATATATATATATAATGTAATACTTGCGCACACTTTTCTTCGTATTACTTTTAAAAAATCGCTGTCCCCTACCTTATCTCGAAAAATACTGATCAAAAAGTTTTGAAAAAATTCTGGAATATTCTCTACGGAGTATAGATTGAACGAAAATTATCACAAGTGCATTACCTTTAATAATTTATTTGGTATATAAAAAAAACAAAATTTCAAGGTCATCAGTTTTCAGTAAAGATTGGAAACAAACTTTGTTGAAAATTCATTTGGGGTGTGTTTTGTGAAGGCACTGATCATTTTATACCACCCTAACAAAAATTTTTATTTTAAAAACAATCAACGTACGGAACACTAATTGTGCAAGTTCAACTTGCACTTGACCGGTTTTTTATACTGTGACGGGCACAAATTTGTTATAATAATAAATTCTTCCTATTTGCCGAGTACTCCTTTATAAAACTAAAAACATAAAAACTCCCTTGAGTTACAATTTTATTGGGAGGTGCAGCTATCTAGTGATTCACAGGCATCAAATTTTGTTCCGTTGACTTTAGTGATTTCAGGGAAAATTCATCATTCAAATAATTTTTCCTACGCTAGTAATATTTATTTTTGTAGGAAAACTAATATCAAAGGTTGCTAAATACCCCCACATTGACGACTATCGCCGAGCTGTTCAGGAGCTTGATGAAAAGGAATATCTAAGTTTATGGCTTGTAATGTCAGAAATTCGTAACAGGTACTGTGCACTACATGACATTGTTCTAAAGAATTTGGACAAGATTAAAAAGCCCCGGACTTCTAATGCAACTGAATCTTTGTATTAAAATAATAATTTATTTAAGAAATTACCTTAATAAATTCCACCATTTTTTCAATGACCTTTTTTTTATTTTAAAATATATCGTCTATCTACCTTTTATAGCGTGTTTTCATAATAAATAGTCTTGAAGTACTAAAACATTTTTCTTATACACTGTCTACCTTACTAAAAGAAAAAATATATTTTATCAGGTACAGTAGAATCTCGAAAAGTTAACTCGCGTAAAAGTTAATCGCTCGGGTAAGTTAACCGTATTTCAGCATCCACGTGCGGCTCTAAAAAGTTAACTCTTCAGTTAACTTTTCAGAGCGTATGAATTTTTCAAAAACAACGGTTTTTTTTTTTCCGTTCATAAAAGTGGCAATTTGGCCACTTTTAAAAAATTCTCAGTGGCAGCACTGAGCTCTAATTTTGTTTGTTGGATTATGGTATTCCCCGAACTTCTTTTCTATTTTGAGCTGCCAAAACCTATGATCACCTTCATCGTCAAACAACATTGATTTAGTTAGTCGTTAGCGTTTGAGTTTGTGAGTTGTGTATTGTTTACTTAAAAAATGTCAAAGCAGAACAAATCATCACAAATCAGATTAGATTTGCAGCAGAAAGTGGAGATTTTAAAAAAGATTGATCAATATATTCACGGAACACGATTGACGTTGAATTATGGTGTATCTAAAGTAGCCATCTCAAAAATAAAGAAAAAACGCCATGAAATTTTAGAGGCTGTGGCGAACACATATGAAAAAGCACACAAGAAAACACTACATAAACCGGAATATGCTGATCTTGAGGCAAGGTTGTATAAATGGTTCTTGAACCAACGACAGCGTAATTGTGCAATGACTGGTCCAATTTTAAAATCAAGAGCTAAGCACGAATTCGCCATACTGCACCCTGGAAAAAAATTTAATGCCAGTGATGGATGGCTAGCAAATTTTAAGAGAAGACATGGTATTCGCCATCTCAAAATTTGTGGGAAAATCCTTTCCAGCGATACGTCGGATGTTACATCTTTCATTCATAATTTAACAGCAAAAATTAATGAAATGGACATCTCCGACTCGTAACTACAGTCCCTGGCCAAATTATTAGACGCACTGTATTTTTTTTAGTAATTTTATGTTTCTTAAGAGTTTTTATGCAATAATGGTATATTTAAACTACAATATTATTGATTTCTATTTAAAAGAATTGTTGTAGACTACATATTTGTATTTATTTTTAACATATGGCAACACTATGTTGACAAAGTGATACATGAACGTAAATAAGTACAAACCTGTATCAGTCGCGATCGGAATCGAGTCAGGTACGGACGTGTTTCTGTGGCTTTATGGACTGTGATTGTTTGTTTAACAGTTTTATACTACTCAGTTATTAGTTTATTTTGTATGCAGTGTTTTAAAAAAGTAATTGGACTATTTTCATTATGGGTAGAAAAGGCGATCTTTCACCACGTAAAAAAGCTGAAGTGAAGGCCCTTGTGATTGCGAAAACATTTACAAACCGAGAAATATCACGAAGATTGGAGGTTTCTGAAGCTAGTGTACGACGCATAAAAAAGAAAATTGAGTCAGGGAAGGAATTAAGCCCGAAAAGAAAGAAAAGATGCGGTAGAAAACCAATTTTCACTCCACGGTCAGAGAGATCTTTGAAGAAAATTTGTGTAGAAAAACAGATTTGCTACCACAAAGGTAATAAAATCACAACTCCAGGATGCTAGCGTAAATGCTTCTGAGCGCACTGTTCGAAGAAAATTGAAAGAATTAGATTTTAAGGCCTGTCGCCCCGCCAGGAAGCCCAAATTAACAGCTGCAATGAAAGCAAAGCGCCTGAAGTGGGCCAAACAATGGCAAGACAAAGATGTGGACTTCTGGAGATCGGTAAGATACAGCAATTTAATCAATAATTGATACATTATTATCATTTTCAGTTAAATAAAAGCAAATAAACATGGAAGTTTATATATTTTTCCTAGTTTTGACAGGTCTGCTTCAGTGACGAAAGCACATTCGAAATTTTGCAGAATAAAGCTCAGTATGTGCGTCGTCGTCATGGAGAAAAGTTTCATCCTGATTGTGTCGTCCCGACGGTTAAACATCCCACCAAAGTGATGATTTGGTCAGTCATCAACGGCAAGGGCACTGGACGTCTGTACGTCGTCAAAGGAATAATGAGGCAAGATCAGTACAAAGAAGTATTACAAAATCGGTTGATTCCGCAGCTCAGAGAATGGTTTCCAAATGGGGAACCATTCACTTTCATGCAAGATGGAGCTCCCTGCCACACTGCTCGGTCTGTTAAAGCTTTTTTGGCAGAAAAAAATATCCCTCTGTTGGATTGGCCGGGTAATAGCCCTGATACGAACCCCGTGGAAGCTGATGAAAAGAGAAGTGGCTAAATATGTGATTTCCAACAAAACCCAGCTCCTAGAAAAGATTATTCATGTGTGGAATCATCATCCTCAAATGCAGGAGACAGTACAATCTTGCATTGATAGCATGCCGCGCAGAATTAAAGCTTTGATAGCGGCTAAAGGTGGCTCAACTAAATATTGACTTTTACTAACATTAATTTCACTTTTCTTTAAAACTTAATAAACTTATGCTTTTCTAAATTAATGCTGTTTTATTTATGTCAAATAAATAGGTAATTGATTGGATAATATAAAAATAAAAAACAAATCATTTTAAAATAATAAAACGGTACAATATCACTCGGTAATTAATATTTTACATGAAATCTTGCAGTGCGTCTAATAATTTGGCCAGGGACTGTATATAACGCAGATGAATCTGGACTATTTTATCGTTTTTTACCGGATAAAACATTTGTCACAGCAAACGAAAAGACCGCACCGGGCCGAAAAATTGCAAAGGAAAGAATCACATTTTTGTTGTGTGCTAACGCAGATGGTTCGCACAAGTTAAAGCCGTTGGTCATTGGTAAATCTGCAAATCCACGTTGCTTTAAGGGATTTGAAAACCCATTGGAATACGCCAATTCGAAGAAGTCGTGGATGAATTCAGAGTTATTCTTCAACTGGTTCCATCATTCATTTATAAAACAGGTAAACTTATTTTTTTAGTTTCATAAAAAATTTTGCAGGTTATTGCATAAAAATTTTTGCAGGTTCGCCAATTTTCTGCTAAAAATAATTTACCACCAAAGGCATTGTTGCTGATTGATAACTGTACTGCCCATAAGCCAATTGACATGCCACAGTCTGATGATGGAAACATTGCTGCAATGCTTTTACCACCTAACGTAACAGCGGTTTTGCAACCCATGGATCAAAATCCCATAAGATTGGTCAAGTTAGGGTATCGAACTAAATTGTTATGCAACAGTGTCGCACAAGAAAACGTTCCGATTGAAAATATTTTGAAGGCACATACAATTCGTGTTACTATTTTGCTACTTAAATCAGTGTGGGACGAATTGCCGCAAGCTGTTCTTATAAAAGCGTGGAATAAGATAAAAAAATGGGATGATGATCAGTACGATAGTGAAGACGACATTCCGCTCTCTAAATTGATTACTTCAAATAGTGCATACAACCATACACTTCGAGAAGTTCAATTGTTGATGTCAAAGGTGGGTGATAATGTTGACATCAGCATTGATGACATTGAAAATTGGAACAATGATCAAATTTCAGAAGATAACGATGATTTCGAAGTGTCCGATAATGATAACGACGGGTCAATTATCGAGCAAGATATTCAACAACCAAAAGTGAGCTTCTCGAAAGCAGTTGAAAGCATCAATAAATTGATAAAATGGTTTGAAAACAATAACGATGCAAATCAGGTGGCAGACCTTGTCAATATGCGCACGAAAATGGTCAAGAGCTACTACACAAAAGAAAAAAAACAAAAAGTCTCGACCGCTTCTTTAAACCACTCCGTACAAATTAATATAAAATTACTGCGCACGAAAATATTCAAGAGTGACTGTGAACTTTAAACCAACCGGTACAAATTAAATCTAAGTTTCTTTTTTGTAGTGATGCAAACTAAGTCAATGAAATAAATTTAGCATGTCATTTCCTAAAAATCTAGGTTTATTATTTTATTTTTTTCAATTTTGAAAACCGCATAGAAAAGTTAATAGTTCGAAAACGTTAATTACCCTTGGAACATTTCTATTAACTTTTTCGAGATTCTACTGTAATTGAGTTTTATCAATTGGGTCAGAAGAACCCAAAGAGGTCAAGCTGATTAGCGAGCTCTCCATCACAGTCAAGAATCCATATTTGTTTATCGATGAACTGAATTAGGCGATACCTAATTGAAAACAATTTAATTTCTCTGCGTTGTACATGGGTAGTATTTGAAACTGAAGCTAGTTAATTTATAAAAAGCGTGAATGGCAATTTCAGCATCTTGATAATTAATCTGTAAATAACTTTTAGTGTTTGTAATGCAGCAAACGAACTTTGTGGTTGGTTGGGTTATTATTTTTAACTATATAATATCAGACTGTCTGGGCTGTAAAACCTCATCCCTTCGGCAAGACAGATCGCTTCTGATAATAGTACAGATTCTAAAGTTATGTTTAAGACGGGAATAAAAGTCGCGTCCATTATAGACAAAGTTAACTGTATTGGTTAATGAAGTGACCTTAGTTTCGCAGAGATCGAGTATATACGAGGCTGGTTTGAAAAGTCCGTGCAAAAATAAAAACTACTTATGTGTTTGGGGTAAACCTTTTTTATTTTTCGACATAGTCTCCTTTTAGGCTTATACACTTCGTCCAACGATGTTCTAGTTTGTTGATCCCTTCCGAATAATAGGATTTGTCCAAGTCTGCAAAATATCCATTAGTGTCTGCAATCACCTCCTTGTGAATAAAATCTTTGTCCCGCCAGCCATTTCTTCAAATTGGGGAACAAATAGTAGTCCGAGGGAGCCAAGTCTGGAGAATAGTGAATGTGAAACGAATTGGAATCCTATTTCCATTAATTTTGCGACCACAACTGCTGAGGTGTGTGCTGGTGCGTTGTCGTGTTGGAAAAGGACTTACTTGTGGGCCAATCGCGGGCGTTTTTCTTGCAGCTCGGTTTTCAAACGGTCCAATAACGATGAATAATATTCACCTGTAATAGTTTTACCCTTTTCCAGATAGTCGATGAGGATTATCCCTTGTGAATCCCAAAAGACAGTCGCCATAACCTTTCCGGCCGAAGTAACGGTCTTCGCCTTTTTTGGTGCAGATTCCCCCTTGGTAACCCATTGTTTAGATTGTTGTTTGGTCTCAGGAGTATATAATATATCCATGTTTCATCCACAGTGACGAAACGACGCTTAAAGTCCTCCGGATTCTTCTGGAACAGCTGCAAACCATCCTTGCAACACTTCACACGATTCCGTTTTTGGTCGGTGGTTTGCGGATAGCTTTCTCATGTCCAAATGTTTATGCAAAATATTATGTACCCGTTCAGTCGAGATGCCCACAGCACTAGCAATCTCACGCACCTTAACTCTTCTGTCATCCGTCACCATATCATGGATTTGATCAATGATTTCTGGAGTCGTAACCTCCACAGGCCGTCCAGAACGTTCAGCGTCACTTGTGCCCATATGGCCAGTCCGAAAATTTTGAAACCACTTATAAACTGTTCTAATCGAAGGTGCAGAGTCACCATAATGTTTATCAAGCTTCTCTTTAGTCTCCTGAGGCGTTTTGCCTTTCATAAAGTAATGTTTAATCACCACACGAAATTCTTTTTCGTCCATTTCTTGAAAATCACTCACCTTGATTCACACGAATGCCAAACACAAAGAAATAAACCAATATGGCTGAAACTTGGTGTGCGTTCATTCAAGAGATGCTACTAACTAAACATGACCTCGATACGCGCCGGTGGTGCCATCTCTCGGACATTGCACGGTCTTTTCAAACCAGCCTCGTATGAGGTCTATTTGATTGCAGGTGTTCATATGTCGATTATTATTAGTCTTCAAGTTTAAACCAGTTATGTTGCAAAAATCTGCTTTTAAATTTCGACCTCCGCATGATGACGTCCCCGAACCAGCTCCCATTTGAAGACCCGAACTGTTGGCTATTTATTATTGTATGGAATTTTGTAAAAAGTCTTACTTTTGTTAAATTTGGTGAGAATAATCAGAAAAAATGATTACTGGGTTTAGAGTTTTTTTATATGATAAAATAAATCCCCGCATTACATTTTAAACAACAGGGACCATGGTTTCTGACTCCTCCTAGTATGTTACCTTTAAAAAGCAGCGACAATAAAAATTTGTATGATTTAATTTGTATATACAGACTTTGAAAAGGCATTCGATAAGGTCTCATTTTGCGATATTGTTGAATAAGCTGGAGAAGGAGTTTGGATTCCATATGAATTTAATTGTGTTTTTAAAATCTTACGTTTATAATCGTGAACATGTAGTAAAGGTAAAGGGGTATGAGTCCAAACCTTTTACACCTACATCCGGAATTCTGCAGGGGTCCAACCTAGGACATCTGCTCTTATTACTCTATATCAACGGCATCACGGGTGTGGTTAAAAATGCATCCTGCCTGTTATTTGCTGATGACTAAAAACGTTATTATGAAATCAGATCGTCTCCTGACTGCCGGATTTTGCAGAATGATACAGACAACACTCCAAAATGGGCAGTTGACAATAAGATTTATTTTAGTGTAAGTAAGTGTACTGTTGTTTCTTATACTAGAAAACTGAAGCCGATAAAGTTTACTAGTATTGAGAATGTCCCACTCTTGCATGAGGATAAAGGGCTTAGGGGTGATCTTTGATTCCAAATTGACATTTAACTATAATGTAAGTTATACAGCAAGCAAAGCGAACAAAATGTATGGCTTAATCGTCAGAAGCTCAAAGGATTTTAGAAGTACAAATTGCTATACATATCCTAGGTTAGAAGTATATTAGAATATGCGAGTATAGTATGGTCACCCTTTCATAACACAGCCCCACAAAAAAAAAGTGGGGTATACTTTTGATGCGATATATCAGTTCCGTAGTATTTTTGCCCGCTGATCACGAATCTGACGTCAGAGTATCGCCATCACATCTCAATTTTTTTCTAACCTCAAAAAATAGGTAAAAAATTAGTAAAAATTAAGAAAAATATACTCCTAAAAAATTGATTCAAGCTTTTTCATGAATCCAAAGATGCATTAATATGTATTCGGACACGCTAAGCTAATATTCAACGGTTGGATTAAGCCATACAGTTCTGTTTTCTTTCTAACCTCAATAAATCAGACAGATATAGTGCTTCTCGAATGCAAAAAACGAATTCAAATTAAAATTCAACCGATTCTTACCAAATTTAGTACACGGGGGTTTTTTGGGTTGCTGATCATGAATCTGAGGTCGGATTTGCAAAATTCAAAATGGCGGATCCAAGATGGCGGACAAAATTTTTGAAAACCAACCAATTCCTACCAAATTTGGTATACAGTTGGGGAATCCTCAAACTTGATACTCTTAAACCCTAAACCCTGAAACCTTAGACTCCCACACCCTGTAACCTCAAAAAATAGACCTCAATAACCCTGTAACTTTAAAAATGAGACCCAATAAACTCAAAACCAGGACTTTTAAACCATATACTCTCAAATAGTAGACCCTTAAACCCTAGAATTGCGAAGGTTAGACCCTCGCCTAACTTTCCTTTTTTTGGCTGTATCTTGTTATTTTTTCCGCGAATGACCTATTCAAAGGCTTTCTGCCCAAACGCTTTTGAGGACTTATTTCTCTTTTTAGCGACCAGCAATAGTCCGCTAGCATATGGTCATCCCATCGTCTTTGATACCGATTTTCTATGATTTTCAGATCTTGGTGAAAACGTTCCCCTTGCTCCTCACTGTAGTCACCAAGATTACCTGGGAAATCATCGATGTGAGAGTCCAGGAAATGTAATTTTAGATTCATTAAGCAACCTAATGTTTGAAAATTTTTTACCATTTTCTCGACTATTTCTTTGTACTTAGGACTTTTATTATTTCCCAAAAAGTTTGTTGCGACTTCTTTAAAATTAAGCCAAGCAGCTTTTTCAACTTTATTCATTTTAGTAACAAATAATGAATCTTGAAACAATTTTCTTATTTGTGGTCCGTCAAATACGACTGCCTTAATTTTAGCTTCAGAAAATTTCGGAAATTTTTTATGCAAATATTTGAAACATTGGCCGTTTGTATCTAATGCTCTCGTGAATTGCTTCATAAGTCCAAGCTTAATGTGAAGCGGGGGAATAAGAACTTTTCCTGGATCTAGCAATGGTGGAAACAATACATTATTTTCACCAGGAGTGAACGATTCTGTTGTTGGCCAAATTTTTTCTTATAATGACGTTCCCTGTCTCTGCTATTCCACAAACTTTTATAACAGGGATAAAGTGTAAACCCTGACTGTTGGCCAAGCAATATTGTTACAATTTTCAGATCTCCACAAATTTTCCAGTTATGATCAGCATATTTTATTTTTATCAAAAGCTGCTTCATTTTTTCATATTGCTCTTCCATAACTGTGGAATGAGCAATCGGAATGGGAGCGTAAACGTTGGTATTATGCAGCAAAACTGCCTTAATGCTCCGTTTAGAAGAATCAATGAACAGTCTTCATTCTTCAGGATCGTATGAGTTATTTTGAAATTCATCCATTAGACCTTTTACATCGGTACAATATGAAAGTGACAATTCCTCGTCCATTGTGAAATATTTTCGAAATTCTTCATCTCTGTTTCTATAATAAGAAATCTTCTGGCTTAAGTAAATGTCTTTTCTTTAAAAAGGAAGCAAGATGCTCTGAACCATCTTTGGATAAGCCTAAATCTCTGACTAGATCACTAAGTTCTGACTGTGATACGAGTATTGGTTCTGGTTTACGGTTGTATGGTAGAAATTCTTTATCTGTGTCACTAGTACATGATAGGTTGTCACTAGAACATTCATTAGTAACAGTGTTTGAATCTTTTTCGACAGTCTCATTGTTTTCGGCATGAACTGATAAGGTGAAATCATTTGTTTCCATAGCATTAGCGTCAAGTGGTTCAGGAGGCGGAATTAGTTTAGTTGGTCTTGTTACTGTCGAAACATCGTTATAAGTAATAGTGCTTTTATTTTTTCGGTTATGCCTAGATACAACATTCATACAAAAGTAGCAGTCATTTTCACTGTATGGTCTATTCCATATTGCTGGTCTGGAATATTTAATCGCCTTCTTATTGATGTACAACATTATTTTGCAAGAACTGCAAATTATGTGGGGAACCCAATCTGTATCCTGGTGCTGTATTTCAATGTTAAAACAATCCTTATATAAGGTTTTAATCTTATCCGTTATCGGTGACCCCATTTTACTCAATACGTGTTGACAGCAAATATAACAAAATGAATCACTGTTTTTATCGCACTTATGAAAAATCCTTGTACCGTGAGACCGTTTTCTTGTAGCATTATACTCTACATGAGCCAAGTCACCCACACATGAAGAGCTACGGTCGCTGGATGACGACGGCTGCGGGCCCGCTTTGACCCACCCCTGACCAACCGCCGATACTGGTTTTCCGAGTCCCTGCATCGTAATTCTCTTTCTTCTACCTGCCATGACGGCATCTAAGCCGTTATCCAGGGACTCTGCCGGCTAGTGGAGTAACACCGTTGCCCACCGTCACCACGTGGAGGTGCCCTGGATGCAGGTAGAAGAATAAAAATCGACCGATGAATTTTCTCGGCGTTCAAAATGGCGCGAAAACATCTGCCATCTTGAATTTTGCAAATCGGACCTCAGATTCGTGATCAGCGATCCAAAAAATCCCCGTGTACCAAATTTGGTAAGGATCGGTTGAATTTTAATTTGAATTCGTTTTTGCATTCGAGAAGCACTATATCTGTCTGATTTATTGAGGTTAGAAAGAAAACAGAACTGTATGGCTCAATCCAACCGATGAATATTAGCTTAGCGTGTCCGAATACATATTAATACATCTTTGGATTCATGAAAAAGCTTGAATCAATTTTTTAGGAGTATATTTTTCTTAATTTTTAGTAATTTTTACCTATTTTTTGAGGTTAGAAAAAAATTGAGATGTGATGGCGATATTCTGACGTCAGATTCATGATCAGCGGGCAAAAATACTACGGATCTGATATATCGCATCAAAAGTATACCCCACTTTTTTTTTGTGGGGCTGTGTAATTGTCACAAGCGAACACTTCAATTGATAGAGAATAAAATGATATTATAAACAAACCGGCTCATATAACTCTATGATCTCTTCTACACTGTTGCATGAACGCTATGGGATGGTAACCTTAGAGAAATGTCGAAAACAATATTGCATGCTCTACTTGTACAAAGTACTGAACTATCCAACTTATATTCAGTGTGCCAATGTAACACATGGGCTGAAAAGTCCCGGGCCTAACAAAGAAAACACGGTTTTTTTTGGTTCAAAATTAGCTTTATTCATCAACGTAATCTCCATCAAGAGCAACGCAATCATTCCAGCGCCGCTCTAACATTTCAATACCACTTTTGTAGAACGATTTATCTTTTGCCTCAAAATAGGCCTCAGTTTCAGCGATAACCTCTTCATTCGTGCGAAATTTCTTACCGGCGAGCATTTTTTTCAGGTCTGCGAACAGCCAGTAGTCGCTGGGAGCCAAATCTGGCGAATACGGTGGATGTGGGAGCAATTCGAAGTTCAATTCATGTAGTTTTGCCATTGTTTTGATTGACTTGTCTTGATGAAACAAAATTTTTTTCTTTGCCATATGCGGTCGTTTCTTTGCAATTTCGGCCTTCAAACGCTCCAATAACGCTATATAATATTCACTGTTGATGGTATTTCCTTTCTCAAGATAGTCGATGAATATTACACCACGCACATCCCAAAATACCGAGGCCATAACCTTTCCAGCCGATTGTTGTGCTTTCGGGCGCTTTGGACGAGGTTCACCAGTTGCTGTCCACTCAGATGACGATCGTTTTGATTCCGGAGTGAAGTGATGGATCCATGTTTCGTCCATTGTCACATATCGACGCAAAAATTCCGGTTTGTTACGTTTAAACATGGCCAAACACTGCTCAGAATCATCAACACGTTCTTGTTTTTGATGAACAGTGAGCAAACGCGGCACCCACTTTGAACAGAGCTTTCTCATAGTCAAATGCTCATGCAATATAAAGCCAACACGTTCTTTTGATATCTTTACGATGTCAGCTAACTCACGCAACTTCACTTTTCGATCATTCAAAACGATTTTATGGATTTTTTTGATGTTTTCTGGTGTTACCGCCTCATTTGGACGTCCACTGCATTCTGCATCATCGGTGTCTCTACGACCACGTTTGAAGTCAGCAAACCAACGTTTTATTGTTGTTTCTGATGGAGCGGAGTCCCCATAACACTTTTCAAGCCATTGCTTCGCTTGAACGGTATTTTTTCCCATCAAGAAGCAGTGTAAAATTAAAACACGAAATTGTTTTTGATCCATTGTTTTGAAAATAACAAAAGTAGCGTCACTCTTAGCACAATAACTCACAAACTAATGAATAGAATATCATGAAATTTTAACAGCTGTCTTTTGAAGGTTAGTATTAACTGAAAAAAAGGTGACTGCAATAAAACTAGCGCCATCTATGTGTTAGGCCCGGGACTTTTCAGCCCATGTGTTATACCACAAGAATCATAGCACTTTCTATATACCAGATACAGCCCATAATAACCATCACCTGGGATCTCCATGCTATAATACATGCATGCTATACGATGGAATCCAGAATAGTGTAGATATATTTAATGATAAGTGCAGTATTTTCAAAATTAAATTGCGTGAGTTGTTTTAAGTGCATGTAGATTATTATGTAATATTATTTAAATTAAGTTAATTTAAGTTCTGGTACTTTGTAATTGAAAAGATCTCTGTGATCAATCTGTAAAGTGCAATAAGTAAATAAATAAATAATTTTGTAATTTTTATTTCTGTTACATAATATATTTCATTTATTGAGATGATGGTTTCAAAACTGTGTCAATATTTGGGGTCCATGGTAATGGATTAATGTATGCTACTGAGGCTGATGAACATAAACCTAAAAACGTTTTAATATATCAAAATATCACACGTTAAACATAATGGACTTTAGTGAATATAATACCATTCGAGTAAAAATAATGCCTCAAATTAAAAAAAGAAAAACACCCTGTAATTTTTACTTTGAAGTCCTCTGTTCATCGGTATCGGCTTCTGTCGATTTTTAGAATTCTGGAGCCATTCCTGGTATGCTTTTTCACTTTCTTCCATTCGAATTTGTTTTCTCTCATATATTTGCAGAAGTGCTAATTTTTCTCTTATTTTTGTCTCTATAAAGTGTAAATAAAAAACGAATTATAGGAACAGTAGGTAGAGCAACAAATAACAACCTATATCTGTTTTATAGACTACTCTAAAGCTTTCGACTGCATACGACGGAACAAATTCTGGTCGATTCTAATCAGCATACCTATACATCTTGTAAACCTTATACGATCACTGTATGGGAACACAAATGACAGAATTAAACTGAATAATTCTTTTTCCGATCCCTTCGATGTAGAAGCCGGCGTCAGACAGGGTTGTATTCAGTCACCCTTACTTTTTAAGATATATAATTAGGTCTGTTCTGGATGGCTGGAATGGGGGGTGTGACAATCGGTGGGAAAAAGCTAAGTAACCTTAGATGTAATAGGTCTAGAGTTATTTTATAACTGTTGCAGAGTCTAAAGTTGAGAGGAGAATACGTTGTGTAAACAATTTTTGTTTTTGAAATTTGCTCGTTCTCTTTATTCTAAGCTAAAAATTTATCAATACTAAAAAAATCAATTTTTAAGCTTTTCTATTCTTATATTAGGTACGGAACTGTATTATGGAGAAACTTGTGCAATATTTTTTAGACTGCAAAAAAACCAAGCCTACTTCACATATTTTGGTCACATCGCTAGAAGAAGAGACACCATGGAGAAACTGATAGTCGAAGGAACAGTCAGCGGCAGAATATCAAGAGGCAGATCTCCTAGAAGTGGATAGACCAACTGCAACCCTTTGTGGGTTATATGAGGCAGGCCAAATGGCTCTAGACCGAGAGATCTGGAAGGATCAAAGTGCGAAGAACCAGCTCATGAGTAGTCACCACGCCCTGGCGGGGGCAATAGGACAGCGGAGGAGGAATTATATCTTTGTTTGTTGGGGGGTTGATGTAACTTTAACTGGTTGTTTCTTGCATATTTCATCCTACATATAAAACATGGACACCTTGAAATAATGTGTTTCAACAATTATTGATAATAATAGATTTATTTTTAATATTTATTTCTAGATTAATTTTAATTATTTGTGTTTTAGTAGGAGTGGCTTTTTTAACATTATCGGAACGAAAAGTTTTACGGTATATTCAGATTCGAAAGGGGCCTAATAAAGTAGGATTTATTGGGTTATTGCAGCCTTTTAGAGATGCTATTAAATTATTTACAAAGGAGCAAACTTATCCTTATATGTCTAATTTAAATATTTATTATTTTTCACCAGTTGTTAATCTTTTTTGGCTCTTTTATTATGAATATGTATCTATAAATTTTAATTTTAGTTTATCGATTTTATTTTTTTTGAGTGTTTCAAGCGCGAGATGCTAGGCGAAATCCGGCAACACCGCCTTGTGCGCTGATTCCCCCACTCTAGATCCCGCCTTGGTAGAACTCGCTGCGACGTTCAGTGCCGGCCTGACAGCCATCCGCGATGGAACTCCCGATCGCCGTCACCGCCAGGTGCGCAGTTCGTGCGGTAATCCGATTTTTGCACGCTAAAAAAGTTACCACCGGTTGATATTCATAGGCAGTTGTGTGAAGTTTATGAGGAAGCTTGTATCAGCGTTCAACACGTCCGCAAATGGTGTAGGGAGTTCTCCGAAGGACGCACATACATCCACGATGAGCAAAGAAGCGGAAGGCCATCGATCTTCGACGAAGTTGTGTCGAAGATTGAGCGAATTCTGCTCGAGGATAGGAGGATAACGATTTGGGAACTGGCTGTCCGGGTTCCTGAGGTTTGTGAAAAAACAATCCACACGATTTTGACTGAAAGGTTACGTTATCACAAGGTGTGTGCGCGGTGGGTCCCGCACATGCTTTCAGAAACTCACAAAGCCGATCGCGTCAAGTGTGCCCAGGAGTTTCTTTGAGAATGCGCCGAAAATACCGAAGATTTCTTAGACTCCATTGTTACCGGGGATGAAACGTGGTGTCATTACGTCACCCCGGAAACAAAACAACAATCGCGACAATGGCGCCATACCGGATCGCCTAAACCGAAGAAGTTCAAGCAGACGCTGCCCGCAGGGAAAGTGACGGTTACGGCCATTTGGGACCATAAAGGTGTCCTACTTGTTGAGTTTATGCCTCGAGGGTCACAATAAATTAGGAAAATTATTGTGAGACCTTGAAAAAAATCGCCGGAGAGGAAGACTGACAAAAGGCGTTAGACTGCACCACGACAATGCGCGCCCGCACGTCTCTCGCCAAACCAAGGATTTAATCGACAATTTTGGCTGGGATCTCGTTGAACATGCTCCCTACAGCCCTGATCTTGCACCGAGTGACTTTCACTTGTTTCCAAAATTAAAGCAACACTTGGGTGGACAACGTTTCGAGACTGATGAAGAAGTGCAGGAAGCGGTCACCAAATTCCTCCACGGACTGGCGGCGGACTTCTTTGAAGCGGGATTCCAAAAGTGGATTAGTCGTCAACAAAAATGCGTGGAAAAATCTGGAGATTATGTTGAAAAATAGCTAAGAAATTAAGCTTTCCAATGATGTATTTTTCAGTTCAAATAAAAAATGCCTTACACCTGAAAAAAATGTGGGAACCTTATTTTTTACACAACCCTCGTATATATATATATATATATATATATATATATATATATATATATATATATATATATATATATATATATATACATATATATATATATATATATATATATATATATATATATATATATATATATATATATATATATATATATATATATATATATAATTATGTAATATATGTTAATATTATTATTCTTTGTATTGTGACTTGCAACAAACCTTATATAAAGTAGTCTTTATCTATTTGGATATCTACGAGGCTGGTTTGAAAAGTCCGTGCAAAGTCCGAGAGATGGCACCACCGGCGCGTATCGAGGTCATGTTTAGTTAGTAGCATCTCTTGAATGAGCGCACACCAAGTTTCAGCCGTATTGGTCTATTTCTTTGTGTTTGGCATTCGTGTGAATCAAGGAAGTCGAGTGATTTTCAAGAAATGGACGAAAAAGAATTTCGTGTGGTGATTAAACATTACTTTATGAAAGGCAAAATGCCTCAGGAGACTAAAGAGAAGCTTGATAAACATTATGGTGACTCTGCACCTTCGATTAGAACAGTTTATAAGTGGTTTCAAAATTTTCGGACTGGCCATATGGGCACAAGTCACGTTGAACGTTCTGGACGGCCTGTGGAGGTTACGACTCCAGAAATCATTGATCAAATCCATGATATGGTGATGGATGACAGAAGAGTTAAGGTGCGTGAGATTGCTAGTGCTGTGGGCATCTCGACTGAACGAGTACATAATATTTTGCATAAACATTTGGACATGAGAAAGCTATCCGCAAGATGGGTGCCGCGATTGCTCACGCTTGACCAAAAACGGAATCGTGTGAAGTGGCGCAAGGATGGTTTGCAGCTGTTCCAGAAGAATCCGGAGGACGTTAAGCGTCGTTTCGTCACTGTGGACGAAACATGGATACATTACTATACTCCTGAGACCAAACAACAATCTAAACAATGGGTTACCAAGGGGGAATCTGCACCAAAAAAGGCGAAGACCGTTCCTTCGGCCGGAAAGGTTATGGCGACTGTCTTTTGGGATTCGCAAGGGATAATCCTCATCGACTATCTGGAAAAGGGTAAAACTATTACAGGTGAATATTATTCATCGTTATTGGACTGTTTGAAAACCGAGCTGCAAGAAAAACGCCCGCGATTGGCCCACAAGAAAGTCCTTTTCCATCACGACAACGCACCAGCACACACCTCAGCAGTTGTGGTCGCAAAATTAATGGAAATAGGATTCCAACTCGTTTTACATCCCCCTATTCCCTAGACTTGGCTCCCTCGGACTACTATTTGTTCCCCAATTTGAAGAAATGGCTGGCGGGACAAAGATTTTATTCAAACGAGGAGGTGATTGCAGACACTAATGGATATTTTGCAGACTTGGACAAATCCTATTATTCGGAAGGGATCGACAAACTAGAACATCGTTGGACGAAGTGTATAAGCCTAAAAGGAGACTATGTCGAAAAATAAAAAAGGTTTACCCCAAACACATAAGTAGTTTTTATTTTTGCACGGACTTTTCAAACCAGCCTCGTATATTGACGAATATTGTGTACCTGAATTGTTATATAGAAAGTTGTAAGGATTTTTCTTGTAAGAAGTTTTTATCCATTTATTATGTTTCTCAATTAGCGAATATTTTTTAGAGTTTAGTTTTCAAAATACCTTGACTTTAGATCGAAAAACTTACGAAAATAGTCAATAGTACAAAATTACAAAATTTTGTAATTTTGCTATTTTATGTTACCAAATAAATTTAACAAAATTTTCGGAGAATAGTGCCTCTTTACCTAATTCGTGTTTTTTCTTTTTTCTTAACCATGAATTGAAACTAATGTCATTTGCCACTTTCCTTTTTACTCTCTCGGCTTCTTTTAGCTTCTGCTGCTGCTCGTTAAGTTCTTTTTGTAACTTGTTTCTAAGCTCTTCTTTCTTCTTTTCTGCTAACCATCTTTTAAAGTTTTCTCTTTCCTTTTCAATTAATTTTTGTCTTTCTTGTTCCCGTTGTTTAGCTATTTTAGCTTCTTGTAGAGCTTTACGTTTCTTTTCTAGTTCTTTTTTTGCTATCCAATTTTGAACTATTTCGTCTTTTTCTTTTGGTTCTAATGCAGAGGTTCTGTCGGTTCTATTTGTATTCAAATATGACAGTGACAGTCTTAGTTCACTGTTAAAATTACCTGAAGCTTTAACTTCTCGTTCCTTTACAGTTATTACACTTTTAACACTATCGTCGGATGCATCGGTGGAAGAATGATTTGATGACTGATCATTTGTTACATATCCACTTTCAGGAGTGTTTTGAAATATATTTTGTATATAATAAGTTTGATCGTTCTTTACAAGAATAATCTTTTTCCTCTTCACTATTACGTTCTAAACTAGAACTACTTCTGAATTGGTTGTCGAGGTCGATGTGTGTAGTTTTTCTTGAAATCATAGTTCTGCTTGCCGTATTGCAAGTAGATTTTGAATTTTCTGAGATCTTGTCTGTAATGTTATTTGCTTGACTCTCATCAGAATTGTTTGTTACGGATAAAGAACTCGTTTTTCTTTGCGGTGTCGTTTCTGTAGTTATTTTCTTTATATAAACCGCTGAGCATATACGTTTTTTTACTTCGTTCATATCAAAACTGTCTTCAGGTTTAACAATACCTTCTTTTACAATTGTTACAGTTTCGCTACCATTAAGTAAATCAGCAGAAGAATAATTAGGTAACTGGTCGTTGGTTACATATACACTCTCAGATCTGTTTATATATGATGAATCCGATCCTTCTTGAGATAAACATGCTTTAGTTTTATGACTGCTATTTTCCGAATATGAGTCATTCTGGGAATGACTTGAGAAGTAAGATTTATAACATTTTTCAGAAGGTTTCCTTGATACAGTTGTTTTTAATACCTCGTTGCAAATTGATTTTGATTTCTTTTCACTACCATTATTTATTTGGTTTTCTTCACTAACTGATAACGGACTAGTTTTTCTTTGAGGAGGCATTTCTGTTACTGCTTTTTCTACATATATTGCCGAGTTTATAAATTTCCTAATAACTTTTTGGTTTTCTGTTCCATTAAAGTTATCGATAGTCCAACTCGTTGCGAGGGGTTTTGAAATATACTGGTTTTCAATCATTTAATCAATATATTCGGAGCAAATAAAAATTGTATATGTGTAAAAAAAGGCGAAAAAACTAAAACGTGTCACTGTGGCAGATAAGGATAATGTAAAATAAGATACCTGTTCTTAGTGGATGGTTATTAGGTATATTTTGATCACTCCTTTAACTTGCTGATTTACAGAAGTAAGGAAAGGTGTTAAATACAAAAATATAGAAGATAAAGTTATTGAAAACCGTTGAAATTAACATTTTGAGGTTTTATTCTAAAATTTAGATACAAATTTTGTAACATTTATGTTGGGAATGTGGAATATTTGGCAAAATGATACAACTCAGTATGTATCACCACACACCATACACATTGTTTTTGCACTCGACGCGTTTCATCAGGAGCGATGATTAACTAAAGCTAAACTACAGATCTACCCTATTTACACACAAGGGCCGGCAACCTTTTAACTAAGGGGTGCCAGTTTTCATCCATACAACATTTTGCGTGCCGACATAGGTACTTACTATAACTAAAATTAACAAAAATTAAAATATTGCTTTTAGAAGGTTTAATTACAAAAAAATTTTAACATTTAACAAATAATTTTATTATACTAGTCCTAGGACCTAGTGTGAACCCTGCGCTTGAAGTTCTTTAGAGAGTTCTTATATCCGGTTCATGTCTGGTTATTTTCAGTGTCACACATGCTTCCGAGTTGTCTGTTGTCAGCCTGCTTCGGTACGGGTTTAAAATCACTCTCATATGGGAAAAAAGTTGTTCACAGATATAGGATGATCCGAAAGCTGTAAGCATGGCAAACGCTACTTTCTTAAGACAAACAAATTTCTCTGGTAAACTCATCCAACAACTGAGTATCTCGTTTGAATGGTTCTGGCAGTCACCTTCTAATACCCTTCTTAATTCTACAAATTTCGTGTTCCATAACTCCGAGCTTTTAAATTCAATGTATTGAAGATCAAAATCATTAATGTCCATCCATGAGAAAAGAGATATGTCAAAGCAACTGCTGGAAAAATCCATTAAATCTGGTTTGATTAAAAAAGCGAACATTGGACCATGTTTATCAAAATCCTGACCCCTCTCGATAAACTCCTCTTTTAAATTAGTCATATATTTAAGAATTTCGTCTATTAGTGCACCATCGTCGACACTGGATATATAAGTTTTTAAATTTGGAAAATATTTATATGTGTTTGTAGTAATATCGCTGATAAATAAATCTATTTTTAATTTGAATGATTTCCAGGATTCGTATAAATCCAGAACTGTTTTGCCTGAACCTTGTAACTTTAAGTTGAGTTCACTGAGATGGTTTGTAATATCAGTAAGAAACATTAACATACAGATCCAGTTCTTATCTTCTAGTTCAGGATAAGCATACACTTGATTTTTTTCCAACAAGAATGATTTAATTTCGCCCAGACATTGCACAAATCTAGAGAGCACTTTACCACGGCTGAGCCAGCGCACATTATTGTGCAATGGTATATCTAACTATGCACTTTCTAATTCCTGCAGAAACGCCTTAAATTGTTTATGGATCAGTGAAGAACGACCGACAATGTAGTTAACTATTTTAACCACCCTATCCATCACGGATTTTAAACTTCCAGCGGAGATTTTAGCGCACAAACTCTCTTGCTAAATTATGCAATGAAAATTCAAAAAACTGATCGACCCATGCGTTTAATAAGAAGGGAAACAAATCCTTTATGTCTCCCAATCATAGCAGGAGCGCCATCTGTCGTTACACAAAACATTTTATTTAAATCAATGTTCCGCTTTTCAAAATGTTTAACAAATTCTGAAAATATATCCTCTCCTCTTGTAGTTCCCTGCAATGGGAGCAGACAAATCAGCTCTTCATACACACTGCCATCATCGAAGTATCGCGCAACGATTGCCAGACGGCCAATGTCATTAATATCGACACTTTCATCCAATGCTACACTAAATACAAAACTCCGTTTGATAGCGTCTCTCTGCTGTTTTTGGACATTTGGTGTCATTTCGTTAATTCGTCTCTCGATGGTCCGCGCTGATGCCGGTATATCCCTAATCCTGGCCAATATTGTATCTTTATTGGGCAAGTCGTCGAATAAAATCTCACCAGTATTCAAAAACGTTTGCTTTATAAATTCTCCGTCAGTGAACGGCCTACCCTTTTGTGCCAACGATTGTGCAATTTTGAAACTGCATTCAGTTACCTGATTTTTTCCTTGGAAATCTTTGCTAAAGAATGTCGACTGTTTCTCGTATTATTTACTTGCTCTTTGTATTGCCTCCCTTTTATCAGCGTTATCTTTAAATGACGATTCATGTTTTATCTGGAAATGTCGTTGAACACTAGATGTCCGGAAAACTACGCTTTCCCGACATAGGACACAAATGGCCCGATCGTTTTGCTGTAAAAAAAACCGCGCGCGCGTCGGAACGATTGGAGTCAAGTCAAACAAAAACCGCCTTATAGCGGTTCTTTTGATCTGAATTGAGGACGTTTATTTGTGTTTTTGTCTAGGCTTATATTTTGAGGCTTGCCATCTTTAATACTTGCCGAAATTAAAGCCTGCATTCAGTAAAATTATAAATTACAAAATATATATTTTATAGTTTTTGGTAATAATACCTAGTGACCTATATAATATATCGTTTTTGTTTGTATCGTTAAAGTAATACTGTCTTCGATTATTTACTTAATTTCGAAACATGTCACAGATTACAGAATTAATGTGTAAACTTTGAATAGGTATGCGTGCCATTCAAAAGCTTGGCGTGCCAGAGATGGCACGCGTGCCATAGGTTGCCGACCCCTGGCCTAATACTTGAATTACTCAGGCGGAACTAATGGCATAAGCGAGGCCATCAGTTCCGGTCAAGTAACCAGTAAGAGGGACTATAAGGAATAGGTTCTCTGTCTTTATTTAAACTACTTTTATATTTTATAATTTCCATACTCTCGTATGCGTTCAACAATCTCCTATCAGATACATTTTTAATTAATCTTAGGTTATCTAATGTTACAGTATGACACTTGCAAGAGTCCAGAGAAGTGTTAGAACACAAAAAGCAACTCAGAAAACAGGTCTGCTAATAAACTACAATAAAAACGAAAATGATTACCGATTTAGTACCTAGCGAACCTGTAAAAGTAGAAAATAAGAAGATCGAGATCGTGGAAAAAACTACCTTGGCCATGAAACCCGGATCAACAGAGACAACCAGACATGCGAATTACCCAGACCCAACTTATAGATGTATTTAAAGTAGACATTCCTATAAGTATGAAATGAAAAGCCTCTAACCAGTGTGTTCTCCCAGTGCTAATATACGGGGCTGAAAGATTGACACTTACAAAAAAGTCAGCTACAAAACTGCGAATAACGCAACGCAGGATGGAGAGGTCTATGTTAGGTTTATCTCTGAGAGATAGGATTCGAAACGAGGAAATAAGAAGAAGAAAGGGTGTAGATGACATTATATTGCGTATTGTGAAATTAAAAAGACGAGCGGGTCATGTTGCCAGACTAACTGATAATAGATGGACGAAGCGAATCGTGAAAAGGCGATCGGGAACTGACAAACGTAAACGAGGAAGACCACCGACCCGATGGACAGACGACCTTAAAGGAATCGTTACAAACTGGATTGCAACGGCCCGGCGCAGAGAAAGATGGAAACGCCTTGAGGAGGTCTGCGTTCTGCAATGGGCAGAGAATGCTGATTGATGATGATGATGATTATAAATTTTCGTCGATTTCTCAGGAAATTTAATTGACATTTTAACACGAAGGCTGAAAAGTTTTTGGTCAAGCTACTTAAAACACATTTTTTTTTGCAAAATTCGACTTAATTCATCAACATAGTCTCCTTCAAGAGCGATACAATCAGTCCAGCGCTTTTCTAACATTTCTATACCTTCCTTGTAGAAGGATTTGTTTTTGTCTTCAAAATAGGCCTCAATTTCGGCGTAACTTCTTCAGTGGAGCCAAATCTCATTCCCGCAAGCATTTTTCTGAGGTCTGCGAATAGATAATAGTCGCTGGGGGCTAAATCTGGAGAATACGGTCGATGAGGAAGCAATTCGAATTACATTTCATGCAATTTTGCCATCGTAACGATTGACTTGCGACACGGTGCATTGTCTTGATAAAAGAGCACTTTTTTCTTGTTCATTTGGGGCCTTTTCTTTACAATTTCTGCCTTCAAACACACCAATAACTTTACATAATATTCGCTATTGATGGTTTTTCCCTTCTCAGCATATTCGATGAAAATTATTCCGTGCGCATTCCAAAATATAGAGGCCAAAACCTTCCAGCCGACTGCCCCGTTGCTTCGGGCGGCTTTCACCGGCTGCTGTCGGCTCAGCTGACTGCCGCACATTGGAGAGACGGCCAAAAAAATCGGATATTGGATGAAAAAATTAAAGATGTATTTTTCGAATATTGACGATTTTTTTCCTTTAATATATATCATAAACCATACATAAATATGTTTATAACTAATTTATTCCTTCTGCCTTCCTTAAAATTATCCATTGAAGTGTGACATTTTCATCAATGTTGGAATTTCTGTAATTCGAGAAATTACATTCTAAATTCTCTGTGGACAACATAACTACGAATATGAGTTAAACGCTTACTAGAACTTGTTTATTAGGTTTCAAACAACAAATTAATCTTAGTGTAACGTCATTAGAGTGCTACAATATATTAATAAACATTTGACATATTCGACACAAAAAATTATTCTTACTTCAATATTCAAAGATGTATAATGTTTTTGGAATGAGGTGGAATGAAATGACGCTTTCACCATCTGATAGGGCAAAGTCTCTAGTTTCCGGAGATATCCTATTTTTATCCCCCTTCGTCCCCCTTTGGTAAAAAAATGGACATTAAAGTTCCCCCGACTTGATCTAACGTTCTCCACTAGGCCATTTTCTCGGGCAATATTCCAATGAAATGAAAAAATGACGATATACTCCTCATTTCTTATGAAGTATACACTTCTAAAAAAAGGGCAATTAAACTCTTGTTGCCTCTTTTCGGCAACGCGGCTTGACTACTTTGAAATTTCAATCTCAATGCTTGCTTACATCGCGCGCCATAGTGAGACAAAAGCGACATTTTTCGGTCATTTGCTCATAACTTCGACATTTGTCAATGGAATGACTTCAATTTAATATACATAATGTACGATTTATATATTTTCAGAAATATGAAATCAAAATCATACAATTTATTATCACGAGTACGATAAAGCGTAAAGATAATTCATGTAAAGATAATTATTCACAGAATCAAAAACTATTCAGCAGATTATAAATGATTGTCCGAAGATGTAAAACATCTATTACATTTCAGTGATGATAATACAGACAGTTTACAAAATGAAAGTATCAGAAATCTATACAAGAGTAGACTGGACCAAAAGATACAACGGATGGGATTTGTTAATATAGAAGAAGAATATAAGTATATAAAGGAATGCCTACACGCAGCCGCACTGGAAGCATTAGGGTACCAAGAGAAAAGGGAAAAAAAAAATAGAAAAACAGCAAAAACCATATTGGTGGGATGAAGAAATTAAATACGAAATTGAAGAAAAACGGAAAAGCTATCACAAATACTTAAGTTCAAAGAGTACATACGACAAAGTAAAATACAAAGAATCCCAAGCTAGAATACGCAAAATGATTAGTGACAAAAAGAACACCCAGTGGGAAAGACATGCTCAAGACTCAACACTTACATAGGAGGAAGAAAAAGCACAGAAAGCTGGAGACTTCTTAAAAATATGAGAACAGAACGGAAAAGAGAAATCTTCTCACCAATAAACACCAGAAAAATGGAACCAATATTTTACAAATATGCTAACAGAAGATAGACCAGAGTTCAAAAGTACCCAACATGGAAACCCAAATGTAGTTATACGAGGATCCCCAATAAGGATAACAATATCAAAAAGTTAAAGAAGTATGTAAAACGCTAAAAAATGGTAGAGCTCCAGGACCAGGAGAGATAGTAAAATACGGAACTGAAAAGCTATTTAGCGCTTTGAGGAACTTATTCCAAAGATGCATTAACACATCAGAAGTACCTGAGGAATGGAAAATATCATACATATCACCAATTCATAAGAAAGGAAACAAAAATAATTGCGATAATTATAGGGGAATAACGGTTACAGGATCTATTAGCAGAATATACGGAAAAATACTTAAAAATAGAACAGAAAACGGAATACGCGGACGTAGAAGCTGAAGAACAGGCAGGCTTTAGAGCAGGAAGATCCACAATAGACCATCTCTTCTCACTGACTCAAATCCTAGAAAAGAAAACCGCATTTCATCAGGAGTCCATGTCTTGTTTGTTGATTTAAAAAAGGCCTACGACAGCATGCCCCTAATGAGATTGTGGGAAACACTATAAGAGAGTAATGTAAGCACCGAAATAATTAAAGCCGTAAAATCCTTATACCAAGACGCAAGAAATAGTGTGAAAACCAAATATGGTATAACAACAAGGTTCCAGGTCACAAAGAATCTTAAACAGGGCTGCTGTATGTCCCAACGCTATTTAAAATCTATTTGGAGAGTGCGCTGAAGAACTGGAAAAGGAAATGCAGCAGTATGGGATTACCACTGGATGACGATACTACATTGTACACGCTATCATTTGCAGGCGACCAGGTAGTAGTCGCTCAGGACATCGATGATATGGAATACATGACACGAAAACTTATGGAGGAATATGAAAAATGGGGCCTAAAAGTCAATATTAAAAGACCGAGTACATGTGCGTCGGAGGACAACAGCAGGACTTGAAAAAACTGGCCACAGGACACACCATCAAACACTGTGCCAGTTATAAGTATTTGGGAACGAGAATATCTAGGGACGGAACACTGGAAGAAGCAATATTCGAGAGGAATATCCAAGGAAGAAAAGCGATTGCAATGCTTAATAGTATACTATGGGACAAAAAACATAATCATTGAAAATAAGAAGAGAATTTACAACTCAATAGTGAAAAGTATAATAAAACTTACAGCACCCAGGTGTGGCCATTGAAGGAAAGAACAGAAAAAATACTAAAAGCTACAGAAATGGATTTCTGGAGATGAGCAGCCAGAAAATCTAGAAAAGACCGTATACCAAATGACACGATAAGACGAACTTTAGAAATAAAGCACGATATAGTGGACGAAATCAGAACCCAAACAGTTGGTATGGCACGGACATGTACAGAGAATGTCACAAGACCGACTACCTAAAAAGATTTTAAATTGGAACCCTCATGGAAAAAGGAAGCGAGGAGGACCACGCCAAGCTGGAGAGCAGGAACCAACAAGGAAGTACTAGAGAGAAATCTAGAGGAGGAGGGATGGAGAAACTTGGAGGAGTGGAAATTAGGCATCGGAAGACGGAAGACGTTATAAAACCGATTGATATATATATATATATATATTTATTATATATATATTCTATATATATATATATATATATATATATATATATATATATATATAATATATATATATTATATATATATATATATATATATATATATATATATATATATATATTATATACATATATATATATATGATACAGATTACAATGATTAAAAACAAGAAGTACAAATGTGAGAGGCAAGGGGACCCACAAAAATCAAGCACCCCGAGGGATCAAATATCTGTCACGTCCACGTCGTTGCTCCTGGGTAACGCTAAGAGCAGATAATTGATATTCGAAATATTATTCGCTTCAAGAGTGTATTTTGATGGTTACATGTCGCATGCGTAGGGCAATCGTAACACGGAACAATGATATTAATGCTGCGTAAGCGCAACCAGTGTTTCTAATTTTAGCTAACACATGGGCTGAAAAGTCCGGGGCCTAACAAAGAAAACACGGTTTTTTTTTGGTTCAAAATTAGCTTTATTCATCAACGTAATCTCCATCAAGAGCAACGCAATCATTCCAGCGCCTCTCTAACAATGGCCAAACACTGCTCAGAATCATCAACACGTTCTTGTTTTTGATAAACAGTGAGCAAACGCGGCACCCACTTTGAACAGAGCTTTCTCATAGTCAAATGCTCATGCAATATAAAGCCAACACGTTCTTTTGATATCTTTACGATGTCAGCTAACTCACGCAACTTCACTTTTCGATCATTCAAAACGATTTTATGGATTTTTTTGATGTTTTCTGGTGTTACCGCCTCATTTGGACGTCCACTGCGTTCTGCATCATCGGTGTCTCTACGACCACGTTTGAAGTCAGCAAACCAACGTTTTATTGTTGTTTCTGATGGAGCGGAGTCCCCATAACACTTTTCAAGCCATTGCTTCGCTTGAACGGTATTTTTTCCCATCAAGAAGCAGTGTAAAATTAAAACACGAAATTGTTTTTGATCCATTGTTTTGAAAATAACAAAAGTAGCGTCACTCTTAGCACAATAACTCACAAAACTAATGAATAGAATATCATGAAATTTTAACAGCTGTCTTTTGAAGGTTTAGTATTAACTGAAAAAAAGGTGACTGCAATAAAACTAGCGCCATCTATGTGTTAGGCCCGGGACTTTTCAGCCCATGTGTTATACCTCGAAAATAAAAAAAAATGTGCCAAAACGAAACAAAAGGCATTTTAAACCTAAATGTTGATACTTACGCGTAGTATTTACGTAATTTATGAGAAAAATATTTGTGCCTGTGTTTATGTCATGAAAATCCTTGAAACCGTCGTTTTTTGCAAATTTCCGTTATTTTTCTCAAAATTACGACGCGGTAGCCAAATTTGGACAACGGATTCGTGTCCAGCAGGCAAAAAATACATTGAAAATGACTATTCGCACTCATGTAACCGAAAAATTTTTCAATTTGTTGTCTAGTATTTTGAAATAATCATCTTTACGCTTTATCGCGCACGCGATTAAGGGTATATAGTATGATTTTTATTTCATATACTGAACATATATTAATCGTACATTATGTGTATTAAGTTTGAAGTCATTCCAATAAACAAATGTGGAAGTTATAAGGAAATGACCGAAAAATAACGCATTCGCCCATTGTGTGCCAATTTGATTCCGGTGGATTCATGTTTCATCTATTATCACATATTGCATGAAAAAAATCTTTTTATTGCGCTTAAACAAGTCCAAACGGCACTCAGAATCATCAACACGTTGTTGTTTTTAGTCTACTGTGAGCAAACGCGATACCCACTTCGAACAGAGCTTTCTCATGCCCAAATGTTCATGCAAAATGGTCAACACGTTCTTTTGATATCTTTTGGGTGTCAACTATTTCACGCAATTTCACTTTACGCTCATCCAAAAACAATTTTGTGAATTTTTTTATGTTTTCGGTGTAGTCACCTCAATTGGGCGTCCAGAGCGTTCCGTATCTGTACGACCGCATTTAAAATCCAGCATACCAGTAAATGATAAGTGATTTTCCAGAGGCCCCCGTAACACTTATCAAGCCATTGCTTTGCTTGAACGGTATTTTTTCCCATCAAAAAATAATGTTTAATCAACACACGAAATTCGATTTTTTCAATTGTTTTGAAAATATCAAAAGTAGTGTCACTAAAACCATTGTAACTTGTAAACTAATCATCGAAATGTCATGAAATTTTAACACGTAACGTTTGAAGGTTGGTACTTCCTAAAAATCATATGGATTTTTTTAAAAAGGGCGACATCTTTGTGTCAGACCAAAAACTTTTTAGCCTACTTGTTAAGTTAGCGTTGCTAATTTGCAATGAATACACAGCCCCACAAAAAAAAAAGTGGGGTATACTTTTGATGCGATATATCAGATCCGTAGTATTTTTGCCCGCTGATCACGAATCTGACGTCAGAATATCGCCATCACATCTCAATTTTTTTCTAACCTCAAAAAATAGGTAAAAATTAGTAAAAATTAAGAAAAATATACTCCTAAAAAATTGATTCAAGCTTTTTCATGAATCCAAAGATGTATTAATATGTATTCGGACACGCTAAGCTAATATTCATCGGTTGGATTGAGCCATACAGTTCTGTTTTCTTTCTAACCTCAATAAATCAGACAGACAGTGCTTCTCGAATGCAAAAAACGAATTCAAATTAAAATTCAACCGATCCTTACCAAATTTGGTACACGGGGATTCTTTGGGTCGCTGATCACGAATCTGAGGTTGGATTTGCAAAATTCAAGATGCCAGATGTTTTCGCGCCATTTTGAAACGCCGAGAAAATTCATCGGTCGATTTTTATTCTTCTACCTGCATCCAGGGCACCTCCACGTGGTGACGGTGGGCAACGGTGTTACTCCACTAGCCGGCAGAGTCCTGGATAACGGCTTAGATGCCGTTATGGCAGGTAGAAGAAAGAGAATTACGATGCAGGGACTCGGAAACCCAGTATCGGCGGTTGGTCAGGGTGGGAAAGCGGGCCCGCAGCCGTCGTCATCCAGCGACCGTAGCTCTTCATGTGTGGGTGACTTGGCTCATGTAGAGTATAATGCTACAAGAAAACGGTCTCACGGTACAAGGACTTTTCATAAGTGCGATAAAAACAGTGATTCATTTTGTTATATTTGCTGTCAACACGTATTGAGTAAAAAATGGGGGTCACCGATAACGGATAAGATTAAAACCTTATATAAGGATTGTTTTAACATTGAAATACAGCACCAGGATACAGATTGGGTTCCCCACATCATTTGCAGTTCTTGCAAAATAATGTTGTACATCAATAAGAAGGCGATTAAATATTCCAGACCAGCAATATGGAATATTTAATTGCTACTTTTGTAATGAATGTTGTATCTAGGCATAACCGAAAAAATAAAAGCACTATTATTTATAACGATGTTTCGACAGTAACAAGACCAACTAAACTAATTCCGCCTCCTGAACCACTTGATGCTGATGTTATGGAAACAAATGATTTCACCTTATCAGTTCATGCCGAAAACATTGAGACTGTCGAAAAAGATTCAAACACTGTTACTAATGAATGTTCTAGTGACAACCTATCATATACTAGTGACACAGATAAAGAATTTCTACCATACAACCGTAAGCCAGAACCAATACTCGTATCACACTCAGAACTTAGTGATCTAGTCAGAGATTTAGGCTTATCCAAAGATGGTTCAGAGCATCTTGCTTCCTTTTTAAAGAAAAGACATTTACTTAAGCCAGAAGCTACGATTTCTTATTCTAGAAACAGAGATGAAGAATTTCGAAAATATTTCACAATGGACGAGGAATTGTCACTTTCATATTGTACCGATGTAAAAGGTCTAATGGATGAATTTCAAAATAACTCATACGATCCTGAAGAATGGAGACTGTTCATTGATTCTTCTAAACGGAACATTAAGGCAGTTTTGCTGCATAATACCAACGTTTACGCTCCCATTCCGATTGCTCATTCCACAGTTATGGAAGAGCAATATGAAAAAATGAAGCAGCTTTTGATAAAAATAAAATATGCTGATCATAACTGGAAAATTTGTGGAGATTTGAAAATTGTAACAATATTGCTTGGCCAACAGTCAGGGTTTACACTTTATCCCTGTTATAAATGTCTGTGGAATAGCAGAGACAGGGAACGTCATTATAAGAAAAAAATTTGGCCAACAAGAGAATCGTTCACTCCTGGTGAAAATAATGTATTGTTTCCACCATTGGTAGATCCAGGAAAAGTTCTTATTCCCCCGCTTCACATTGAGCTTGGACTTATGAAGCAATTCACGAGAGCATTAGATACAAACGGCCCATGTTTCAAATATTTGCATAAAAAATTTCCGAAATTTTCTGAAGCTAAAAATTAAGGCAGGCGTATTTGACGGGCCACAAATAAGAAAATTGTTTCAAGATTCATTATTTGTTACTAAAATGAATAAAGTTGAAAAAGCTGCTTGGCTTAGTTTTAAAGAAGACGCAACAAACTTTTTGGGAAATAATAAAAAGTCCTAAGTACAAAGAAATAGTCGAGAAAATGGTAAAAAATTTTCAAACATTAGGTTGCTTAATGAATCTAAAATTACATTTCCTGGACTCCCACATCGATGATTTCCCAGATAATCTTGGTGACTACAGTGAGGAGCAAGGGAATGTTTTTTTCACCAAGATCTGAAAATCATAGAAAATCGGTATCAAGGACGATGGGATGACCATATGCTAGCGGACTATTGCTGGTCGCTAAAAAGAGAAACAAGTCCTCAAAAGCGTTTGGGCAGAAAGCCTTTGAATAGGTCATTCGCGGAAAAAAGAACAAGATACAGCCAAAAAAAGGAAAGTTAGGCGCGGGTCTAACCTTCGCAATTCTAGGGCTTAAGGGTCTACTATTTGAGAGTATATGGTTTAAAAGTCCTGTTTTGAGTTTATTGGGTCTCATTTTTAAAGTTACAGGGTTATTGAGGTCTATTTTTTTGAGGTTACAGGGTGTGGGAGTCTAAGGTTTCAGGGTTTAGGGTTTAAGAGTATCAGGTTTGAGGATTCCCCAACTGTATACCAAATTTGGTAGGAATCGGTTGGTTTTCAAAAATTTTGTCCGCCATCTTGGATCCGCCATTTTGAATTTTGCAAATCCGACCTCAGATTCATGATCAGCAACTTAAAAAACCCCCGTGTACCAAATTTGGTAAGAATCGGTTGAATTTTAATTTGAATTCGTTTTTGCATTCGAGAAGCACTATATCTGTCTGATTTATTGAGGTTAGAAAGAAAACAGAACTGTATGGCTTAATCCAACGATGAATATTAGCTTAGCGTGTCCGAATACATATTAATACATCTTTGGATTCATGAAAAAGCTTGAATCAATTTTTTAGGAGTATATTTTTCTTAATTTTTACTAATTTTTACCTATTTTTTGAGGTTAGAAAAAAATTGAGATGTGATGGCGATATTCTGACGTCAGATTCGTGATCAGCGGGCAAAAATACTACGGATCTGATATATCGCATTAAAAGTATATCCCACTTTTTTTTTGCACTTAAGGAACTAAAAAATCTAATTATATAGCATATACTTATGTGAAATAATCCAATAATCGGAGTGAATGATTAATTGATTTATTATTAGTCATTTACTTTGCCTATCCTTAGTTATCGCCTTTGTCGTTGTAGCGTCCCGATATTTAAATAATGCCTATTTTGGTACACTACTCATATTTTTTTCGTATGGTTTATTCATAATAATAAACCGAGGGTAACAATTAAAATAAAGGATTTTTACTTAGCAATATATTTTAAAAGTTTTAACACAGTATAAATCTCTAAAAGTTTTAAGTACGTGTTCCAAATTAAGTCATTATACCACACATTAGTATCTCAAGTATAAACCTACATATCTACTATGTCTTAATGTTTACTAAGACGGCCCCGTTAAAATGTATGATTTTTAGTTTCCTATATTACTAAATACATAAAGTATAATATTCATATACTAAAACTATTTTATCAAATATTATATAAGTAAAAAGTGACTACATATTATACTGTGCTACTTTGTCTTCAAAAGTGATACAAAACATTAATAAGTATACTTAGTAAGAGTAGTCCCTAATCTAATTATTATTTCAAATTATCTGACAATAAAATACCAAGACAAATTGGTTGGCGTTCCACTTGGCAATTTCTTTTTAAAAATAACTGGTCAAGTGCAAGTAGGACTTGCGCAGTTAGTGTTCCGTACGTTGATTGCTTTTAAAATAGAAATTTTTGTGACAGATGTGATAATAACTTCACAAAATACACCTCCAATTTTTTTATATTCTATATACAGCCCAAACAAAAATGAAAGTTCATCAGAACAAACCACAATACATGGATCTGGTGTATTTTTCGACGCTGAATTCTAATCCATAGTTAAAAAAAAAGTTTTATTGTATCTTTTTTTAGGCCACAAACATTACTTGAAATGGGCTAAAACTATAGTAATAATGTAATGACTCTTAATAAAGTATGAAAATGGTAGATATCTTATAGTGTAGAGAAGAGAATATGCGTTCAAACCACAGCAAGCGATTTCTATTAATTAAACCAAAATCCACCCTCATAGAGGGTGAAAAGAACCTCTAAAACTCAAATAACGCATGTGAGTTTAAATAACATGTACAAACGGCAAATTCTTGTAGCTCTTAGAACAAAATATCTGAATCTGGTGTAACAACCAGACATTACGCTTACAGGATTGAGACTCACCCCTATAGGATGTAAAAGTCACCCCCACCCACGGAGGTATCTCATAAGTTTCAATAACGACGAAAAAAGTTCAGGCTTTTTAATTTTAGGCAGGGTGAACAAATATGGAGTAAAGTCGCTTGACTATAAACTAATCTTAAAGAGTGGTAGAAACTACCCCTACGCTCTAATGATGCACATGGATGTTATTAAAATTCGGAAAGGAGTACAAGTACTTTTATCTCATTATGCCAAACACTCAAAACAACTAGATTCTTTCTTAATAAGATCGAAAATCATCACTAGGAGGGAGGAACTACCCCCTGGGATTGATGGCTCTTAGAAGTTCTAGCATTTGAGAAAAAAAAATACAGGCTTTCGTAGTCTCAGGCAGGATGTACAAATACTGCCTGAATTTTTTCTCTCAGATGCTAGAACTTCTAAGACCCATCAATCCTAGGAGGTAGTTCCCCCTCCCTCCTAAGTGATTTTCGACCTCTCATTAGGAAGATGATCTAGTTACCTTGAAAGTTTGGCACAATGAAATAAAAGTACTTGATCCTTTCCGAATTTTGATAACATCCATGTGCATCATTCGAGCGTAGGGGTAGTTTCTACCACCCTCTAAGGGTAGTTTATAGTCATGTATCGGTGGTACAAGCGAATCTACTCCATATTTATTCACCCTGCCTAAAACAACAAAATTGTGAACTTTTTTTCGTCGTTATTGAAACTTATGAGATACCTACACCTTATAGAGCTGAGTGTTAACCCTTTAAGAGTAATATCTAGTTGTCACACCACATTCAGATGTTTTGTCCTAAGGGCTACAAGAATTTGTCCTTTGTACATGCTATTTAAACTCACGTGCGTTATTTGAGTTTTAGGGGTACTTTTCACTCCTATAAGGGTGGATTTTGGTTTAATTAATACAAATAGCTTGCTGTGGTTTGAATGCATATTCTCGTCTCTAGACTATAAAATATCTATGATTTTTCACACTTCATTAAGAGTCATTACATTATTACTATAGTTTTATTCCATTTCAAGGGATATTTTTGGTAAAAAAAAATGATACGATAAATCTTTTTTTAACAACGGATTCGAATTCAGCGTCGAAAAATACACTAGATCCATGTATTTTGGTTCGTGGTAATGAACTTAAATTTTTTTTGTGGGACTGCGTTATCAAAGGTAATGCTCTCATGATAATATTCGTTTAATTTACACCTTATGGAGAATATTCGAGAGATTTTTCAAAATTTTTTCATCAGTACTTTTCAAGGTAGGGTTGGTGGACAAGGCTTATTGGCCATTTTTTTTTTAAATCATACAAAGAAAAATGTGCGCAAATATTACATTACAGATATTTTTAAACTCGTGATTTCACAAGCTTTCATTTGACATCATACTCGATGATCTGTTAAAAAAATTTTTTTCACTTCCGATTTCATCCCAAAAACTAACCCCTAGAGTCATAATTTAACTTCTAAAACTACACGGCTTTGATTGAGCCATCAATTACTATATTTGTGCCAAATTTGAACACTCTATGTTAAACAGTTTTGAAGAAAATTGGGTGCAACAGACGGACAGACAGACACCGAAGTGTTCCTTCCGTACGGAACACTAATAAATAAATAAACAGGCAAATTTTTATTTTTCACTCATTACGTCCGCTTTTATTTTAGGTCAAATCTTTTCATAAAGTTTGATTTGTCGAACATTTACATATTTGTAAGAAATAATTTTTTTTTTTAGCTCCGCGAATTTTTTAAAATGTGTGGAAAAAATACCAGATTGAGAAAAAAAAATTAATTTATTTTTATCACAGATATGTCAATATGGAACTTAGGTTGCGACCACAATTTCTTGAACAGTATTGACGATGGAGTGTTCTGTGAAGTTGGTGAGGATGGTTTACAGCTATCAGCCCCTTCCGCGACAAAAATTTAAGAAGAGCTTAAAATTAAAAGCTCCGCTTTCTTTAAGAACGTTCAGTCGTTTATAAAAATTTTAAATATTCGATCGGGTATTTTTTCCTACAATTAAAAAAGTATGTTTTTAAAGCGAATTAATTTTTCCATTATTATATTAATAATGCATATAAATAAGATTGTTATATCAAGGCTTCAAAGAAATTGAATCCGAAATAAAAGAAGATATCAAAGTTAAGTGAACAATAAAAATCAACGAGCAATTAAAAATTTTTAAAATAAATCCTCCACTTGTCTCATTTGGGATCCCAAATCAGTCTGAAAAGAGCTATAGAATATACTTAATAAACTGTTATCTCTTTGCCTCTTATCCATAATACCTCTTTTTTCAGCAAAAGAATATGAAAAAAATTTATAATTATAAATAATCCAGAAACTGTCTCATTTTCCATTTTTTTTTTAAGTCACCTTTACATCATAATAATAATACTAGTAGAAATATAAGAAAAATACAGATCTACTTATTTACAGTCTGTGAAGTAAGAATGCGTTCGAGATAATTCATTTTTGGTAGATGCGAGTCTAGTGATTCAACAAAAAAATCGGTAGAGGTTGTCTACGAATGCATTTTAGTAAGGGTCTTAGTCGATGTCGGGTTCGACCAATGTCGGATCAGAAGATATGCCTGATATTGATAAAGATGAAATAATGTGGGCCTTATCGAGTAAGAAAAACGGCAAAGCACCAGGGGAGGATGATATAACAGTGGAGATGCTGAAAGAAGGAGGAGACGAACTTATGTCTAGAATGTGCCATTCAACGAGTGCTTGAGAACTGGAGGAATACCAGATGCGTGGAATAATGCGATAGTAGTTCTACTACACAAGGAAGAGGACAAAACAAATTTGGAGAACCATAGACCTATTTACTTTTACAGGTTATAACAAACCGAGTTTCTAGAAAATTAGATGACTACCAGCCTGTAAAGCAGGCGGGGTTTAGGAAAAATTTTTAGTACTTGTGATCTTTTAACAATGAGAATGGTAATAGAAAAGTCAGTTGAATATAACTTGTACATCTGTTCTGCTTTTGTCGATTTCTATAAAGCATTTGATACCATCGAACATTGGGCAATTATAGTTTTAGTTTGAAAAGACACACAAATTGACCACAGATACATAGAAATAATAAAGAGTATACATGAAAAGGCAACATCAACTATTAAACTGCACACAGACACAGAAAAAATTAATATTCTAAAAGGAATTAGATAAGGAGACGTCATTTCACCAAAATTATTTAATTCAACATTAGAAGAGGTATTCCAACATCTACAATGTCAAGACAAGGGTATTAAAATAAGCGGAAGCAGACTGAATAACTTAATATTCGCTGATGCCGAAAATCCAGGTGATTTGCAGCATATGTTACGAGAATTAGAACAGAAATCAAGTAAAGTTGGTTTAAAAATGAATCTGAACAAGACCAAAATCATATGTATCAGGACATAATAAACTACCAAACTGAAAATGTCGAAAAATACATTTATCTAGGTCACCAAATTCAACTGAAAAGAGAAAACCAAACAAGTAAAATACATAGGAGAAGGCTGACATGGTCTGCTATCGGAAAATTATCACATATACTTAAAAATAAGAACATTGCCTTAAAGCTTATATCGAAAGTATTCAATCAATGGGTTCTTCCAGTGCTTACGTACGGATGTCAGACTTGAACTTGGACAAAGCAGGCCCTAAAACGAATAGCAGTTACACAAAGAGCTGTGGAGAGGCAAATGATTGGCATATCTTTGAAAGACAGGAGGACCAATGAATGCATTAGACGAACAACAGGAATGACAGATGCTGTTGAAACAATCACCCCTTTAAAGTGGAATTATACAAGACATATCGCGAGATGCACCGACTCAAAATGGAATAACATTTTCCTTCATTGGAGACCGTATACCTGGAAGAGAAAAAAGGGACGTCCGCCAACACGCTGGACAAATGATCTAAAGTTGACTGCCGGGCTGAATAGGATCAGAGAAGCGCAAAGTAAAGCCCAATGGGATAGAATGAGGAAGGCCTATGTTCACTAATGGACGGTTGACATCGGCCTTTGAGATTAGTCGATTCCAAACTTTCGTGGAAATCATGTAAAATCCAAAATGAGTCACTTGTTTGCCCATTGGTTCGAGGCAGTTTTTCTTCGTTCCTATCCAAAGGAATTCAAAATGACACATTCCGTGGCCGTTAAATATATTAAAATATCGGTATTGTTTGTGAATAAATGGGTAAATCGTCAAAACGTGGCTCGGTAGGCAAAGTCACTCGGAAAGTCGAAAAATTAGTCACAAAATCAAGAAAATCGGTTTTGAATGCGACAACATCTTCGTACTCATGTTGTCAAATTCAATTACGTTGAAGAAACATTTGCTAGGCGAAAATCACGTCGTGAAGCGGTTCGCTTGAGCCCACGATAAGATACTAGAGTGGCTCTCACATCCGCCGGACGCCAACCCTATTGAAAACGTTTGGTCCCTTGTAAACAGAAAGCACAGAGGAAAGACTCTAAGGACCTTGACTCAGTTGTCTCGCAGAATTCGAAAATTTGGAAATCATTGCAGAAAATCTTGTCGAAAGCATGCCTCGAAGATGGCAGGCGATTACTGATATAGCAGGCGATTGGACAACTTATAACGTAATTGCGCTGTTGTTAGCAAACCAAAGAATATATTGGTGGCAAAAAAATTTCTCGAAACACATTTTTTCAAGAATTCGAGCGGACACGTCTTACTTGACAGACTGTACGTGGTAACAACAAAGTGACGACTAAAAGATATTTTATTCACTAATGGATGGTGATCTCCGATTCAATAAAGGAAAGGATGAGATATCTCTTAAGACGTAATTATATGTAGATGACTTATGGAATCGACATACAACGAATGTTAATTTTTTAATTCGTTTAAAGTTTTAAACAATTATTGAGAAAGTTATCGAAATTTCCAATTATTTTATCCACTCCTAATACTAAAAAAAATTTGTTTAGTAAACCATAATTCAATTCATTTAATTATTAAAGTTGGGGTAAACATATTACAAAATATGTAAATGCGCTTTTACTATTAATAAGAAATTAACAACTTGATAATTGTTTTATTTCAAATTGAAATTTCACACCGGCAACAAACAAACCTTTTATTTGTTTGTATTTCAAAGTTGCAATTAATTGATAATGATATTTTATCTTAAAAATTACTGCCTAGGCTAAAATCCATTTTTTAAACAACCATCCGTTAGCTTAAAATTGTTAAAAGGTCTCTTCTTCTTCTTGCAGTCTTAAAATGTCTGACTTATTTAGGAAATAGTAAGTCGGTTGTCTTCCTTTAAGATCCTTGACCACTCTCTTCGCTCCAGCTTTGATCAGAACTCTTGAAATGGTTTCCATTTTCTCCACTCCCATAGCGTAATGCAGAGCAGTTCTTTCCAACTAAAAATAGAAAATTAGAATTAGAAAAACGAAATACTTATGAAATCATACCGGTGCACAGTGATTCGGCAAGAACATGCTAGCGGGACAATATTCATGACGTAATTTCCAGGAACCACTGATAACGACTTGTAAATAACCCCCCCATTTAACGAATTCCAAGAATTAATTTGTTTATCACCTCATAAAGGTATCTTATCGGGGGGTCAAAGTAACCCTTATAAGAGAGGTCATTTTCATTTGCAAATCAGTTGCATTTTATGCACACTTGTGATAAAATATTTTAAAATTGGTAGCAAAGTGAAATGAGTTTTTTTGTGATGGAATATTCTGCTGAAGGTATGTACTCTATTATGACTTATATTTTTTATAAAAAATATGTATACTTTTGGTGTAATATCAATTTGTAAATGTATAGATAAATCCAGCAAATTTTACATTAATTGTAAACTTTAAAAGTAGCAACTTTTTTTATCCACATATATCCACCTAGATTTTTCTATATGTAATACCTACAACATTCAGGCACAGATTCATATATATTATAGACCTCGAAAAGGCCCGAAAGTAAAATTATTTTATTTTTTTCAGAACGAGTCGTGACTATGACGAAAATGGAGTTTTTTGAAGAATGGCTAAAACATAACAAAACTGAACGAAACAGTGGCATTCAGTGAAAAATTCAATATGTCTGATGTTTCTGACGATTCTCTAAAACGACTCAAAATGAAAATATCGAGCCTTTCAGCAAAATTCAATCAAAAGTGGACTTCTTTAAAGTGTAACAAAGAAATGTTTCTAATCAAACATAAAGATTGGTTAGAGGGATCCGGAATCGAAATAAAGATGTGTGTTAACCAGCCGTGCACTTCAACTTCATCAGCGGCTCTTTCCGTAGGGCGACCCAGAAAATCATTTGAAGACTCATCAACGAAAACGAAGAGACGGAGAGTAGAAGATCTTTTGGAATCGCGAAGTGCAAGTGAGCTTATTACACCAGCTGAGTTAGCTACTCGAAAAGAAGGGCATCGAAGTGTTGCTAAACAGATCCATAACGTCGCGGTCAGTGAAATTAGAGAAAAGAATAAGTGTTCTGAACAAAGTCGGCAGTTAACACCAGACGAAGCTTTAGCTTATTATGTGGACTCGAAATGGACTTCTCACTCATTTAAACGACAAGAAAATGGTCAATGAAAGCGGGACATCAAGTGTATCCATCGTTTTATAGTTTAGGTAAGTCCAAAGCTTCTTGTTGTCCTTCTGACGAATATATTTCTGTGACTGAATCTCGAGCTGAAATTAAACTTCACGAGATTTAAACGGCTGAACGATTAGTTAAAGCTCAGACGCAAGTCATTAGAAGTGTGTTACCTCGTTCATATTATACGTTGGTACGCAAATGGGGCTGTGATGGGAGTTCGGGGCATAGCACGTATAAGCAGAAATTTGAGAACACTAACGCTACAGACGAATTTTTGTTCGTATACTCATTTGTCCCTTTAAGACTGCTTGATGGCGAAACTGTGATCTGGCAAAATCCAAGACCTTCCTCTACTTTATATTGCCGTCCTATTAAGTTTATTTTTGCCAAGGAGACAAAAGAGTTTACGAAAGAAGAAACTTCTAAAATTTTAGATGAAGTAAGTCAGCTTCTTCCAACATTATGTAACGTTGCTGGATCTCAAATCTCTGTTAAACACGATTTGTTGTTAAACAATGACTGATGGCAAAGTGTGCAATGCCTTAACAGACACGAGTTCAACACAAAAGTGTTATATATTTGCGGTGCCACCCCCGTCTACTATGAACGAGGAGTCAAAGAAGTATCCCAGCAACGAAGAACGCCTTGCATTTGGTTTATCTACTTTACATGCATGGATCCGCACGTTTGAATGTTTGCTTCACATCAGCTATCGTTTAGAAATAAAAAAGTGGCAAGTCAGGGAGATAACGTCAAAGCTATTGTGAAGCAACGCTCACAAGAGATACAAAAAGTGTTTAAAGATCGTATGGGTCTCATTGTAGATAAACCAAAACCTGGGTATGGTAACACAAACGATGGAAATACAGCACGTAGATTTTTTTTTTTTCCAAAGCTGAGCGAAATTACAGGATTAGACGTAAACCTTATTCGTAGATTTCATGTAATTTTAAGAACTTTGTCATCGGGATATGACATAAATTATATAGAATTCGAAAAGTTTTGTGTTGATACTAGAAAATTATACCTTGATTTGTATTCGTGGTATTTCATGCCCGTTACTGTGCATAAAATTCTTGTACATAGCGCGGAAGTTATAAAGTCTTTTCTTCTTCCCATTGGACAACTCTCCGAAGAAGCCCAGGAGGCAAGAAATAAAGACTGTCGTAGATTCCGTGAACGGCACACCAGGAAGCGGTCACGTATTGCCACAAATACAGATCTTTTGAGAATGCTTTTAATTACGTCTGATCCTGTTATCAACTCATATAGAGAATTATCGCGAAGAAAATTTACTTCTTTGCCATCGGAGGTTCTGCAGTTGATTATCCCACCTTCATTGCCATTCGAAACACCATCAGTAAGTCATCATCACGAATTAAATGAGGAGGATTATTTACTCTCTGAATATTCTACTGAATGGGAGAGCGGTGATGACGACTCATCTGATGGTGATTAGTAGGTTTAAGTATTTTTTTATTGTAATTATTATTCTTATTTTATTGTGTGTTGTAGTTGCTTATAATTCATGCCTAAGTATATAAGTTATTTAATATTATATTTATTTTACTTATACACCTTGTTATTGTAAATAATTGATATATAGATACTGTTATTGTACTAATTTATTTTAAAAGAAATAATATTTTGTAAATTAATAAATGCGGGTACTATCATTATGATTTTTATTTTTTTCCTAGAAATTTCTTTGTACACAAACATGATTGTGCTTTTCACATATAATGAGTAGGTAGACGTATGTAGCTAATTAAAGAACAATTAGCGACAGTAGTGAACAAATGAGACACATTAGTAAACCACTTCCGTCTTGCAGCTACATATTTCGATTAATACACATACAGTACACATTTTTTCAACTTTTTTTTTTTCTTAAAATAGCTTAAGATACCTGGACTATACATAAACAATTGAAATAAGTGAAGAAATAATATTGTCCCGCTAGCTTGTACTAGTCGAGACACCGTGCGGTGTTTGAATGCTTGTCTGTCACGGTATTTTTTTTTTTCAGACACTGTGTGATGTAAAAACTGATACATTACAAAAATTTGATAAAAACAGGAATGCATATGAACTGTGCATGCTATTGCAGGCGAAGTTGTTTAGTATTAGTTATAAGGCAGCTGAATCATAACTTATGATGATTTCACTTCAAAGTGTGACTTAATAAACAACTAGGCAAAACTTGCGTTTATTTCTAGTGTGTAGATCCCTAAAAAATCTTCGACTATTCTACCAATCATAATAATTTGCGTCGGTCAAAGTTCAAGCCAATGCAATGTGACCGATAAAGTCTATAAGGCCATCACATCGGCACAATATGCCATCAGACCTTAACGGCATACTGTGCCGCAGCCAAGGGGAAACAGAGGGGACGTATACCTCCCGGCTGCATAGTTCTCGAAAATACTCCCCTAAGAAACGGGGATCATCAATTTCTAGTGTACTGTGTTGGGATAATATAGTTTGGGGCCCCAAAGTTTGTAGATTTGCTTTGTTATTAAAATATTGTTATTTGTAAACAATGTCGCGTCACGTACCTACGTTTTTAGCTTAACCTGGTATTTTAATATCAAGTGATAATAACAGATAATAACATCAGCTGATCGCCAAATACGTTCAGGTGCGTCTAACTTTAGTTAAAGTTCATGACCATGAAAAGCAAGACTACTTATATTTTTATTAAATAAACGGTACGTACGCATAAACAAGTTAGTATTATATTTCTCCCACCGTTTTTCAGAGTACTTATACATACTGGATACGAAAGACGAAATGAAATTTAAAGTGCAGTAACGGTAAGAACTAAAAATTCGTTTCTATAGTGAAGTTTTTCAGGGGTATTCAGAAATAAGCGCTTCGTTTATTAAAAAACCAGCCAAGTGCAAGTCGGACTTGCGTAATTAGTATTCCGTACGATTTGAAAATAACATTACCTTACCTATGCTAAGTTAATTAGGTTTCTGATATGTATATATCTTAAAGGCTACTATACACGCTCAGGTATACCTGCAGAGGCAACCTGTGCAGGTATACCTCAACAGGTTTACCTGCACAGGTTAGGACCCACACACGCAATGGTGAAACTGTGCAGTTCTGGTTTAAAATTATGCCGGAGACGCGGGAGAGTGGACTACTAGCCTTTATAGCCCTTTATATAATAAATAATATAAACCACCAAACCACCAAAATATAAACGTTTTATGCAAACCTGCTCTTTTGAAACCTCACTGAATAAAAAAACCGGTCAAGTGCAAGTTGAACTTGCACAATTAGTGTTCCGTACGTTGATTGTTTTTAAAATATAAATTTTTGTTAGGGTGGTATAAAATGATCAGTGACTTCACAAACTACACTCCAAATGAGTTTTCAACAAAGTTTTGTTTCCAATCTTTACTGAAAACTTGTTTTTTTTTTTTATATACCAAATAAATTATTAAAGGTAATACACTCGTGATAATTTTCGTTCAATCTATACCCCGTGGAGAATATTCCAGAATTTTTTCAAAATTTTTTGATCAGTACTTTTCAAGATAAGGTAGGGGACAGCGATTTTTCGCGATTTTTTAAAAGTAATACGAAGAAAAGTGTACGCAAGTATTACATTATATATATATATATATATATATATATATATATATATATATATATATATATATATACATATATTTTATTCGTGTTTTCACAAGCTTTCATTCGACACCACACTCGATGACCTAGTAAAAAAATTTTTTTTTTTTCACTTCCGATTTCACCCCTCAAAACGAACCCCTTAGTCAAAATTTATGTTACGGTGGTATAAAATGATCAGTGACTTCACAAAACACACTCCAAATGAGTTTTCAACAAAGTTTGTTTCCAATCTTTACTGAAATCTGATGACCTTGAAATTTTTGTTTTTTTTTTAATACCAGATAAATTATTAAAGGTAATGCACTCGTGATAATTTTCGTTCAATCTACCCCCCGTGGAAAATATTCCAGAATTTTTTCAAAATTTATTGATAAGTACTTTTCGAGATAAGGCGCGGGACAGCGATTTTTTTCGCGATTTTCTGAAAATAATACAAAGAAAAGTGCGCGCAAGTATTACATTATATATATATATATATATATATATATATATATATATATATATATATATATATATATTACTCGTGTTTTCACAACCTTTCATTTGACACCACACTCGATGACCTAGTAAAAATATTTTTTTTTCACTTCCGATTTCACCCCCAAAAATTAACCCCTTAAGTCAAAATTTAACTTTCAAAACTACATGGCTCTGATGAGGCCATCAATTCCTATATTATTACCAAATTTCAAGTTTCTATGACAAATAGTTTCGGAGAAAATCCGGTGTGACAGACAGACAGACAGACAGACATACAGACAGACAGACAGACAGACAGACACCGAAGTGATCTTATAAGTGGTCCGTACGGAACACTAAAAAGGATAAATACCATTGCGCATTCTTCTGCGCAACTCTGGAACAGGTAAAAATATGTTTTTCCATATTTACTCCGGTCGCCTGTACAGTTCAAAAAACCTGTACGGATTTTACAATACACTCTCCGGTTTACGGTTTACCTGCGCAGGTCTACCTGTGTAGGCAAACCTGTCAGGTAAACCGGAGCGTGTATAGCAGCCATAAGATTCTGCTACCTAAATATTTATTTAATTATAAACAAATAAAAGAAAATTTTGTCTCTCTATAGGAGCGACGCGCTACTCGATAACAGTAATGTACTGAAAAGTATATTACAAAAACCTTCATCATATCGTCATAGTTTTCTTATGTCACATAAATCATGAAAGTAATGTACTCGTGATAATTTTCGCCCAATGTACCCTATGAATATTCCAAAATTTTATCAAAATTTTTTGATCGGTACACTTCGAGATAGGGAAGGGTGGGGATTTTTAGCTAGTATGTGCAAGTGTTACATTATATACATTTTTTAACTCGTTTTTTACAAGCTTTCATTTGACATCCCACTCGATCATCATCATCGTTTCCCATGATACCTCAGTCGAGACATAGAGCCTCCACAAAAGCGCTTCATCTCACTCTGCTCTGGGCTAACCGCTTGCCTTCTGTCCAGGTTTTCTTCATGGACTCGACTTCTCCAAGAACGGCCCTATGCCAGGTAGTTTTAGGTCTTCCTCTGCCACGTTGATCTTGGGGCGTTTTAATCAGGGCCATTCTGCCGATGTTGTTGATAGGTCTATGAAGTGTGTGGCCGATCGAACCCCATTTTCGCTTTCTAATTTCAGTTTCAATTTGTTGTTGGTCTGTTGCCCCCCCCCCCGCCCCCCCCCCCCGCCATAATTCCTCGTTTGTTATGGTATTGAATCAGAAAATGCAAAGTATCTGCCGAAGGCATTTATTTATAAATGTTTGTAATTTGTTTGTTATCGATTTTGTGATGATGATACTGTAACATTAGACAATCTAAGATTAAAAAGATGTATCTAATAGGAGATTCTGGAATGCATAGAAAAGTATCGAAATTATAAAATGTAAAAGTAGTATAAATAAAGACAGAGGGCCTATTCATTATAGTCCCCTGTACTGGTTACTTGACCAGAACTGATGGCCCCGCCCATGCCGCTTGAATAATTCAGATGTTATTCTAAGTATAAATAAGGTAGATGAAGTTATCATGTTTGTGGTGGCGTATGGGTGGCGTGTCGACGGCAAGAATAACGTTTCAACATAGATCAACTATGACGTTAATAAAAACCGTATATTTAAAGGTAAAGGCATATGTATTTCCAGAGGAAAACAATTAAAGTATGGTCCATTTCTATTCGGTATTTAAATTTAGAAAGCGAGTTTACCTATTTAGGTTACTTTTAGGATATTTCTGAATTTAACGGCATTTCTAATGGTATATTGTTTTCAATATAAAAATTTAACTAAAACCATAACCCATAACCAAAGTTGACGATATTTGTAAAAAAAATTGGATGAAATGCCCAATACATTACAATGAATAGTACAGTAGTAATTATTATGGTAATGTAATTTGACAGGTTATTCTGATGGCAAAACACAAAATATGCTAGAAGTAGTAGGACTGTACAACAGGGTGGAGGATTTAAACAGGGTAATTTGTCAATAAACTTCCATAGAAGAAAATAAATAATGCTTATTTGTTTAATTGGAATGAAATGTTCTCTAAATTTTGAATTTGAAGTGCTTTTCTTGTTGATATTATTCAGACGACGAAAACTGATTGGTAAATCTTACTTGCGGCAAAATAATAATATTTTCAAAAGTTTGAACAAAAAATATCCAAACTATGTGACTACCAAAACCCAAATGGAACCAACGAAGAAATATTACATATTCTCGGTAGTACAGAATATGTTAAGTCATTATTGCTCCTCTTTTTTTTGTAATTGTAGATCTTTTGGTTGATCTCTTTTGGTTGCTCTCCTTTGGTTGATACAGAAAAGGTTGCATATAACTCAAACAAATGACTTCCAAGTCTAAATGATACTAGTCTTCTTCTTTCTTCTTCCTCCGTTAGGACCATGTCCTGTGTTCACTTCAAAGAAAAAAAAGAAACAATTGCGATGATGAAGACCAGCTCTCATACCATCTTGTTGGTGGTCTTCCAAGCGGTCGAGGTGTGTTGGGTTGCTTCTCTTTTGCAACCTTAGCCAACCGGTCATTTGGCATTCAGTCCACATGGTCTCTCCATTCTATTCTCCTATTCCTTGCCCATCTCACTACATCCTGTATTTCACACATTTCCCTTATTTCTTCACATCTCTTCCGGTCAAATAAGGTATGTCCTGTTATCGATCTAAGTGTTCGCATTTCTGTTGTTCTTACGAGTCGTTTTGTTATTGTGTTCTCCGCTCTGGTTTCTATCGCGTACGTCATGATCGGTCTTACGCATGTTTTGTATATTCTTACTTTGCTCCTGGTGCTCATATATTTGTTTCTCCAAATTATATCTCTTAAGTATCCTGATATTAATGATGCCTTTGTTGTTTGAGTTTTTACTTCCTCCTTAAGGTTCCTGGTACTTGTTATGTTTGCCCCTAGATATCTGAAGGACAGCACTTGTTCTACACTCTGATCATAAATCCCGAGTTTGCATCTTTTCGACTCTTTAGATATCGTAAGGGATTTTGTTTTCTTTACAGATATTTGCATATTAAACACTTTTGCTGTTTGTTGGAACTTATGTAGGAGTCTCTGTAAGTTATCTTCGTCTTCTGATATGATTACTGCATCATCGGCGTAGCATATTATTTTTATTTCTTTGTCTCCCAATCGATATCCTCTCCCAGTTTTCTTTACTTCGTTTATTATTACATCCATTATGATGTTAAATAAGATTGGGCTTAGGCTATCTCCTAGTCAAACGTCTAAAGTTGATTGGGAAATCTTACTTCAATTGCGGCAACATGACAATACTTTCAAAAGTCTTGACATAAAATATTCCAATATAGTAGAAGTACTTATGTAATTTTAAATGATTAATTTTGTCTTGTTCTTCTAGTTGCCAAACAATATGGATTTATACCTTTTTCTGCTATTGTTAATTTCTACAAGCTTTTATGACACAAATGGAGCCAATATATTGGTTGTTTTCCCTCATGTATCTCGCAACCACTTTAAAGCAACAACAAAACTAGTAACATCACTTGAAATAAAAGGACATAATGTAACGTTGGTCACTCCACATAAATTGGGGATAAATGGTGACAAAACCATAACCGAGGTTCATCTTTATGATATTGTTGAACCTATAGAAAGTAAGTATTTAAGCTAAGAGCAGGAGTTTTATAAGTATGGTGTAAAAACTAAAGAGTGACCGAAAAATTAGCGCTTTTTTGCAACCTCCATAACTTTGAGACAAAAAAGCTAACTTAACCTAAAAGGTCTTAAAGCTAATTAAAAATCTAGAAGGACGTTTTTTTTATTTAGGAGTAACTTCCCCCTATTTTGAGGGCTAAAAGGGTAAAAATAAATAAGTTTTTAACCGAAAATAATATATATATATATATATATATATATATATATATATATATATATATATATATATATATATATATTATATATATGAGGCTGGTTTGAAAAGTCCGTGCAAAGTCCGAGAGATGGCACCACCGGCGCGTATCGAGGTCATGTTTAGTTAGTAGCATCTCTTGAATGAACGCACACCAAGTTTCAGCCATATTGGTCTATTTCTCTGTGTTTGGCATTCGTGTAAATCAAGGAAGTCGAGTGATTTTCAAAAAATGGACGAAAAAGAATTTCGTGTGGTGATTAAACATTACTTTATGAAAGGCAAAACGCCTCAGGAGACTAAAGAGAAGCTTGATAAACATTATGGTGACTCTGCACCTTCGATTAGAACAGTTTATAAGTGGTTTCAAAATTTTCGGACTGGCCATATGGACACAATTGATCAAATCCATGATATGGTGAAGGATGACAGAAGAGTTAAGGTGCCTGAGATTGCTAGTGCTGTGGGCATCTCGACTGAACGGGTACATAATATTTTGCATAAACATTTGGACATGAGAAAGCTATCCGCAAGATGGGTGCCGCGATTGCTCACGCTTGACCAAAAACGGAATCGTGTGAAGTGTTGCAAGGATGATTTGCAGCTGTTCCAGAAGAATCCGGAGGACTTTAAGCGTCGTTTCGTCACTGTGGATGAAACATGGATACATTACTATACTCCTGAGACCAAACAACAATCTAAACAATGGGTTACAAAGGGGGAATCTACACCAAAAAAGGCGAAGATCGTTCCTTCGGCCGGAAAGGTTATAGCGACTGTCTTTTGGGATTCGCAAGGGAAAATCCTTATCGACTATCTGGAAAAGGGTAAAACTATTACAGGTGAATATTATTCATCGTTATTGGACCGTTTGAAAACCGAGCTGCAAGAAAAACGCCCGCGATTGGCCCACAAGAAAGTCCTTTTCCATCACGACAACGCACCAGCACACACCTCGGCAGTTGTGGTCGCAAAATTAATGGAAATAGGATTCCAACTTGTTTCACATCCCCCCTATTCTCCAGACTTGGCTCCCTCGGACTACTATTTGTTCCCCAATTTGAAGAAATGGCTGGCAGGACAAAGATTTTATTCAAACGAGGAGGTGATTGCAGACACTAATGGATATTTTGCAGACTTGGACAAATCCTACACATCGTTGGACGAAGTGTATAAGCCTAAAAGGAGACTATGTCGAAAAATAAAAAAGGTTTACCCCAAACACATAAGTAGTTTTTATTTTTGCACGGACTTTTCAAACCAGCCTCGTATATATATATATATATATATATATATATATATATATATATATATATATATATATACACATATATTTATGATCTGTAATTCATGAAAATAAATCACTTAAATTATTTGCGCATTTTAACCCCGTTTTAGGGGGTGGCTACCGTTCAGCTATAACTTTCAAAGACATGGAGTTACAAAATATTAATTGGATATGTTACCAGGAACTAAAAAATTATGCTCACGTTTAGATTTGTGACCTTCCTAATTAGAAATTCAAAAAAACTCCAGTAAACACGTCAGTAATTGTCGGATTATTTATTGAATAAAGGAAAACGAGGTTAATTAAAAATAACCGGTCAAGTGCAAGTTGAACTTGCGCAAGTAGTGTTCCGTACGTTGATTGCTTTTAAAATAAAAAATGTTGTAACGGAAGTATAAAATGATCAGTGACTTCACAAAACACACCCCAAATGAGTTTTCAACAAAGTTTATTTCCAATCTTTACTGAAAATTGATAACCTTGAAATTTCTGTTTTTTTTTATATACCAGATAAATTATTACAGGTAATGCACTCGTGATAATTTTCGTTCAATCTAAACCCCGTGGAGAATATTCCAGAATTTTTTCAAAAGTTTTTAATAAGTACTTTTGGAGATAAGGCGGGTGGACAGCAATTTTTCGCGATTTTTTAAAAATAATACAAAGAAAAGTACTCGCAAGTATTACATTATTATATATTTTTTACTCGTGTTTTTACAAGCTTTCATTTGACACCACACTCAATTACCTAGCAAAAATTTTTTTTTTTTCACTTCTGAGTTCACCTCCCAAAACTAACCCCTTAAGTCAAAATTTAACTTTCAAAACTACATGGCTCTGATGAGGCCATCAATTCCTATATTATTACCAAATTTCAACTTTCTATAAGAAATAGTTTCGGAGAAAATCGGGTGTGACAGACGGACAGACAGACGGACAGACACCGAAGTCATCTTATAAGTGTTCCGTACGGAACACTAACTAGTGCACTGATTTAGATTGTACCATATTTTTGTTAAAAATTTGCTTCAATATATTCACCGTCCCTTTCTAAATGGGTCATTGTTCTTCGAGAAAAGTCTTTTATTACATCTCTAATTACGTAAGGAGTTATAGCTTCACATGTTTCCCTAATGACTCTCTCAAGATGATCAAGATCTTGAAATGGCCTTTTAAGATAAACCTTTTCTTTTAAGTAGCCCCATAAAAAAAAGTCTACAGGAGTGATGTCCGGAGACTTGGGGGCCAAGTAAACTGCACATACCTCCCTATTACTCTACTATTAAAAATGTACAGGAGACAATCTCAAAACATTTCTCGTACTGTGACATGATGCACCAACATGTTGTTACCATATACGTTGTCTTTCAATTATTGCTGGCTGATGACTCAGGCAACTCACTATTTAAAAATTCTAGGTAACGTTATTTCGAAAAACGAATGGTCCAACCATTCCATTTTTAAAAATTCCACACCGTACATTGGTTTTAAAAACGAGTATTGATCTAGAGTTTGGATATTGAAGTTAGGATTAACATCGATCCACCAGCGATAGTTTTGAGAACATACTGTCCCATTAGACGTAAATGTCGTTTCGTCAGAAAAAAGTATTTGTCTTGCCATAAACCTGTTATCTTCCACCTCTCCTTGAAACCAAGCACAAAATTAAAATCTTCGTTCAAAATCTCCTGCTTTTAAAGTATGGGTAAATTGGGGTTTGTATGGTTTAAATTTAGTTGATATTAAAATTCTTACAACTGTAGTTTTATTCACATTCAATAAAGCTGATCTTTTCCGAAGGGAATCTTTTGGCTTTTCTACTACCGACAGCATTACTTGATTGTGATTATCTTCATTTGAAACCCATGCTCTTTGTTTCTTTTTAAATTTATTTTCAACCCTTAAATCTTGAATTTATTTTTTGGATATCCTACAGTTGTGAAGTGTACAGTTTTATCAGGGTGTCTATTATTAAAGGTTTCTACTGCTTCTCTAAAAGTTTTATAATTATCTCCAACCATGAGAGTAATTTTAATTTTATCAACACTCAATTTTACTGGCATTTCTCTCTCTTTCTTATTGCAAATACAGACTGACGTTAGCTTTGAAGTTGTTAGGTATTTCCAAAGATATGTTCATTTATTTTCAGCCTAAAATTTGATTTACGATGTGTTTACTGGAGTTTTTTTGAATTTTTAACTAGGAAGGCGACAGATCTAAACGTGAACATAATTTTTTTAGTTCCTATTAACATTTCCAATAAATATTTTGCTCTGTATTTAAACACACCTTACTCTTCATTATAAATCATTATTTTTTTATTTACCCTGTATGGTATATCATCAAATATTTTAAATTTTTGATGCTTGATTATGGTTTTCCATGTGACGCAGAACTTTTTTCAAAAATAAATTTTGTAATGTAACATAAATTTTTTCTCCATTTATATAAAACTTTTTGGGAGACACTGTATAAATAGCAGGATACTCTTCTTATTGCAACCCCCTTTTAGGGGGTGGTTTTAAATTTATTATACGCTAGTGGGTTGAAAATAAGTAAATACTTGAAATTCTTGTCCTATTTTCATGAATTACACAACATAAACATTTTTTACGAGGCTGGTTTGAAAAGTCCGTGCAAAAATAAAAACTACTTATGTGTTTGGGGTAAACCTTTTTTATTTTTCGACATAGTCTCCTTTTAGGCTTATACACTTCGTCCAACGATGTTCCAGTTTGTTGATCCCTTCCGAATAATAGGATTTGTTCAAGTCTGCAAAATATCCATTAGTGTCTGCAATCACCTCCTCGTTTGAATAAAATCTTTGTCCCGCCAGCCATTTCTTCAAATTGGGGAACAAATAGTAGTCCGAGGGAGCCAAGTCTGGAGAATAAGGGGGATGTGAAACGGACTTTCTTGTGGGCCAATCGCGGGCGTTTTTTTTTTTGCAGCTCGGTTTTCAAACGATCCAATAACGATGAATAATATTACCTGTAATAGTTTTACCCTTTTCCAGATAGTTGATGAGGATTATCCCTTGTGAATCCCAAAAGACAGTCGCCATAACCTTTCCGGCCGAAGGAACGGTCTTTGCCTTTTTTAGTTTCCCCCTTGGTAACCCATTGTCTAGACTGTTGTTTGGTCTCAGGAGTATAGTAATGTATCCATGTTTCATCCACAGTGACGAAACGATGCTTAAAGTCCTCCGGATTCGTCTGGAGCAACTGCAAACCATCCTTGCAACACTTCACACGATTCCGTTTTTGGTCAAGCGTGAGCAATCGCGGCACCCATCTTGCGGATAGCTTTCTCATGTCCAAATGTTTATGCAAAATATTATGTACCCGTTCATTCGAGATGCCCACAGCACTAGAAATCTCACGCACCTTAACTCTTCTGTCATCCATCACTATATCATGGATTTGATCAATGATTTCTGGAGTCGTAACCTCCACAGGCCGTCCAGAACGTTCAGCGTCACTTGTGCCCATATGGCCAATCCGAAAATTTAGAAACCAATTATAAACTGTTCTAATCGAAGGTGCAGAGTCACCATAATGTTTATCAAGCTTCTCTTTAGTCTCCTGAGGCGTTTTGCCTTTCATAAAGTAACACAGTGCAACACGAAAAAAAATAACCATATACGGACACCACCACGTGATAATAGACCAAAAAAAAAAAGACCCGTGTCTCCCAGTTTTTCCGAAAGTCATGTACTTTTTTTTTTATGGGCCCCCAAAGATTTGAGGCCTGGGTGTAATTTTTGCCAAAAAACTCATCATATTCTGAGGCTCATATCTTGCAAACCGTTCGGAATTTTAATTTACTTTCTGTGGCAAAGTTGTAGCCCTTGTTCATCTTCAAGATCAAAATAGCAAAAAACTGTAAAAAATTCGATTTTTTTTACCTTTTTTTCCCTGTTTAGGCCCCTAGTTCAAAATTCAAGGAAACAATCAACTACAAAAATGTAGCTAAGATCTTAGTAAACAACTTCTAGAATATATGAACTTCCTAGGAATGATTCTTAACACTGTTTAGGTTTTTTGCGATTTTGATCTGGAAAATGAAATTTTTTGGATTTTATATGTTCACAATTTTTGTTCTTTATGACAAGAGCTACAACTTTGCCTCAGAAAGTAAATCAAAATTCCGAACGGTTTGCAAGATATGAGCCTGAGAAAATGATCAGTTTTTTGCAAAAATGACACCGAGGCCCCAAATCTTTGGGGCCTCATAAAAAAAAAAATGCATTACTTGGGGCAAAACTGGGAGACACGGGTCTTTTTTTACCCGAGGCTCCTAGTTTTGGCCCAATTCATGTACTTTTTTTTATGAGGCCCCAAGGATTTGGGGCGTCGGTGTCATTTTTGCAAAAAACTAATCATATTCTCAGGCTCATATCTTGCAAACCGTTCGGAATTTTGATTTACTTTCTGAAGCAAAGTTGTAGCTCTTGTCATAAAGAACAAAAATTGTGAACATATAAAATCCAAAAAATTTCATCTTCCAGATCAAAATCGCAAAAAAAAAACTTTAAAAAAGTAGATTTTTCGCGAAAATTTTAACTTTTGCGGCTACCTAAACAGTAATCATTCCTAGGAAGTTCATATATTCTAGAAAGTTGTTTACTAAGATCTTAGCTACATTTTTGTAGTTGATTGTTTCCTTGAATTTTGAACGGTTTGCTAGCTATGGGCCTAAACAGGGAAAAAAAGGTAAAAAAAATCGAATTTTTTTACAGTTTTTAGCTATTTTGATCTTGAAGATGAAGTTTTTTTTACTTTAAATGTTCACAATTTTTGTTCCTTATGACAAGGGCTACCACTTTGCCACAGAAAGTAAATTAAAATTCCGAACGGTTTGCAAGATATGAGCCTCAGAATATGATGAGTTTTTTTTGCAAAAATTACACCCAGGCCTCAAATCTTTGGGGGCCCATAAAAAAAAAATGCATGACTTTCGGAAAAACTGGGAGACACGGGTCTTTTTTTTTTTGGTCTACTATCACGTAGTGGTGTCCGTATATGGTTTTTTTTTTCCATAACTTAAAAAATTACACACAGTGTAATGTTTAATCACCACACGAAATTCTTTTTTCGTCCATTTCTTGAAAATCACTCGACTTCCTTGATTCACACGAATGCCAAACACAAAGAAATAGACCAATATGGCTGAAACTTGGTGTTCGTTCATTCAAGAGATGCTATTAACTAAACATGACCTCGATACGCGCCGGTGGTGCCATCTCTCGGACTTTGCACGGACTTTTAAAACCAGCCTCGTATTTTCTGTTAAAATCTTATTTGGTTTCACTGTTTTAACCTCCAAAATAGGAGATAGTTATCCCTAAATAAAAAAACTGAAAAATATGTCCTAGAATTTTAATTACCTCTAACTTAAGACATTTTTACGTTAAGTTTGCTTTTTTGTCTCCTTGTTATGAAGGTTGCAAAAATGGGCTAAAATTCACACTTTTTTACAGTTACTCTTCACACAACAGTTCCCTCGTAAATAATAAAATAAATAAAAGTATATTAGCTTTTTTACATGTAGTTTTTGCAAGCTTGGTTAATCTTATATTTTTCAAAAATTAATAATCTGATTTTTTAGGGTTCAAGACTGATTTTTTCGAGACTCACAACGACCCACATGGTTACTGGTCAAGCCTTAAATATACAGAAGAACTCGGATATAAATATGCTAGCCATGTTTTTAAACAACAAAAATGTTACAGATCTTATCAAATCAGATTCTTCTTTTGATTTAGTACTTGTAGAAGACGTTTCAGCTGATGCTCTTACTATATTCTCATATATTTTCAAATGTCCTCTAGTGGTTTTACTTTCTGAACCTCTGTCCTTGTTTTATGATAACTATTTGTTTCGTAAAATGGAATGGTTGGATGATATAATGCAAAATGGCCATCGTTACGTAATTAAGGAATTTTATAGAAAATTAATTATTTTACCCCAGCAAAATAAAATTATTCAGGATATAATTCCTGATGCACCAGATATCAGAGAAATTTTATATAATACTAGTTTGGTTCTTATTCCAAGTTACCCTGCTTTAAGTAAATTGGTTCCACGATACTTCAACGTAAAGCAGATAGGTGGTTTTCACATAGATAATCAAAAACATGAAGTTCCAAAAGATATTGAAAATTTTTTGAACGGTTCCAAAAAAGGAGTTATAGTTATATCAAATGATATTAAGAAAAATGAGACGAACTTGGAATTATTTTTGGTTCTTAGTGGATATTATTTATCTAAAGATATAATGTGGGAATCAAATGTATACACAGAAGAAATTTTAGGTAAGATTTCAATTTAGACTAGTTTTATTTTGAGGTACTTGGAGAGTTTTACTTTTGAAACTTAGTTTGTTAATGTTACAATATCTTCAGTTAATAACGAAGTAATATAATAATGGAAATTGTTATTTTTTAGTGTTCCGTACGGAACACCTATAAAATCACTTCGGTGTCTGTCTGTCCGTCTGTCTCGCCGTCTGTCTGTCCGTCTGTCTGTCCGTCTGTCTGTCCGTCTGTCTGTCCGTCTGTCACACCCGATTTCCTCCGAAACTATTTGATAGAGAAAATTGAAATTTGGCTACTAATATAGGAATTGATGGTCTCATTAGAGCCGTGTAGTTTTAAAAAATTAAATTTTGACTTAAGGGGTTAGTTGGGGGGGGGTGAAAAATCGGAAGTGAAAAAAATAATTTACCAGGTCATCCAGTGGGATGTCAAATTAAAGCTTGTAAAAAGACGAGTTCAAAAATATATATAATGTAATACTTGCGCACAATTCTCTTTGTATTATTTTTAACAGGTTGACTGCCGACCACTCCGATCGGAGTGCGTCGGGTCTCTTCGCCAACGCCGTCTACTCCGATCGGAGTTCGACATGCGTTCTTACGAAACGTTTTAGTATTCCATCGGCGTTGTATATGAAACGTGTTTCTAGTGGTGGCGTTGCTTAAAAACGCAAGTTCTAACAGGTGCTTAAGTGGTTCCGCGGATTTGCTTTTGGTTTGGTTGTAATCTGCCGTACAATATGGACAATCAACCTGGGCCTTCTGGTATTAAAAAAAAAAAGAAGACATTGTAGTGATGAAAAAAAGGTATATGATAAGAAAAAGAAGCTAACTGACACTGAATTATTGCAGCTATTGGAAGAAAGCGGAGGTAATAGTGACGAACATTACGTACCAGACACAGACGATAGTGATGTAAATTCAAGCTCCGAGTCCGAAGAAGAGAATTTTATAGACCCTATTCGGCCACATCAAACACTTCCTAGCCTTGATGAGATAAAATGGAACGACAGAGGTGCGTTAAAAATTTTGTTCCAGAAAACCCAGGAATTATTGGTGCAAATTCCAGGACAGTGTGCACCTATCGATTTTTTCGAAATGATCATTGATGTTGATTTTTACAAACTATTGTAGAACGAACGAACTCTTACGCAGTCGAGGTTTTGCTGCGCCCAGAAACAAGTACAAAATCACGTATTACTAATTTTAAAGATCTTACTCTTGACGAACTAAAAATTTTTTTGGCCCTGTTACTTCACACTGGCACAATATCCTTGAGCCGTCTTAACGATTATTGGAAAACTGATCCGCTATTTAATCTACCTGTTTTTAGAAAATATATGTCAAGGAATAGATTTTTGCTTATCTTGAGGTGTTTGCATTTTACATCTCCAGATATGGATTCGGCGGATCGGCTAGGAAAGATTAGATTTGTGGCAGATTTTTTTAACAACAAGATGGAGAGAAATTTACTATCCTGGAAGAGAGTTGTCTTTGGATGAAGCTATGGTACTTTATCGGGGTCGTCTCCAATTTAAACAGTATAACAGGAATAAGCGTCATAAGTATGGTATGAAGTTATACATGCTGACAGAGCCTAAAGGACTTATTTTGAAATTTCGTGTCTACGAAGGTGCGACAGATGTTTATGGTGGAAGCGGACATACTGAAAAGATTGTTTTACATTTATTGGAGGAAAAATTGGCATGTCCCACGCTGTTTATCTAGACAATTTTTACAATAGTGTTAATTTAGCTAGGAAATTACTTCAACAAAATACATACTGCACTAGTACGCTGAGAGGAAAGATAATCCGAAAGAGGTAATGAGTCCAAACTTAAAACGTGGTGAGAATAAATCTATGTTTTGCAATGGAGTGCATGTCGGAAAATAGCGCGATAAACGCAATGTTCAATACATTTCAACAGAATTTGGAAGCGAAATGGGCATTTTTAAAAAAAAAAGAAATCAAGAATCTGAAAAACCTTCCGCAATCATTGGATATAATGCTTTTATGTCCGGTATAGATAGACAGGATCAAATGATGGCATATTATTCTTGCAGCCGTAAAACCATTCGGTGGTACAAAAAGTTATTCATGCATGTGCTGCAAATGAGCATGATAAACGCCTATTTTTTGTACAATAAATATTCGCGGTCTGACCAGTTACGATTATATGACTTCCGATTGGATGTCATAAGAAATTTACTAGCCAGACGACCAATTACTAATTTGCCGCAAATTCCTCCAGGCCAAATAAATGTCCACAGCATTAGCAAAGTAGAAAAAATTGTTAGTGAAAAAAAAGGAACTAAAGAAACAAAACGGGTAAGCAGAAAGGAATGCAAAGAATGCAGGAAAAATAAAATAAGAAAGCAAACAGTGTATGAATGCAAAATGTGCCCTGGACAACCAGGTTTTTTGCCTTAATTGCTTTGAGGATTACCATAAAAATGTACAAAAATGATTTAGAAATAAATGTTTTGAGTTCACGAGTTCGATTTATTATTTCTCACATCCAAGACTCATTTTAATTCATATTTACCACAATAAAATAAAAATATTTGGAAAAATCTTACCGGCATCAACCACAAACTCAAAAATATAGATCGGCAGTCAACCTGTTAAGAAAGTGCAAAAAATCGCTGTCCCCCCTTATATCGAAAAGTACTGATCAAAAAATTTTGAATCTTCTCTACAGGATGTAGATTGAAGAAAAATTATCACGAGTGCATTAACTTTAATAATTTGTCTGGTATATAAAAAAACAAAAATATCAAGGTGATTAATTTTCACGAAAGATCGGAAAAAACTTTGTTGAAAACTCATTTCGGATGTTTTTGTGCAGTCGCTGATCATTTTTTATTTCCGTAACAACAATTTTTATTTTAAAAGCAATCGACCTACGAAGCACTAATTGCGCAAGTCCAAGTTGCACTTGACCGGTTATTTATGTTTATATTTTATACTAGCCATGCCCACGGCTCCGCTCGCGTGGACTTGATTCACTATTATCGTCACTGCTCATTCCTTGTATTACCTATCATAATAAAATATATCTTATATAACATGGCCAGAGAACATATGTATGAATTAAAAAAAAAACACGTAAATCGGATAAGTGGTTCTCGAGGGATAAGAGAGACGTTACGTTTCATATATGTTATATAGATAAAATTTCTTCTCTCTCGCTGGTGGCATTTTCTACATCTGTCTTCTGTAATAGTTGGGTCTTTGATGATATGCTTTTGGTAGTTTTCTGGTTAATACGACTTTATCCTGGATAGCAAGTAAGAAGCCTTCTGTTTCAGGGAATAGCTGCCCATCCTGTAATCAGGTGTATGATTGTTTTTTATTTACGTGGTCTTGTTCTATGTGGTATCTGTGTTTTCCGTGGAGTGTTTTTTCTGACCACGTTTTCATCTTTTCCTGTTGTAATTGGATGTGACTGTGTGTATCTGCTGGGTGGTCTACCCGGGATAAGTCGAGTGGGGTATAGTTTTTGTCTACTTTGACTGTTGCTGTGTGGAGGCTGGTTTGCTTGGTGTGAAAGAATTTCCTAAGTGCTTGTATTTGTTTTGTGTGTAATGATCTGATGTCTATAATTCCTCTTCCTCCTGCCTTCCTCTCGATGGTAAGTCTTTCTTTGCACGCGTTGGGGTGTTATTTCCTGTATTTGGCGAATTGAGATCGTATAAGGATGTGAATATTTTCTATGTCTGTTTGTGACCATTTGATGATACCAAACGAATATGTGAGTATAGGTATAGCGAACGTGTTGATGGCTTTAGTGAGATATTTGGAGTTGAGTTTTGTTTGTAAAAGTTTCGCCAGTCTGTTCTTGAATTCGGTTCTGAGCTCTGCTTTGATGTGAGTATGGTTGAGTTTGGTGCTTTGTTGGAAGCCTAGATATTTGTATGTTTCTTTGTCGAACATGTTATCGAGTGTTTCATTGTTGATGGTTTCTGTCTCATGGTGGCCCTTCCACTGGCCTTTGTTGATATGGAGCACTTTGCATTTACTTATACCAAATTCCATATTGACATCTAAGGTGAATATTTCTGTGATTTTGAGGAGTTGTTTCAGCTGTGTTTTTGTGGCAGCGTAGAGTTTAATGTCATCCATTTATAGGAGGTGGTTTATTTTATGTTGATTCACTTTTTGGTGTCTGATGTTGAAGCCATGCTCTGTTCTGTTTAGTATCTTTGAGAGTGGATTGAGACAGAGGCAAAACCATAGAGCGCTGAGCGAATCTCCCTGAAATATACCCCGTCTGATGTACAGCTCTTCTGTTTGGATCCGTTCGGTTTGTGTTTCTAGGCGTATCTTGGTTTTCCATGTTTTCATAATTTGCGCGAGAAATTGCCTGAGGTGTTGGTTTATTTTATAGATTTCTAGGGCTCTGATTAACCAGCTATGGGGAATGGAGTCGAAGGCTTTTTTATAGTCTATGTAACCGATGTGAAGGTTTCTGTGTTCTTTTCTGGTTTGTCCCATAATCACGCTATCTATGATCAGCTGTTCTTTGCATCCTCGACTGCATCCCTTCTGCTCTTCTGTGAGAATATTGTTGTCTATTAGGTGTTGTTCTATTTTCTTGGAAATTGTGGCTGTGATGATCTTGTATAGGGTTGGAAGACAGGTGATAAGTCGGTAGTTTGACGGGTTTGTGGTGTCTGAACTTTTGGGTTTGATGTATGTTATTCCTTGTGTAAGAAAAGTGGGGAATGTGTGTGGTTGTAGAATGGCTTTGTTGATTTGGTGTGTGAGTGCTTCGTGTGTGGTGGTAAACTGTTTGTACCAGAAGTTTGTATATTGTCTATCCTAGGGCATTTCCAGTTGTGTGTGTATTTGATTGTTTCTGTAATTTCTTCTGTAGTTAGTGTGGAATTTTCTTGTTCTGTCACACATTTGTGTTTATCTTCTTCGGCTTTGATCCAGGGGGTGTTATTATTATGTCGTTTGGGTTCTGACCAGACAGTTTTCCAATAATCTGCGAGTTCTTGTTTGTTTGGTGGTTCAGTTACTACTGTCTGCTCGTTGTACATAGTTTTTTCGGTAGAACTGTTTTTCGCTTCTCTGGAAGAGGTTGTTGGTGTCTTTCCTCTCGTTTGATTCTTTGTATCTACGGAGTCTTGCAGCATATACGGATAGTTTTTGTTTCAAAGTATCAACGATTTCGGGCAGTGTTTGGTTGAGAGATTTAGATTTGATCTTGTCTACACGTTTGGATGCGTTCCCGTTCATAAACTGGGTAAGGTGTCCCAGATCTCTTCTGATGTTGTTGATTTTGTTTTTTATTCTTATTTGCCATTTGAATTTAGGTTTTTTGCTGTTGGGGTCGCTTTGTCGTTGCGGGAGTTTTTGATTATTTTGTGTTATAGTGGTGATTGCTGCTGCATATATTATTGTGTGAATGTCTTCGATCGTGCTTAAGTCTGTTATGTACTGTGGTATTATGTGCTTGTTTATTGTGTTGAGGATTATTTGTGTGCTCTGTTTGAAGATTAAAACGAGGGATGAGATTTCTTGTTGTAGGGTCGGTGCCTGATCATCGAGCTAGATGTGACTGCATTTCTGCTTTGAGTGTTTGTATGAGAGTTATTATTATTATTATTATTATTATATAACCTGGCCAGAGAACATACATATGAATTAAAAAAAACACGTAATTGGATAAGTGGTTCTCGAGTGATAAACGCACTAACGGACAGACAGAAAGACAGAGAGACGTTGCATTTTATATATATTATATTTTTTGCTACGTAATATTGTTCCATGTTTAATGGCTTAGGCAGTGTATCGCAAGAGAACGCACTAGCGCAAACTTTTTTCCGACTTGATTCACTATTATCGTCACTGCTTATTCCTTATGTTACCTAACGTAATAAAATATATCCTATAATCTGGTCAGAGAACAAATGTATGAATTAAAAAAAAACACACGTACATCGTATCAGGGGTTCTCGAATCATAAGCGCACTAACGAACATACAGACAGACAGAAAGAGGTTACGTGTTATATATATTATATAGATTATTATTATTATATAACTTGGCCAGAGAACATATGTATGAATTAAAAAAAAAAATCGTAAATCGGATAAGTGGTTCTCGAGTGATAAGCGCACTAACGGACAGACAAACAGACAGAGAGAAGTTACATTTTATATATATTATATTCTTTGCTATATGATATTGTTCCATATTTAATGGTTAAGGCAGCGTATTGCAAAAGAACGCGCTAGCGGCAAACTTTTTACCGATTTGATTCACTATTTTCATGTGAAGCCCAAAATTTCGTCCAGCCCTCTGGCTATAGAGAGTTACTGGTAAAACACTATTGTTCAAGCAAGATAAAATGTAACCTCTATATTAACTGCTGGCATTCTTTATTATCGTGTTAATTTCATAAATATTATTTTAGATGTGTTGCTTCAACTCAAGACCGCCTTATTGTCAATGCTTTTGTTCCAAAAAGCATATTGCTTAAACCTTACCAAGTTTTTTTAGAGATCTAACTCTATTTACTACTACTACTACTACTACTTAGCATATCAAAAATTTTTTGCTAGAATAACCAAAAATCTGTTTTACTGGCCATTTTTTTCGCAAGGTTAGCAAGATACTCCAAATCTGAACTGTTGTTAAACCTTGACAGCTGCACAAACCTTTTTGGTGCAGTGAAAACTAATAAATAATATACAAACTACAACTAGGTTATTTTACTCAACCTAGAGTTTATCCTATCGAACAGAACAAATATAGTAAGACATAAAAATAAAATTGTCAGCTTTTTTAATTTTTGAAATTAATGTTTTTAATTAGAAAAAATTTAAAAAAAGTCTCTAAAAAAACAACACTTAAGGTGATCCTTACTATACCTTAACTTACCCTTTTCTATTTTTAGAATGGAGAGAAGGATATACAATATATTTTTTTAATGGCCATAAACTAAGCCACAGTAAACCCAATATAGTAGTGAAACTCAGTGGTAATCGTACAGGAAATCAGGTCTGGTGGTAGTTCGCCACGTTAAAAAGGGGACCAGCGGGAGATTTGAAATAGAAATAATGTTACCGTGCAAAGTTTTTATCATTCAAAATCATAGATGTTAAACAAATGTTTAAAAATTATTAATTGTATAAAAATATCAAGTTAATGCAGCATGAGTAACATAAAAAAAAAACAAAAAAAGTGGAGCTCCTTGTTAGAAAAAAAGATGAAGATAGTGAAAAACTTGACAGGAAGGCATTTTCATAAAAAAATGTTGCAGACCAGAGTTTTAGCATTTTCTCCAGAGAATTGAATAGGTATATCACATTTGGGGCTCAACGCTTCGTTGGGACTCTGTAAGGCTCAAAAGTGAAAACTATAACTGGAACCCAAATTTTTAAATACATATTTGAATTCAGCAAGGAATTTTATGTCCGAATACAAATTGAATGTTTCTAGGACTGATTGGTTCTCACTGTAACTACAATAAAATCGGACTCTTATAGGGATCTTTACCTGTGTTATTATCTTTTAATACACGGAGTATCCTTTATCTAATCCTATATTAACGTCGAGATACACATGGTCGAATAAATGATTTTTCAAATCATTTTTAAATATTTTCTGAGAAAAAAGTGAGGAGCATATTTTATAATTTTTACACAAATTTTTAATTAGACAAATGAAGACGCGTTTGATTTCTGCAAGCCAAATCTTTGCTCTATAACCAAAAAATGTCATAAAAGAAATAGCTTCTCAGAATTATTCAATTTATCCACGTACGATTTCGTACTCAATTGGTATTCTTTAATTAAATCAGTTACCTGTCAATATCTATGGGGAAGAAGAAACTCACTTTCGGCGTACTTTTTGAATTATTTGTCAACGGCACAACAATAATCTTCTTTTCCCATGATTATATAAATTGTTTGTCAACCTTTTCGATTCTCCCGCTTACAAACTTATTTAATTTTCTTTTTATACAAACTCTCTTTTCCTTCTGTCTTTAAATTCATATAAACTGCAGTCACATCAAGAAACGATCGACAATACATTTTAAAAGACTAATTTTGTGATCAGATGTAAACATGGACCGGCCATTTTTGACAGAGAGACCCCTCAAAGTACGCGCTCTAAAAATTTCGTCACCAATTTGACGCTCACCCCCCCCCCCCCCCCCCCCCCCCCTTTCGCTCCTGTACTGGATTTACTGTGGTTAAGCTGAACAAAATAAGTTTATTGTCCTCCTTGATATCATATAGCATAGGTGCTGTTACGAATAGATTTTATGACGTAAACGAATACTAAGTGAATGTCCCTTAGACCGACCTTTAGAATACTAGAGTACTATCATTAAAAAGAGACTTTATTTACTTTTAGGTCATCCAAATGTGAAATTATTTATTGGAAATGGAGATATCTATGAGACTTCGCATGCGATATATAATAAAGTACCAGTTTTTAACTTAATTTATAATAAATGGTTCCAACAATTTTTAATGGGAAATAAAATATCTTTGGAATTACCCATTAATTTTCATGAATTTGAAATTCTTCAATACACTATTGAGGAAAAATTATTGACGAATAATTCAAGGTAAATAATGCGTCTATATATATATATATATATATATATATATATATATATATATATATATATATATATATATATATATATAAATATATATAAATATATATAAATATATATAAATATATATAAATATATATAAATATATATATAAATATATATAATTATATATATAATTATATATATAATTATATATATAATTATATATATAATTATAAATATAATTATATATATATATATATATATATATATATATATATATATATATATATATATATATATATATATACTAGCCGGGCCCGCGGCTCCGCTCGCGTGCACTTGATTCACTACTATCGTCACTGCTTATTCCTTATGTTACCCAACGTAATAAAATATCTCCCATTATTTCTCCTTATCTCCCAATATTTCTCCTTATTTCCCATTATCTCTACATAATTTCCATTATCTAGGCTTATCTCTGCTCATCTCCCATTATTTCTCCTTATCTCCCATTATTTCTCCTTATCTCCCATTATCTCACCTTATTTCCCATTATCTAGGCTTATCTCGACTTATCTCCCATTATTTCTCCTTATCTCCCATTATTTCTCCTTATCTCCCATTATCTCACCATAACTCCCACTATTTAGACTTATCTCTGCTTATCTCCCATTATCTCTCCTTATCTCCCATTATTTATACTTATCTCCCATTATCTTACCTTATCTCCCATTATCGAGGCTTATATCGACTTATCTCCCATTATTTCTCCTTATCTCCAATTATCTCACCTTATCTCCCATTATCTAGGCTTATATCGAATTATATAGAACATATGTATAAATTTATAAAAACACGTAAATCGGATAAGTGGTTCTCGAGTGATAAGCGCACTAACGGATAGACAGACAGACAGAGAGACGTTGCATTTTATATATATATTGTATTCTTTGCTACATGATATTGTTCCATATTTAATGCTTTAGGGAGTGTATTGCAACAGAACGCGCTAGCGGCAAACATTTCTCCGACTTAATTCACTATTATCGTCACTGCTTATTCCTTATGTCACCTAATAAAATGTAGCCTATAACCTGGCCAGAGAACATACGTATGGTTAAAAAAAGCACGTAAATCGGATAAGTAGTTCTGCAGTGATAAGCACACTAACGGACGGACAGACAGACAGACAGACGGACAGAGAGACATTGCATTTTATATATATTATAGATATTCTCTGCTACATAATATCGTTCCATATTTAATGGTTTGGACTGTGTATTGCAAGAGAACGCGCTAGCGGCAAACTTTGTCCGACTTCATTTACTATTATTGTCACTGCTCATTCCTTATGCTACCCTATCGTAATAAAATATAGCCTATAACCTAGCCGGAGAAGATATGTATGTTTAAAAAAAAAAAAAGTACGAAAATCGGATAAGTGATTCTCCAGTGATAAGCGCACTAACGGACAGACAGACAGACAGAATACGTTGCATTTTATATATATTATAGATGTAATAAAATATATACCTATAACCTGGTCAGAGAACATATGTATGAATTTAAAAAATCACGTAAAACGGATAAGTGGTTCTCGAGGGATAAGCGCATTAACAGACAGACAAACATTGCATTTTATATATATTATAGATATAGATTATTTTTATTATTATATAACCTGGCCAAAGAATATATGCATGAATTTAAAAAAAAGACAGGTAAATCTGATAAGTGGTTCCTGCGTGATAAACGCACTAATGGACAGACAGACAGGCAGAGAGACATTGCATTTTATATATATTATAGATTATACATATACAGATACATAATATTGTTCCATATTTAATGGTTTAGGCTGTGTATTGCAAAGGCACGCGCTAACGGTAAACTTATTTGCGACATCATTCACTATTTTACGTCACTGCTCATTCTTTATGCTACCTATCGTAATAAAATATAGCCTATAACCTGGCCAGAGAACATATGTATGTTTTAAAAAAAAAAGTACGTAAATCGGATAAGTGGTTTTTTCAGTGATAGGAGCACTAACGGACAGACAGACAGACAGACAGAGAGACGTTGCATTTTATATATATTATAGATGTAATAAAAATATATATCTAAAACCTGGTCAGAGAACATATGTACGAATTTAAAACAATCACGTAAATCGGATAAGTGGTTCTCGAGGGATAAACGCACTAACGGACAGACAGACAGAGAGAGGTTGCAATTTGCTTATATTATAGGTATAGATTATTATTATTATTATATAACCTGGCCAAAGAATATATGTATGAATTTAAAAAAAAAGACGTAAATCGGATAAGTGGTTCTCGCGTGATAAACGCACCAGTGGACAGACAGACAGACAGAGAGACATTGCATTATATATATATTATAGATTCTAGATATTCTCTACTACATAATATTGTTCCATATTTAATGGTTTAGACTGTGTATTGCAAGGGAACGCGCTAGCGATAAACTTTTTTCCGACTTCATTCACTATTATCATCACTGCTCATTCCTTATGCTACCTATCGTAATAAAATATAGCCTATAACCTGGCCAGAGAACATATGTATGTTTTAAAAAAAAAAGTACGTAAATCGGATAAGTGGTTCTCCAGTAATAAGGTCACTAACGGACAGACAGACAGAGAGACGTTGCATTTTATATATATTATATATATATATATATATATATATATATATATATATATATATATATATATATATAATGATATATATAATTATATATATAATTATATATATATATATATATATATATATATATATATATATATATATATATATATATATATATACAATAATCCTAAGTTTAACTACTGGGAAACGCCCTTACAAGGAGAAGAGATGAGCAATCAAAGATCTAAAGGCTCTAGTATCTCCTTTTTATTTTTATTATCGAGCTTTCGCTGCCTAATGGTAGCTTCTTTTGGATTCTAAAAATGCAAACCAGGTACAGAAAATACATCAAAACGTTCGTTTTTTTAAAATGTGATTAAATAAATTGTAAGACTGTATGTGAAATTACTTACAAAAATTTAGCAGTTAATTCATCTCTGGTGAAGACAATGAAATTTGCATTTTTATTGGCCAGGTAGTATGTATGATTACACAAACATGATTAAAGACACTTAGAGGGTTACACAAATATTAAAAATAAAACTTTGTCAATAAACATTAGTTAAAAACACTTTTTGAAGACCGAAACATAACTGCAAGAAACACCATGATGTTGAAATGGTACTCCATTTTAAAATTTGTTGACGTCGAGTTTAGTAACTATTTAGTGATATTTGAGTCCGAACCGAATATTGTTGGTAGTCTATTTCGTCATCAGGTCGACAAAAAAACCATAAAAGCATTAAAGTTAGAGATGTGGTAAATTTTTTTAGGTGGATGCTACTCTTAGATAAATTATTTATTATTAATGATATCTATTTTTCAGTTTTAATTTTATAACAAAGGGACTTAAATTTGATGAATATTACACTTCGACGAGTTATTTATTATTAATTATATATTAATTATATGAATTCTTTAATTTTATAACTAAGAGATTCATAGGCTAATTTAAAAATTTGAAAGAGAATATTGATACTGGACGTTATTTATTATTTGTCATATTTAATTTTTTAATTATTTAATTTTAACAAGAAGACATAGAAAAGTAACTGGTAAGAAACAGACGTTTCTTTTCTCTTTCTGTTATTTCTGCTGTTTCTTACCAGTTACTTTTCTATGCCTTTTGTTAAAATAAATAATTAAAAAATTAAATATGACAAATAATAAATAACGTCCAGGATCAATATTCTCTTTCAAATTTTTAAATTAGCCTATGAATCTCTTAGTCATAAAATTAAAGAATTGATATAATTAATATAACTAATATATAATTAATAATAAATAACTCGTCGAAGAGTAACATTCATCAAATTTAAGTCCCTTTGTTATAAAATTAAAACTGAAAAATAGATATCATTAATAATAAATAAATAATTTATCTAAGAGTAGCATCCACCTAAAAAAAATTACCACATCCCTAACTTTAATGTTTTTATGGTTTTTTGTCGACCTGATGACAACATAGACTACCAACAATATTCGGTTCGGACTCAAATATCACTAAATAGTTACTAAACTCGACGTCAAAAAATTTTAAAATGGAGTACCATTTCAACATCATGGTGTTTCTTGCAGTTATGTTTCGGTCTTCAAAAAGTGTTTTTAACTAATGTTTATTGACAAAGTTTTATTTTTAATATTTGTGTAACTCTCTAAGTGTCTTTAATCATGTATACTACCCTGGCCAACAAAAATGTAAATTTTATTGTCTTCACCAGAGATGAATTAACTAATTAATATTTTTGTAAGTAATTTCACAAACAGTCTTACAATTCATTTAATCACATTTTAAAAAAACGAACGTTTTGATTTATTTTCTGTACCTGGTTTGCATTTTTAGAATCCAGAAGAAGCTACCATTAGGCAGCGAAAGCTCGATAATAAAAATAAAAAGCAGATACTAGAGCCTTTAGATCTTTGATTGCTCATCTCTTCTCCTTATAGAGGCGTTTCCCAGTAGTTAAACTTAGGTTTGTTTGTTGCCAGTGCTCTGTTGCTGTCCTTCCTCATATATATATATATATATATATATATATATATATATATATATATATATATATATATATATATATATATATATATATGTATGTATGTTGTATGTGTATTAAGTGTTAAAAGTTTAATATTAAAAGTTAAATTTAATATAAATAAATTACAATAGCAATAGAATGTACCAGAGTGGATTTAAAAGTCTTGTAAAAAAACAAGATAAATAACATTTTTTTGCTAAAACAAAAAATTATTTCTCAACATAATCTCCATTGAGCTCAATACATTTGGGCCAGCGAGTTTCCAATTTTTTTATTGCATCAGACAAAAAAATGTTTCGAGCTGTACAAAAGGCACGTTTCCAACACAAATACCCTTTTCATTCGACAAAAATTTCTTGCCCACAAGCAGATTTTTGAGGTAAGAAATCAAAAAAAGTCACTTGGGGTCAACTATAGAATTAAGTGAATTTCGAAGCCCCGCTCTTGCATTTTTACCCCTGCAACGGATGATGAGTGCGCAGGCGCATAGTCCTGGTAAAGAACACTTTTGGGCGCTAATCTTGGTTGCTTCTACTACAACTTACTACGCAAACGATCTAATAATGTTGCGTAATAAGAGCCAGTCACTGTTCTATACCTTTCCAAATAGTCAATCGTAATGATACCCTGTTTGTCCCAAAAAACAGCCGCCATCACTTTTTTCGCCGGTAAAACTGTATCCGCTTTTGTCGCTGCATTTTCACCTTCGCCAACCAACCATTTTAACTGCCGTTTTTTCTCCTGGGTGTAATGGTGGATCTACGTTTCGTCTACACTCACAAAACGACGCCGGAAGTCCTTTTTCAAATACAATTTTAAAATGTCCTCCCTTTTGCGCGCCGTAGTCCACTTTATGAAATAAAAATGTTTTATCATTGCACTATATACGGGTTTATCCCTTTCTACGAAAAGTGTAACACCGATCATCTAGGATAGCTGCCAGCAAACAACTGCGCATTACATCTGTTTGAAACTTTGAACACAACCGTGAAAAAAATCACGCTTACCAACAGTCATGCCGCTTAACAAAATATCCCGCCATTTCGTAGAAATTTATCAGACGGGAAACAAAAATTTAATAATGTGTTTTGGATTGTTGTAGCTTCTACTTGATGGAAATTCATTATAAATATATAATAAAAGACTGTTTTTAGTCAATTTCCACTGGTTTATTTAAATTGCGATGACGCGTTTCGCTGTCGATGCAGCTTCTTCAGATCTACATTTTACACTGTCAAGTTAGGTTTAATATTCACAGTTTTATATAATTTCTTAATTATAATATTACACCTAATTAAATTACATTGATAGTATTGGGAAATCTACACAGATTTGGAGTTAGGAGAATAAATTCAATAATGGTGAATTGCTTAAATCTACCTGGTCGTTGAGTAAAGTACCTGTAGTCCTTAATCGATTTATTTGGATTTGTCTCTAAAAGGTTTAGTTTTAAACCTTTTTGTTGGGTGTGTAAAATTTTGAAATTCTTGTTAAATGTGTGATTTTTTGTTAAAAGATGATTAGCATATGTTGAATTAGATTTTCTATGGATGAAACTTTTTTCGTGTTCTGTAATTCTTTGTCTAAATGTACGTCCAGTTTGTCCGATGTATGTTTTAGGACATGACCCACATGTTAATTGATAAACCCCTGATTTATTGTCTTTATTGATTTGTGGTTTGTAGTTTTTAAGATATTTCCCTAGGGAAATATCTTAAAAACTACATGAAAAAAAGGTGGGATTGTATTATATACTAGATCGAGAGAGAACGTTTGATATTAAAAACCTAAATTGTATTAAAACTATCGCACATTCGCTTATTCTGAAGGTTTTTGGCTATCATAATAAATTCTTTTACCTTCCAATTTAACTTTATTATACTATAAATATTGTTTGGATATTGATATTTTATACTATTTCAAATCGATCGGTGCTCATATCTTACCGTTAAATTCTGATACTGAAATTTTGTAAAATGTGAATGGCACCGTTTCGTCTCTGGATTGAATTTTACAAACCTACTGTAGAAATAATAAGGTAGTCCAATATTGGTCTAATCCTTTTTTATTAATTAGTTCAATTTTTTAGGTATCATCAAAATCTTAAATTTTTTTCAGACGTTATACGTATGGAACAAAATCATTTACCTTCTGAAGAAGCAGTATTCTGGATAGAGAATGTAATTAATGGAACATCTGAATTTAAGCCTGAAAAGCTTCATTTAGAACTGAGAAATCATCTCATATACATCATTGTTATTCTTGCAATTGTAGATATACTTCTCTTTTTACTCTTTTACTGGATAATCAAACATTTTCCAAAATATGTAGAAGCTATTGTTGACAAAGGAATTTCTTGTATAAAACGGCACAGAAATAACAATAATTCCAAAACAACTGTTAATTATATTAGGCTTTAAAAATAATATTTAAAATATAGGAATTATTATGGTTATTATTACTACCATTTATCATCAGTACCGATTAAGATGTAAATATTAATAACACAGGGGAACAGCTGTTTTGGTGTCGAGGTTTTTTGAGCTGATTCTATATCAATTTGATGTCCTGAATTCAAATAACGTATTCATTTGTACCTAGGAGCTCAAATTTTTAAGATATACAATTTTAGAGAAATATAAGTTACATTATTGTAACTCAAATCCGTAAGTGTAATAAACAAAAGTAGATACGAAATTTTTATTTTAGTTATACAAAATACAATATTATGTCGTACTTACAAACAAAAAAAAAACATTGAAGAAATGAAATAGTCACTCAACACTTGGAAAGCTTCTTTTCCGCGACATTCTTGAATGTTTTTTTTAAACAGTCCCTTTTTAAACTCCAGCAGTAATCTGCCATCATGTGCATGTCCCATCTCCCTTGGTAGCGGTCCTCCATAACTTTAATATCTTGGTGAAATCTTTCACCTTGTTCCTCACTCATGTCTCCTAAATTTTCTGGAAAACGGTCTAAGTGGCTGTGTAAATAGTGTATTTTAATACTCATATTGCACCCTAGGGATATGAAACTATTAAGCATCTTGTTAACCATTTCAACATAGTTTTGAGCTTTATGTTTGCCTAGAAAATTTTCTATAACTGCAACAAATGATGTCCAAGCTTCTCGTTCAACTTGATTCATTGAATTTATGAAGGCAGGATCCTTAATTAATTGTCTTATTTGTGGGCCGTCAAATATCCCTGCTTTGAGTTTTTCTGTGCTCAACTGATGCATTTTTACCCCTATATATGCAAAACAAGACCCTTTCTTATCAAGAGCCTTTACAAATTGCTTCATTATTACTTACTTTATATGTAACGGAGGAAGTATGATTTTTTCTCTTTCAACCAAAGCGTCGTTAATGACATTCTTTTCCCCAACGTCCATGTTTTCTCTTTGAGGCCAATCTTTTCTAACCCAGTGGTGTGTTTTGTCCCTACTATCCCAGAGGCACAAGAAACACGGATATTTCATGTAACCACTTTGCTGCCCAAGAAGAAAGTTTACCATTTCTAAGTCTACACAAATCATCCATTGATGTTCGTAATACTTTATCTTCTGCAAGACCAAAGCTATGGTATTATATTCTTCTTTCAGTTTCGTTGAGTGAGCTAGTGGTATTGAACCATATTTATTCCCATTATGTAGAAGGACACATTTTAAACTTCGCTTTGAACTGTCAATAAATAGGCGCCAATCATCTGGAATATATTCAGAAAGTCCCATTTCTTTCATGAGTCCCCTAATTTCGTGACAAAATACAAGATTGTCTTCTTGAGAAAAGAATGGTAGCAGATCTTTTTCTCTTGTACGGTAAAAGGTAATTTTGGTTCCTTGTTCCAGTAAATTTTTGTCGTTCCTAGAAGCCAGTACTTCAGAAGCTTTTTTCGATAAATTGAGATCCCTGGTGAGATCATTTAATTCATTTTGATTGAAGCGTTGAGGAACTGATGACGTCCCCCCATAGTCACTGTTAGTTTCATTAGCATCAGAACATTTATAAGCATCAGAAGAGCGATCAGAGGGAAAATATTCGTCATCAGAGATATGTGGTAGCTGATGAAATGTTGGAATCGGTATTTCATCTGAGTGCGGGATAGGGCGTATTGCCGAGTCTAAATTGGGATAAGTCCACTTACTGCGGTTATTTCGATTGATTCCATTAGTATTTACTAAACAGAAATATTAATCATTGAAGTGGTTTTTTGGTTCTCTCCAAACCATTGGTACGCCGAATTTTAGACATTTTCTTTTCCCGGTAGTCCACTGCCGTAAATGCTCTGTACAAGTTTTACATACGAGATGCGGGGCCCACGTTTTGTCCTGATCACCAAGCTTAACTCCAAAGTATCCAAGATACGCTCGCTTTACAAAGTCAGTAATAGTTTGTCTGTTTTGTTGAAACATGTATTCTCCGCATATATAGCAAAACACATCAGGTTGATTTACACAACTTCTTCTTGAACTGGAACCTGAACTCATTTTAATTCTGTTCAATAACACAAAAACACTATTTTTCTTAACATAAAATAACACGCCGAATTCGATCTACTCTCATTAGTAAGAACGCACAAACTGACGAGACTTACCCGAGTTAGGTGATTAAAAGGGTCAGTTCAGGTACCTGATAGGCAATGGTTCCACTATTTATAGATTTACCTGGAATTTACTCAATTACAGACTGACAATAAAACCATTGTACCTACATTAATGAATATATAATAATTTTAGAACTCTCATAAATGAATATACTGAATAAAAACCACATTGGTAGATAAGTTGATGTATCTAAAAAAGTAGAGCTGACAGAGAAAAACGGATTGCATGTATAGATTTAGCGTCCCAAATATAGTTAAAATCAGCTCTAAAATCCCAGGCACCAAAACAAAAATATTTTTTTGTTTCCCTGTGTAATATACAAGTCTTGATGACATGTCATACACAATGTTTTAGGTTTTGAAATGTATTATAAAATTCAAAATTTGGTAATAACACAAAATCGGTTTACTGGCGATGTCCTTGTCGGATATTTCTGGTATTTGTGAAAAATAGCGAATTATATTTCTTACAACACCCTGCCACCTTTTGAAAGAATAAATGACTCCAACCACACACACATATATATATATATATATATATATATATATATATATATATATATATATATATATATATATATATATATATATATATAATATTAATATCAATTCATGTGGAAATACCTCTTTTTTCCTCCTTTTTTAGTTTAAAGCAAGTGGGTTGCTATTTATATTTCTGGCCTTGTGCCATCTAACGTTTCCTTTAGAAACTTGACATTGTTGAACATAACCTTTGAACAAACATTTTGTCATTTGAGCGCAATTTGTGTTGTTTACAGTAACTTGAAAAATCCATCTCGGGCAAAAATGGAATTAATTCGTCAACATTTTCGTGCGATTATTTTTCATAACTTTCGACGTGGATTATCAAGACAAGAGTGCATCGATGAACTTAAATCTGTATACGGCGATAAAGCACCATCCTACAGCACTGTAAAAAACTGGTATAACGAATTCAATCTTGGCCGACGTTCGCTCCAGGACGAATTTCGTGAAGGTCGTCCAAAATGGGTTGTTGTGCCAGAAAACATCGATGCTGTGCGTGAACTGATAAAGCAAGATTGTCATGTGACATAAAGTGAGATTGAGGCATCTTGGGGCATTAGTATGACAAGCATCAATAAGATATTGCATGATCATTTGGCCGTAAAAAAGATTTGTTCGTTTTGGATCCCGCATAATCTGACAAACGCTCAAAAGAAGGCTCGTGCAAGGAAATGTAGAAAAAATACGACCAAGGTGCATCAAAGGCTGTGTATAACATCTACACAGGTGACGAATCATGGATCTATGCATATGAGCCCGAAACAAAACAGCAATCCAAGAAAAATTGTTCGCGGAAGAAACACATCGAAGCAAATGGTTGCCTGTTTCTTCGGCATTACCGGTCACATGGCGACAGTGGCGTTAGAGCAACATAGGACGGTCAATTCCGAATGGTACACAGGTTTGCCAGAAGTCTTCGGAAAAAGTCGAAGACGAGGCGAATTATTCTTCATCTTGACAATGCGAGCTCTCACACATCGACTCAAATAAAGGAATTTTTGACCGGCCAAAACATCGAATTGATGGGTCATCCGCCGTACAGCCCTAACTTGGCACCCAAAGTCTTTTTATTCCCGCACACGAAAAAAAAAAACCGGTCAAGTGCAAGTTGAACTTGCACAATTAGTGTTCCGTACGTTGATTGTTTTTAAAATAAAAATTTTTGTTAGGTTGGTATAAAATGATCAGTGACTTCACAAAACACACTCCAAATGAGTTTTCAACAAAGTTTGTTTCCAATCTTTACTGAAAACTGGTGACCTTGAAATTTTGTTTTTTTTTATATACCAAATAAATTATTAAAGGTAATGCACTCGTGATAATTTTCGTTCAATCTACCCCCCGTGGAGAATATTCCAGGATTTTTTCAAAATTTTTTGATAAGTACTTTTCGAGATAAGGCGCGGGACAGCGATTTTTCGCGATTTTTTGAAAATAATACAAAGAAAAGTGCGCGCAAGTATTACATAATATATATATATATATATATATATATATATATATATATATATATATATATATATATATATATATTTTACTCGTGTTTTCACAACCTTTCATTTGACACCACACTCGATGACCTAGTAAAAAATTTTTTTTTTCTCTTCCGATTTCACCCCCTAAAATTAACCCCCTTAAGTCAAAATTTAACTTTCAAAACTACATGGCTCTGATGAGGCCATCAATTCCTATATTATTACCAAATTTCAAGTTTCTATGACAAATAGTTTCGAAGAAAATCGGGTGGACAGACAGACAGACACCGAAGTGATCTTATAAGTATTCCGTACGGAACACTAATTACGTGGTCAACGATTTTCGACACCCGAAGAAGCGATTGATGAATTCAAAACGCATGTTTTGGAATTACTTCAATCGGAGTGGAAAAAGTGCTGCGAAAATTGGTTCAAAACGCATACAAAAGTGTACTGATCTTCATGGAGAATATTTTGAAAAACGATAAAACCAATTTCGATCTTAAATATTCGTTTTTTCATTATTAAGCCAGAAATATAAATAGCAACCCACGTAGTACACCTTTACTGAAAATGTACTCCAACGTGTCGGAGTGAAATTATATGTTTCCTTGCTAAATAAAAGGATTGTATTCTTGAAAAAATCATACTTTGAGTTTTTGCTTTTCCTTATATTTTATCATCAGATCACGAAAAACATTGTCACTTATTATCACAGTGCAACACATAAAATGTAAACTAAATTCTGACTTCAGTTTCTGGAAGTGCTCACCCAAACTAGCAAAACTCTATTTGGGTTTTGATAGTTTAGTTCGAATTTTTTTTTTGCCATCAATTTTTTTGCTCGAGCTTTGGTTTTGCACGGCTGTATCTCGTAAATTATTGGGAATTTCTCAATGCAATCTTCAGACGAAATGTTCTTCACACCAAAATACACAATTTTTGTGAACATATCGAGGCCAGATTATTACTCTTTCGGGGTGTTTTTAGTACAGAAAGCCCGAAAAAATGCCATTTTTTCACATTTTCGACCATAACTCACAAACCGTGCATATTTTAGCATAACTGTCTTCGACACAAACGTTCTCTGCATCAACACGAGTAACTTTGCTGAACATTGCAATAACCTATGTTACAATCGATCCTTCTAGTAAAATTGCGTGAGACAGCTGATACCCTAAAGATATCAAAAGAAGGTGTGGTCATATTTTGCATGAACATTAGGGCATGAAAAAATCTCTGTTCAAAATGGGTACTGTGTTTGCTCACAGTGGACCAAAAACAACAACAAACAATTAAAATATTCCACGGTTATACTTTGCGAAAGCCAACATAAATAGCAATAAAAACTAAGTTTATACAATAAATAGAACCAGAGATATTGTTTTTTTAATGTGCCGCCGATTAATGGACTACGACAATTTATATAATAAAAAATCCCGTTAGACGTGGCGACTAATTTCTGGTATAAAAGCCACAAAAAAAACTTCAGGTAAATCGAAAATATGAAGACTTTTCCATACGGTGTTACAATTGAGGTTTTCACGGATGATGGAATGTAATACATCAAAATTCCTAGTTTCAATCCGTTCGACTAACAATTGTTAGACGAACAGATTGAAACCCAGAATTTTAATGTATTACATATATATATATATATATATATATATATATATATATATATATATATATATATATATATATATAGGCAATATTTTAAATATACTTACATTGTCACCTATTCTTAAAGAATCAGTAAACGTATTAGCCAGATAATCAACAATTTCTTCCTGTTGGCAGAGCACAGCAATATGTAGTGCGCATCTTCCATAACTGTTTTTGCCAATAGCCAATAATTTTCCACTGCCAGTGTCATTTTCATCTGCGAGCAAAGCCATGACGTCCGAAATTGACCCTTGTCTTATTGCGTGATGCACTCTTTCACGTTTTTCCTGAAAACTCCATACATATAATAAAGTCTGAATGAGGCCGCTCCCTGATCTGTCGGTGCGGTATCGTTTTTGTCGGTGTGCCTGACTTGCGCGGGATACGCGAGCGCGGAGCAATCAGGTGGGTTACATTGAAATATAGGCATTCGGAATGTTTTCGATACCGAATCGGTACACCGAGAAAAGCGATACCGCACCGACAAATCAGGGAGCGGCCTAAGAGAGAAAAGCTGTGTCTGTATTAACTTTACAACTTTTTTTTCGAAACAGTAACTAATAGATATAATAGATGTAGATGCCAAAATATCCGTTCGCTTTTGTTTATTTCTCTATCCCAACATCATATATAAATAATCGGCCAAGTGCAAGTCGGACTTGCGCAATTAGTGTTCCGTACGTTGATTTCTTTTAAAATAAAAATTATTGTTACGGAGGTCTAAAATGATCAATGACTTCACAAAAGACACCCCAGAGTTTCGAACAAAGTTTTTTTTCCGATTTTTGTTGAAAACTGATCACTGCGCAAGTATTACATTATATATATTTTTGAACTCGTGTTTTCACAAGCTTTCATTTGACACCTCACTTAATGACCTGGTAAATTTTTTTTTTCACTTCCAATTTCATCCCTCGAAACTAACCCCTTAAGTCAAAATTTAACTTGCAAAACTATACGGCTCTCGTTGGACCAACTTTCTATGTCAAATAGTTTCGGAGAAAATCGGGTGACAGACGGACAGACGCCGAAGTGACCTTATAAGTGTTCCATATGGAACACTAAAAATCGGAGTACTCACAATAGTGGGCCATCATGTTGCTGTCGCGAAATCACTAAGTAATTTAAAAATTTTAAAATTATCTCACTATCTGGCAGTCCGTACCTACAGAAACAAATCCTAATTTGTGGATCCTATGCTACTGTAAGCAGCCAAACTGAAGAATGTCCGTGCGTTTAAATTATGTGTTATCGTGGATTACAAAATTTTATATCAAGTCTTTTCTAAATTATTGGAAAATGTGACCCAATACAATTCTATTTTATTTACCTCAAAAGCTAAAATAGACTGCAAAAATGACACTGTCTCGGTCTGGTTTTCTTTTGACACTGCCTCTATGATGGAAGTATCATCTTCATCAATTACGTCGGTAATGTGGTCGTATCCATCAAGTAATAGTTCTACTAATTTGTTTGTATCTCCTAAAATTAAATAAAAGTATAGAAATAACACTAAACACAAAAGAAAATAACAGTTTACTTAATTATTGCCAGATTTAATAACGTCAATCGTTTTTAACAAATAGATCTTTAAATTTTAATATTTAAGTCAATAGTTATGATGAAGAAGATGAAGGTTCTAGTTGAATTGACTCTATTGTGTCATACTTGCACCGTTTAGATTTCATCTTTAAATGTTTTTCTATTCATCATCATTGCGTAGCCTGCAACATTCACTGCTGGACATAGACCTCCTTTATTTTAATCCAGTTGCTTTGATCTTGAACTGCTTGAATCCATTTTCCGGTAGCTCGTTTCAAATCATCAGACCGTCTTGTGGGGATTTCCCTCCATTTCTATAGGCTTATTGTCATGTTATCACTATGTTTAGGATGTTTATCATGTTATAAGCTTGGTCTACACGATCTGTTTTTAGAACAATATAATCAGTGAACCTCAGATGATTAAGTATTTCGCCATTGATACCTATTTCAGACTAGTCAAATTTCTTGAACATGTATTCTAACAGAGTTATAAAAAGTTTGGAGAGATGGTGTCCTCTTGTTAGATACCTCTCTCTATTCTAAATCTTTACGATTCCCCGTGGAGCTTCACCGATCCTGTGGCGTGGTTGTATATATGTTTCAGGATCATTATAAACCTTGAATCTACACGGCATTCAGTACTTTAACGGAACTGTTATGGTTGACTCAATCAAACGCTTTCTCGTAATTTACAAATATAAGGATCAATGATTTCTTATACTCATTACATTTTTCTATAAGAGGTTTGACTGTGAGGATTAGTCCCACAACCTGCTCTGAATCCGCCTTGATTGTGCTTATTTTTAAAAAGGGGAACAAATTTAAAACTGGAGAACCACAGACCCATTAGCCTGTTATCAGTACTATAAAAAATCCTCACTAGAATCATAACATAGATTAATGAACAAATTAGTCTGTTATTAACCACGTGAACAAGCGGGATTTATGCGGGGCCACAGCATTTTGGACCATCTATCATAATAAACTTTAAATAAAAGTATAGGGTGTTTTTTATAGAGGTATAGAACTTTGAAATGGAATAAAACAAAGATGAATTTTTTAAATTGACATGAAATTTACTTTATTCGAAAGATAATCTTCTGGCATTATAATTTAAATTAGACTTCTGGCATATGACCGCCACTGCTGGCTCGGACGTAGTCTAATCTGGAGGTCCAATTTTCGATGACTCTTTCCAACATTTGTGGCCGTATATCGGCAATAACGCGGCGAATGTAGTCCTCCAAAAGGTCAATCGTTTCGGGCTTATCGGCGTAGACTAGCGAGTTCACATATCCCCACAGAAAATAGTCTAGCGGCGTTAAATCGCACGATCTTGGAGGCCAATTCACGGGTCCGAAACGTGAAACTATGCGGTTACCAAACGTTTCCGTCAATAAATCAATTGTGGTACGAGCTGTGTGACATGTTGCGCCGTCTTGTTGAAACCACAGCTCCTGCACATCATGGTTGTTCAATTGATGAACGAAAAAGTCAGTAATCATGGCTCTATAACGGTCACCATTGACTGTAACGTTCTGACCAGCATCGTTTTTAAAGAAGTACGGACCAATGATTCCACCCCCATAAAAGACACCAAACAGTCAGTTTTTCTGGATGTAACGGTGTCTCAACATACACTTGAGGATTATCATCACTCCAAATACAGCAGTTTTGTTTATTGACGTATCCATTCAAACAAAAGTGAGCTTCATCGCTAAACAAAATTCGCTTATGAAAATCGGGATCAACGGCAATCTTGTTTTGGGCCCATTTACCGAATCTACGCCTTGCTAGGTGATCGGGTGGCTTCAATTGTTGCACGAGTTGGATTTTGTAAGCACGCAAACCAAGATCTTTCCGCAAAATCTTCCATAAAGTGGATGGACACATATCCAATTCCTGTGCACGATGGCGGATAGACTGATTCGGGTCTTCCTCTACGCTACGCTCTACAGCAGCAATGACTTCTTCTGTACGCACTGTACGACGTCTCTAAGGATGCATATTATCATTTAGAGTAAACGTGGTGCGAAAACGTTCCATAGTTAATCGAATTAATTGCTCTGATGGACGATTATGTTGACCGTAAAATAGACGTAGTGCGCGATACGTATTTCGAACAGAACCATGATTTTCAAAATAAATTTGCACAATTTGGAAGCGTTGTTCAGGCGTCAGTCTATTCATGTTGAAATGCCAAACCAAACTAAACATAAATCACTTGACAGCTGACAAAATGGCCGCCAGTTAAAAAAGTGTTGCCAACTTAAAGTTTTATACCTCTATAAAAAAACACCCTTTATAATGTACAAATTCCAGGTAACCCAAAGAGCAATTGAGAGGAGAATGCTAAATATTAGACTCTAAGATCGTATTCCTAACATCGAGATACCAAGAAGACCAAAGGTGACAGATGTAACATTTTTATTTTAAACCTATTCGAAAATGGTCGCGAGGCTGAAACACGTGTCAGAGTGATCTGAATAAATTCAGTGGAACACGATTGGATGTAAACAGCAAACGACAAAGCTTATTGGAAATAACTTGGGGAGATTTACATCCGACTATGGATTGAATAAGCTAATGATGAAGATATTAGAGGGTGGTTAGCGTCGATGCACCTTGCTCTGACACCTAATAAATTTAAATATTTCATTTGCTGGTATTACTGTGCCTTCTAGGAAGAATCTATAATTATTATATTTACAACTGATATAAACGTAAAAAAACGCAGTTAATTTATCTCTTTTGCATTTGGATACCGAAAATTACCAAACAGAAATAAATCCCGAGACTTTTACACAACCTTAAAACGAATGGTCGACCGCTGCGTCACATAGGGGTTTGAGGGATGCGAATAGAAATCACTGTAGACCTTTTCTCTTGTAACATTCAAAAATGTATTATGCTGTAGAATAAATTAATCATATCTCGAGAAATACGAAATAGTTGTAAATATATAAATCATAAGCTTGAATGACGAGATTCGCTATATAAGTATCCAGTTTTATCTTCTAGCCCTCTCTACATTATTATTTAATGTCATTATCCAGTTCCCAAATTTGATTTAATCTATTGTTGGGAGTAGAATTTAATTAGAGTCCGGGTGTTTACAATAATCCAACTAATCTTTCACAAGAAAGGAAAAACAATGACTTCTAGTTGTCCAAAAGAAGTTAAATACCTATTGCATCAGAAATTCTTTATAACGATCAACCTTTAATTCAGTACAAAAATCTTTGAAGACTAAATAGTATTAATCTTCTTGGTTCTACGCAATAACAAAGTTGGAAACAATCATTAAAAAGGAGAATCATCAAACCTCCTCCTCCTCCTCCAACGGCAAGCCTTGGTTCGACCGAAAATGCAAAGAAGCTGTTGCTTCTAAACATATTGCCTACCGACAATGGCGTGAAAATCCTAACACCGTAAATCGTAACATCTTTGTTCATGCCCGGAACAGATGCAAGGGAATTATCGACGAAACTAAGGAGGCACACAATCAACGAATTAGAAACAAACTTCTCGCTTGTCCCAACAATTCCAGGTCCTTTTGGGCAGTCGCTAAGGCAGTTAGTCAAAATTTTACCAAATCCACCATACCACCACTCACACGGCCAGATAATTCCATTGCAACCACACCTGTTGAGAGAGCGAACTTGTTGGCTGAACTCTTTGCTTCACATTCTACTGTCGATTTCCAAGGAAAAACACCACCTACTATTCCCATATTGCAGTCAAGGATGCCCGATGTTGTCTTCAGACAGCGCATCATAAAGCGTATTTTAATGAAGCTAGACACCAAGAAGGCTTCTGGCGCTGACGGAATACCTGCCATAGTTCTCAAAAACTGTGCAAGAGCACTAACACCAGTTTTCTGTAGACTTTTTAACCTATCCTACAGAAAGGGAATATTGCCGTCCTGCTGGAAATGTGCCACGGTTCAGCCGATACCTAAAAAAGGTAAGAAGACCTTGCCAAATAACTACCGACCAGTTGCACTGCTTTCAATAATATCGAAAGTCATGGAAAAGGTTATCAATGAGCATCTTCTAAAATATCTTGAACGACTCAATATTATTAGCGATCACCAATATGGTTTTCGTAAACATAGATCAACAGAAGATCTTTTGACTTATGTAACACATGTTTGGAACAACGCAATTGAACACTTTGGAGAATCTCGAGCGGTTGCTCTTGACATATCCAAGGCATTCGACCGTGTTTGGCACGATGGACTGTTGGCTAAGTTACGCTCTTATGGTATGTCTGAAAGGTTCTGTTTGTGGCTCTCATGTTTCCTCACAGAGCGTTCTTTACGAGTGGCGGTCGACGGATTTCTTTCTAACACCCTCACTATCAACGCCGGTGTGCCCCAGGGCTCCATACTGTCTCCTACTCTCTTTCTCATTTACATTAACGATCTGCTGGAAAAGACCGGGAATCCAATCTATAGCTTTGCAGATGACAGTACGCTTGTCTCTTCATTCACCTTGAACCCTCGGACATCGGCTGCTCAGGCGAATATCCGTAGACAGCAGGAGGTCGTTCAACTTAACAAAGACCTGGAAGAAATGCTATCTTGGGGTGACAGTAACCAAGTGAAATTTAACGCTACAAAAACCCAAGCGGCAGTTTTTTCTAAAAAAGTTAACGTTGCTGAATCCGACATAGTTATGTCGGGGCACTCCATTCCCCTAGCATCGTCGCACAATTTGTTGGGCGATAGTTTGGGAGCAAATATGTCTTGGCATGAACATGTTGCAGGCATAGCAAGGAGAGCTTCTCAAAAGTTGGGAATATTATTTAGAACCAGAAAGCTTTACACCCCACAGCAACTGTTAATTCTTTACAAAGCCCAAATTCGACCAACTATGGAATACTGCTCCCACGTTTGGGGCTCCGCTTCCAAACATACACTGCATTTGTTGGATTCTGTTCAGAGACGAGCGGTCCGTCTGATTGGCTCCCGGAATTGACCGGCGGCCTTGATTCGCTGGAACATCGAAAACGGTTGGCGACTTGAGTCTGTTCTACAAGTATTTTCACGGAAAGTGTTCGAAGGATGTAGCCCGCTTAATTCCTCCCAAAGCGGTGCATGTTAGAAATACACGTCGCGCTGGTGCTTCGCATCCGTATGAGGTTCAGCTTGTTACTCCGCGTACAACGCTTTTCAAGCAATCTTTTATATGGAGAACGTCATCCCTTTGGAATAATTTGCCAGCGCTGTGTTTCCCACCGAGTACAATTTACAGCGATTCAAGAACAACGTGAATCGCTTTTTCCGCACTCGTGTCGCTCCTGGAGCGCTTTAGGGATTTCTCTGCAGCACGTGTGCTAGACCCATAAAAAAAAAAACACGAAATACTGTCAAGAGCGAATATATTGACTGTTATTACCTTTCGTTGCAATATGTAGCACATATCTATCAATTTCAACTGTATTTTCAGGAATATTCGCTTGAATGCTGATATCTCTAGCAGTTCTGTATAGTTCATCTCTATACGCTACATTAATTTCAGTTTCTAGTAGAAGTTGAAAAAGTGCATTACGACCGTGTGCTCTTGCAGATGCAAAATGCAGCATACTTTGTCCGTGTTCGTCCTGCAATAGAAACAAATTAATAAGAATTATTGAAATAATTAAGGGTATCAAGACAGAACATAACATTTTGGAAAAGAAAGAGAAGGTCCTTTTTAAAAAGAAAAGAAAGATTACAATAGTCCTTAGGATGATGTTATTTTCTCAAAAGAACTCGCTTACTGTTAGTCTATTAAAAGAAAGCAATATATCGGAAGATTACTTCTAGTAAGTGAAAATATTTTGGAGGAACTTAAACTAGTGCTTTACAATTGTAAATATATTGTTCAACATATTATTATATATTAATTTAAATTAAATGAAGATAAAAAAACAGAACTCATAAAGATTAAGAAAGATGTTGGGCAGGGCGACACAATTTCACTAAAATTATTTACCCTGGCCTTAGAAGATGTGTTTAAAAGTTTGGAGTGGGAGGAGAAAGGAACTAAAATCGATCTGATATATCTACATCACTTACGATTCGATAGAACAACTTAATCAAGCTTCACAAAAAGTAGGAATCTAGATGAACATCAAGAAAACAAAACGTCTAAGCCCATAAAACACAAGAATTAAGATCGATATGAAGAAATCGAGAGCGTGGACGAATATGTATATGTAGGATATAAAATTAGAATAGATAAGGACAATCAAAAGACGAATTCGTCTAAGTTGGACTGCGTTTAAAAGATTGATTGGGATTCGTTCTATAAAACAGAGATATCCCCATGACCTTAAAAAGAAAAGTATATGAGAGCTATATACTTCCAGTAATAGGTATGGGCTGGAAATCATGACCCTCACAGAAAATTGTCTTTCTTGATTCCAACGGGCCATGAAAAGACAAATGTTAGGTATTTACTTACGAGAATACATTAGAAGCGAGATCAGACCAACAACAAAAATTACAGATATCAGTGACAGAGTGGCAAAATTAAATTTGCAATGGAAGGGGAATGTGGCTAGAAAGAATGATGGTAGATAGACAGCAAAATTACTTATATAGTACTTTTTTCTGAAGCTTGGAAGCCATGAGAAAACAGACTAAGTGTCGGAAGACCAACGAAAAAATGGACTCATTATATCAAGTTGACAGCAGGCAGTGGATGGCTCCATCTTGCACAGGGGGGAAACAATTGGAAGAAACTTGGAGAGGCATATCCCAATATATTTTATAAAAGTTCTACTATTAAACCTTTAAGAAATCTGTACTCCTCATAGTTGTGTTCTGGGGATTTTACATTATAAGTGATATTGTCAACAATGAATAGTAACAGTAACACCGTAACAGGTTTTCAAATCCTAACAAAACTGAAAAGAAGTCTAATGTCATTTAACGAGTAATTTATAATATTGTAATTTATTGTGTTACTTACTCTACTGGTAGGATTAAAGGCAGATTCAACTTCAGACCCATTTTCATCTGGTTCTACTGTGACTACATCAATTGTTGCAGGTACAGCGTGATTATCATTAAAAGATTGTGGGCCACCGGCGATTATTTGTTGGTGATGTTCTTCCTTAACAATAAATCAATAATATAATAGTTAACAGTAAATTTACTACTTTTGTAAATTTAAAATGTAACTATGATTTAATGAATGAGCCAGTATGTATATCTCGCAGAAATTTGGTACCAATAGGAAATTAGTGTAGTATAAGTTATTAAGTTAAAAAGTTTACTGAAGTTTTTAAAATGTAGTATGTGGCAATCATTCAACCATGCACAAATTTTTGTTTTTTTTATATACCAGATAAATTACACTGTGTGACATGATTTTGGTACCCGAAAAACTGATTGCTATTATAGTTTCTTATTAGTTATAGTATATAAACAGTGGATGTCTTTTATTTCTATCACGTCTTGTTTTTAAGGTACACACCGATAACCACCTACCCTCATATTGTTCATATTAATAAATGTAATCGCTAGATAATCTATTGAGAGGATATATTCATTTCTTGTTAGTTTCTTTGAGATTACCTGATTAAGAGTGTAATAATACAGTTTTAAAGAAGAATACTGAAAAAAGTAGTCGCCGTCAGTGCAAAACTTCACCAAACAAGTTTTGTTACGTGTGTGGACAGTACATTCTCAAGTTTCAAGGCAAAAAATATCTGAAAAAGTATGTACTGCGTATTTTCTATATTTTGGATGTACTGTACATCAAGATAAACCCTGGATTCCGCAACTGTTTTGTGTATCATGTTACTCTCCTGTCGTGGTTGAACGCAAACATAACATCTATGCCATTTGCAGTACCGACTGTGTGGCGCGAACCTAGTAATCATTTTAACGATTGCTACTTCTGCATGACTGATGTACGAGGATTTTCAAAGAAAATTAAGCATATTGTACCCTTGTGTGAATTATGTATCAAAACCAATACCATACAGTAAAGACATGACTCCTCCTTTGCCTCTTAAGAAAAGTCAAACTGAAGAGTTAGATATACCAAGCGATGAAAATAACGATGTACAAGACATGGAAGTTGACAACCAAGATTCAGATTTTTTACCCTCTTCAAGTGATCTATGCCAAACGCATTTAATTCAACAACGGGAATTAAATGATTTGATACGGGACTTGAATTTGTCTGTTAGACAAGCCGAATTACTTGGATTAAGACTACAGGAATGGCAGTTGTTGGCACCAGATACAAAAATATCTGTACAACGAAAACGAAGTAAAGAAATGGCAACTTTTTACTCTAGTTCAGAAAACATGTTTTTGTAATGACACTGTATCTTTGATGGGTGAGTTAGAAATTCCCTATGTTACAAATGAATGGCGTCTTTTTATTGATGGTTCGAAAATAAGTCTAAAGGCAGTTTTACTTCATAATGGTAATAAATATCCGTCAATACCAGTGGCTTATTCAGCTGTTTTAAAAGAGACATGCGAAAATATGAAATCAATATTGGATTTAATTCAATACAAACATTTTAAGTGGAAAGTGTGCGCTAACCTCAAAGTAATAGCTATGTTTCTTGGTTTGCAAGGGGAATTTACTAAGTACTGCTGCTTTCTTTGCATGTGGGACAGTAGAGCTACTGATAAGCACTATTTGATCAAAGACTGGCCAAAACGAACGGAATTTGTGTGTGGGAACTCAAATGTAAAATACTTGCCTTTAATCAACCCCGAAGACGTCATTTTACCTCCTCTACACATAAAACTCGACTTAATAAAGAATTTTGTGAAAGCGATGGATAAAAATGGCGAAGGATTTTTATATTTAAAATCTACTTTTCCAAGATTAAGTGACGCAAAGTTGAAAGAAGGTATTTTTATTGGTCCACAAATACGCCTAGTAATGACAAACAACAAATTTGATCAAACACTAAATGACGAAGAACTATGCGCATGGACATCATTAAAAGCCGTGATAAAAGGTTTTTTAGGAAATCATAGAGCCGAGAATGCAGAACTCTTAGTGAACGATTTGTTAAGAGCATACAAAAAGATGGGTTGCCGAATGTCATTAAAAATTAATTTCCTCCATTCCCATTTCTCTTTTTTTCCATCAAATCTTGTAGCAGTGAGTGATGAACAAGGGGAACGATTTCATCAGGATGTGAAAAGGCTTGAGGAACGGTTTCAAGGAAGTTGGGACGTAGCTATGTTGGGAGATTACTGCTGGCTTTTAAAACGAGAAGATATTTCCCAACATAAGAGAAAAAGTTAAATATTTTTAACTTTTAATGTACAATATAAACTTTTTACCATATATTTTATATTTAGTTGTGTCCAAATGTATAAATAATAAGTTTTTTTAGCAGTTTTATTCGAATTATTGAAAAATTTAATGAAGCTACGTGTACACTGTACTTTACTCCTTAATTATTTTACTTAAAATTGTTAACTATCATACCTAAAAAACAGTACGTAATAGACAAAAAGTACTTATGTATTCTTAATAAGTGGTGTGTATGAATAAATAAACAGGAAAAATGTAAGTGGGTACTTAATTTTTTTTTTAAATTTGTAACGCAGTGTTATTAAAGGTAATTCAGTCGTGATAATTTTCGTTCATCTACATCCTGTGGAGAATATTCCAGAATTTTTACAAATTTTTTTAATCAGTATTTTTCGAGGTAAGGGGAGGACAGCGATTTTTTGCGATTTTTTAAAAATAATACAAAGAAAAGTGTGTGCAGGTATTAGATTATATATTTTTAAACTCGTGTTTTTACAAGCTTTCATTTGACACCCCACTCAATGACCTGGTAATTTTCTTTTTCAGTTCCGATTTTAACCCCCAAAACTAACCCCTTAAGTTAGAGTTTAACTTGCAAAACTACACGGCTCTGATAAGGCCATCAGTTACTATATTAGTACCAAATTTCAACTTTCTGTGTCAAACAATTTCGGAGAAAATAGGATGTGACAGACAGACAGACATACAGGCAGACGGACGGTCAGGCAGACACTGAAATCATCTTATATGTGTTCCATATGGAACACTTAAAAGTATATAGTACTTTTTTCTGAAGCTCCTGTTCATTTGTGTTTTGTTAATTGCTTAATAGGTGGTTCACTCAAAACTTCCCATTTGACTTTGCTTTTTTATCTCGGCTAGTTGTCGATCTACATAAGATTTAGAAAACGAAAACCCGGATAAATAAAATAATAATTTAAAATTAATAACATATTGATGAGTTTTACAAATTACAAAATTTCCAACATTAGAAAATGTGACTAAATAATATTTGACCAAAAAATTAGCCAATATTTGAAATCTTAATGTAGTTTTTGGTAAAAGCACTCTTTTTAGTGTTCCGTATGGAACACTTATAAGATCATTTCGTTGTCTGTCCGTCTGTCTGTCTGTCACACCCAATTTTCGTGGAAACTATTTGACACAGAATTTTGAAATTTGGCACTAATATAGGAATTGATGACCCCATCAGAGCCATGTAGTTTTAAAAGTTACATTTTGACTTAAAGGGTTAGTTTTGGGGGTGAAATCGGAAGCAAAAAAAAAACCAAGTGCAAAAACACGAGTTGCACACACTTTTCTTTGTATTATTTCAAAAAAATTGCGAAAAATCGTTGTCTCCTCCCCCCTATCTCGAAAAGTACTGATTAAAAAATTTTGAAAAAACTCTGGAATACGGTCCACAGGGTTTAGATTGAACGAAAATTATCACAAGTGCATTACCTTTAATAATTTATCTGGTATAATTTGCGTATGTTATTTGACTGTCATATATATCTATCCAATTTAAACAAAGCAGATAGGATAAACAATAAAATAACTAATGAATGACACAATTATATTCTGTAATTCATTGGTTATGAATTACCCAATTCATAACTAAAAAAAGCTGGTGGTAACACATTTAAAAATCTAAAATTTTGGTAACAATCTTGATATAGCAAGCAAGATTGTTTTGAAGCATGAGTAGCAACCATTGTCAAAGTAAAGATTGCTACATAAACATAAAAAAATGACTGAAACAGTAACGGATGTGAAGCTGATTTTTCGATATTTTGATATAAAAAAGATGTCTGCGGTTTTGGTAAAAAGTTTTTCTTTATACACATACACCACATCTTGATTTATTATCCTATTTTGAAATTATTAGGATTTAAAATGATCCGAAATGTAACTGGACAGCCTGTATTATATAATATAAGAGATAAAAATTAAATGAAACAGTTTCTTAAAATCGTAAGAATGCAGACCTTAACCAATATTATTTAATTTCCTATGCAAATGAAAACCGGTCAAGTGCAAATTGGACTTGCCCAATTAGTGTTCCGTACCTTAATTGCCTTTAAAAGAAAATAAAATCCTTAAATAAGTTAAGTTAATTAGGTCCCTGACATGTATATATCTTAAGATCCCATATGTATTTTCACGTTTTTTTTTCTTAGTCAATAATGTATAATAGTTATAGCATCTTAGCTATCTAATAGCCAATACATCAATCTAGCTCAGAATCAGCTGGAATATAGCAATAGAAGTGTAAAACAAATATTTATTACCTAAATATTTGTTTTATTTATAAACAAATAGAATAAAACTCTTTTGTTTGGATACAGACGCGCCAGCAGTAATATACTGTAAAGTGTATTAACAAAAGCAACACCTTATTGTTAAGTAAAATTATGAAAACTATGTTTTCATAGTTTCTTTTATATCAGATAAATGGTCAAACGTAATGCACTCGTGATAATTTTCGCTCAATCTACGCCCTGTGTAGAATATTCCAGAATTTTTTTAAAATTTCTTGATCAGTACTTTTCGAGTTAGAGCGGGTGAACAGAAGGTTTTTGGTCATTTCTTAAAAATAATATAAAGAAAAGTGCACACAAGTATTTCACCATATATATTTTTGCTTTCATTTTCTAAAACCAACTCCTTAAGTCAAAATTTAATTTTCAAAACTACACGGCTCTGTCTGTACCAAATTTCCACTTTCCTTGTCAAATAATTTCGGAGGAAATCGAGTTTGACAGACGGACAGGCAGACATCAAAGTAATCCCACAAGTGTACCGTACGGAACACTAAAAATGATGTATATAAATGCTTTAAAATAATTTAGTTAATGTACAAAAAGAGATAATTAACATCGACAGAAAACACAAAATCAACACCTGTATTTTTCCTCTGGATCTTGGGCCGTCTCGGTTATGTGCAAAGTTATATAAATAGGTAGCAAGGTAAGCAATGGGATCATCTGGACGTTTATTTGCAACTTCAGTTAGACCTTTTATCAGGGGGTCTCCAAGAGCTGGAAAAAAAAACACCGTATTTTATTTTGAAAATCGTGTTGGATTAGAATTAAATATGTTACAATAATGAATTGGGATCTATACAACAATTCCCACCACTATACCAAACTTTATTTTTGTACTCGACGCACATTTGATTAATTATATTGGCATCATCAGACGCTGACTGACTACATATAAGTGTATGTATATATATATATATATATATATATATATATATATATATATATATATATATATATATATATATATGACAATTTTTTGTTCTTGGTCTTGCGGTCAATTTAATAAGACAACTTTAGTTTTGGTTTACGTTTCGGTTTATTGTATTTAAACCATCTTCAGAACTACAAAGTTTATTTTCTGGGATACAAAGAATACAATAATCTACAAACCTTTTGAAAAAGTAAGGTTTGTAGTAGAGTGCATAAATAATAAAATAAAATATTTGAATCTTCTAAATTTAGTATAACGAAAACTGTAAAATTGCTAAAATGTAAATAAAATAATTTAATGTCAAAAGATCCATCTAGACATAAGGTAGGATAACTATAACTAAACATTAATTTATGTATGTATATATATATATATATATATATATATATATATATATATATATATATATATATATATATATATATATATATTGTAGCCTATGAAAAACTGTCCTCAGTTTGAGGCATCTTTTTTGTACCCTGTGAGAAGTTGTTTGTCCCACGCTTGAGCGCAATTTTGTAACATTAGAACTTGCCCGCACGTTGTGGTGTCATTTTGTATCGTTTGAATATTGGATGCCCAAGCTTGAGCACAATTTTCTTGCAGCCCCGCTTTAATTTCTGATAATGAATCGAGTGAATCCTGACTTTAAAAGAACTAAAGAAATTAAACACACACTAGCTCAGTTTTGCTTGGTAGAGAGATATGGGTAAGAGATAATTTTTATACGTCTTTTTGGAATTTTTTTCTATTTTTTAAAAAGCTTCAGTTGTACAAGTTTTTTGGGCACCATTCATTTTAAAATAGAAAGGATCTAACTTCAGTTAAAGAAAATGAAAAAATACTGAAGGGTTTTATGGGTATTACTAAAAAGAATTAGTCTAGTACAACTTATCCCGAAAAGAAAAATAGGTATTCAGTGAGACACTAGCTTTAATCAACAAAAAGAAAATTTATTCATGTTTTTTAAAAATAAAAAGTTCTAACCTTGGCAGTTTTACAAAAAAAGTCTAGCCTAACTAGTAGTTATTACATTTAAATTTTAAACTATGACTACCCCCGAAGACGAAAAATAGTGCTTTTTACTTCACTTTTTAGTCAGTTTAAATTGCTGTTAAGGCACTACTCAGGGATAGGTCTATTGAAGGATGTTTTGGTAACTTACTGTTCTTATTCCGGCTTCGATGGAATACGACCGATTTCACACTTTTCTAGTAAACATTTAGAGAGCCCACTACGGCTTTTCGTTAAGAAACTTGTGCTTTACTTAGCTCGCATGATGTTTTTTTATGAGCCTTTACTGTAGCTCAGTCGAAGGAAGCCTACTTGGCGGCTCCGATGAAAATTAGCCTCTGCGGCTTGATGGTACTCAGCCTACTCGGCGGCTGGATGGAAATTGGCCAAGACAGTCGTTTCTCGGACCCTTAAATAAACCGTGCAAACTCTGCCGGTAATATGGCGACGCCGGAACCAAAACTGCGGATACACACATTTCACCAATCGCGGCGTAGCGGTAGATTCGGTCAGAAACCCGCACTGCACAGTATATACCGAACGTCTTGGAATCTCTGTTTAATATACCGTTCGATACAAAAATGAAAATAAGTACAATTTGAAGTGAAAAATCAGTAACATTACATGGTCTTAAAATCTAGGAAAAAATGAATGTTACAATATATATATATATATATATATATATATATATATATATATATATATATATATATATACATATATACATATACATATATACATACATATATACATACATACATATACATACATATATATATATATATATATATATATATATATATATATATATATATATATATATATATATATATATATATATATACATATATATATATATATATATATATATATATATATATATATATATATATATATATATGTATATAACCAAAGTAATTTAACCATGTTTGCAGACGATAGCAGTTATGTATATATGCCACTGCTTTGGCTCTAGATAAACTGCAGAATATGTTAAGAGTTTTTGAACAGTGGTTCAAAACTAATATGTTAAGTCGTAATGCTGAAAAGACTGTTTTTATAAATTTTGTGCCTAAGGCATCCCAATTTATTGAAAGTTTTCTGATTAGGACTAACGTAAACGGACATTCCATTGCTCAGGTAACGGAGACTAAATTGTTAGGTGTCTATATAGACAACAGTTTAAATTGGGGAAGTCATATAAATGAATTGTGCAAAAGGCTTTCATCGGTGTGTTTTGCATTTTTCGATTAAAAAGTGTCGTTAATTTTAATACAATAATGTCTTATTACTATGCACACTTTGTGTTTCAATTGAAATATGGCTTAATATTTTGGGGTGCTTCCCCTAATATGATCAGAGTATTTAGAATGCAAAAAAGAGCAGTTCGAAATATTGCAGGTGTCAGATCAAGACATTCATGCCGTGAACTTTTCAAAAAATTTGCTATACTCACTCTGCCTGCTATGGACATATTGGAGGTTCTGATTTAAGTTAAGAGTAATTTGAATAAATTTATAGCCATGCCCGACATGCATAATTACTACAGAAGATATAACAAAAATTTAGTTATACCAGAACACACATTATCTCTATTTGAAAGGAGTTCCTATTACAGGGCACAAAGCTTTTTAATAGTCTGTCGACTAGTATTAAATCTTTAAATTTAAGTATGTTTAAGAAACTAATATGTTAATTGAGAATGTCCCTTATAGCACTCAGGATCTCTTCAGATTGAGGACATTACATTATCAATGTTTGCATGTAAGCTAGAGTACGTGTAATTGTAACTTTTTGGATCTTTATAATATATTTATATTAAATAAAACAACATTAATAATAAACATCTATTTTACATCTTAAATACTAACATTAAATAAAACATGTTTTGACGAATGTTCTCACCGGTGTGAAATGTAGTAGTGGTTTTTCTGGTATCCCGTGTTAGCTTGAAGTTCCTTGATGGACGGTTTCGCTGACGTTTCGATGGAATCTCATCTATCTTTTTCAAAGCGTTGATCACTGGTCGGTGTCTTGGCGTTGAATGTCGAGACTGGCTCAGAATGCGCCGGTTTTATGTGCTCGGGGGTGTTTCTATTGGTCGGACGGATCTGGCCAATAGAGGCTCGGCTTTGGCTGCGCGTTGTCGGTCCTGTGGTTCTTTGTAATGTTTGTGTTGGTGAAGTAACATATGGTTGAATTATTGTTTCTCTTGGTTGGACTTGGTACTGGGATAGAATATGTTTCCAAGAGCTCGGTAAACGTTAGCTATCATCCCGATTATTTAAGTTGTTGGGCCTCTTTTCTATTTCTATGGCTTCTTTGATTACCCTAGTGGACGATTTTGTGGCCGGTATTTTGTGCGTGTTGTGCTAGAGAGGAGGTGGTAGATTTTTGTTTTACGTCGTTTTTGTGCTCGTCTCTTCTGACGCTAATTTTCCTGTTTGTTTGGTCTATGTATGAAAGACCGCAGTCCTTTTCATATACACATGGAAAGTTCCATATTTTAAATAAACACATGTAAAATTTTCCATATTTTAAATAAACACATGTAAAATTTTATTTCTATCTGTTAATTCATTTGAGTAGTAGCAGCGGTTTAATATTGACGTGTCATTGATTTTTTGAAAATGGAAAAAATTGAATATCGTACAGTGATTAAATTCTTTGTTTTGGATGGTTTAACTCCAACAGAAATTCATCTTAAATTATTAATAGTGTATAAGGATGCATCACCTTCCTTTTCCACTGTGAAAAAATGGGTTGCTCTATTTAAATCTGGTTTTACAAGCCTCAAAGATGATCCACGCCAAGGTCGTCCAAAAACTGCTACAACATCAATCATTTAACAAGTCCATGATATGGTGTTAGATGATCGACGAGTGGAAATGCGTGAAACAGCGGAGGCTCTAGGCATCTCAAAATAACGAATTAGAAATATTTTGCTGACAATTGACAAAAAGCATTCGAATGCCTATTTCTCAAGCATGTTTGGATCGTTTTAAGCAAGATAAAATGGATTTCAAGTGTCATTTCATAACTTATAATGAAACTTGGATCCACCACTATACACCAGAGCGAAAAGACCAATCGAAACAATGGATTGAAACCGGTGGAAGTGCACCAAAGAAGGCAAAGACGGTTCCATCAGCAGCGAAGATTATGGCAACAGTTTTTTGGGATTACAAAGATGTTCTGTTGATCGATTATTTTCAGAAAGGTCAAAATTTAACTCTGAATATTACTGTAACCGTTTGGATCAGTTAGATGTAAAAATTCGTGAGAAAAGACTTGCTTTAAAGAAGAAAAGAATCATTTTTTATCAAGACAATGCAGTTATCACATTTTAATTCCAAGTTAACGGAAAATAATTGTAAACTGTTTAAATTACTAGAGATGTTAATATTGTAACTACCGGATACAAAGTACCCGTTACTCGTCCAGATCCGAAGTACCAGATAGTCGACAATAAATGTACCCGGTCCCAGGTATCCACACATTGATGGCATCTCCGGTCTGCGGCCAACCAAACTAAAAACTACCAATGCGATACCGGTAGCGTTACATACCTACTCGTCTCCACGAAATGTATCTTTTCTTCATCGATAGCGTTCGGTTCGGTACAATAAATACATAAAGAATAAAACAGGAATTTTGAAAATTTCTCTGGTTTTAGAAACAGTTTTAAATTAAAATAAGAAGATATTTTATTAATATAATACAGAAATATCGTACAGAACTACTTATATACTCTCAATCCTTAAAAACAATGAAAATAAGTAAATGAATATTACAACAAAAATAAACTTTATAGCAACGGGAACTTTTACGCTATTTTTCATTTCTTAACATTCAACAAAAACTGATTACAGTTGAGAAAAATCAGTTTATTTACATGAATTGATTTGAGTCTGTTATTCTGTTCAGTAATAATCTGGCCAGCCACCAGGTATATTGGCAACTACGTGACTAGATCGGTACTTTGTACCGGGTACAATGTAACGGGTATTTTTTAAGAAATACCAGGTACTCTAAATACTCGATAGTACCGATACTTGACATCACTATAAATTACTAATCAAAAGATCAAAGTTTACAGGTGTCGAAATTCAAATTTTATTTTATTTTGGGTGCAATTTTTAGTTGCAAATTATTAATTATTCCAAATTGAATTTAACACCTACTTACTAGACGCGAGATATCTCCCTTCTTCTGTAGCAAAAAATGGCATGTCGACTTGCCCATTCTCTTCATTAACTTCGGTGGCGACATTTTCTGAAACCAATGATTAATAAAAATATAATTTAAAAATTACAGCAATTATATTGTTGCTAGAAATATATAAGAAGTCACAGAGGTACAGAAATAGCGGTAATTTGTTTATCTTTAACCACCATTATAAACAAAATAATATTTTTTCACCAACCATTTTTTAAATAAAATAACAAGGTTAATATCAATTATTTCATAAAGTTGAAATTCGAGTGTATAACACTAAAATATATTAAGGATTACTAAGCTTCCAAAGAGGATTGAAAAGCTTCACAGGCTCTGGAATATAGTTTTCTTGCGTTATATGTTAGATTGTAACTTTCGTAAAATGGATTGTGTCAAAAATATTGAGATATTACTTAATAGCTTCGTAAATAAATTCACCCTCCTGATAGTATTGTAGTGTCTTGAGATGTATTAATAAAATTTTGTTTATGTCAGTCAGGTTAAATATTTATTTTATTCTCTTATTGAACGGCCATATCCGATATGGACGTAATCGACCCTGTAGTCTTTACCTGTCGTTAGTGCATTTTTTAAGTGGTCCAGAGATAAAGAGGAGCTACAGTTTAATGGCGGTCCCGAACCACTAAAGTGAGAGAGCTTTCCTAAGCATGATACTATATTACGGGTCGTTTGTCATTGTCTTCCCGAGAAAGAAAACAGACA
>CM032456.1:21036179-21176236 GCA_019049505.1 Pachyrhynchus sulphureomaculatus
TTTATTTCTGGGCCATTTATCAAACAAATTCCTAACTGTACAGTGTTAGAAGTAATGCCAGAAATGAACAATATCGTTTTTCTGATGAGATGTGTAATAACTGTATCTTATCTGTATAACAATAAATAATCTAATGAACTTTAAAATCCAGTTATAGGAGGAAATTACTGGCAACAACGAAGTGCACAACACGACATTGCCCAGCAAATCGCTCAACAAGTTCAACAAAGACAACAGGTTCAAATTCAGAAGGCAATTCAACAACTTGTAGAACATTTACAGCAACAGCAATCCAGGAGTGTGACCGGTCAACAGTTATCTACTCAACAACGGGTAAATCACCTACACTCATAAAATGCAATTACTTACTTTTGATATATATTTGCTTGATTATAGCCAGTCCAATCTTAATATTAGAAAATTGAATCATAGTATCGGGTCTTCCATTAAGGACTTGACAACTTTTTTTTGAAATAAAACGCAACCCATTTGAGACATTTCGAAAATTTTACTATCGGCTTGAAGTACAATCAAAACATTTATGTATGGAATTCGACTTCATTCATTTGTCCACCACGGGTACGTTTGCAGCGGTCGATTCGTTGAACCCAATTTTCGATGACTCGGCCACACATTTCGACAGAAACGGCCGCTATCTCTCTTTCAATATTGGCTCTGAGCTCCTCTAACGACGCAGGCTTGTTAGCATAAACCAATGATTTAACGTACCCCTATAAAAAGAAGTCTAGAGGTGTTAAATCACACGATCTAGGCGGCCATTCGACGGGACCATTTCTCGATATAACACGTTCACCGAATTTAGATTGCAGTAAGTCGATTGTTACACCCGCTGTGTGGCTTGTGGCGCCGTCTTGTTGAAACCACATATCATTGATGTCTAGCCCATGCAATTGATCAAAGAAATAACGTTGCAACATGCCTCTGTAGCGATCTCCATTGACGGATTTTAGAACATAAAAGAAGCTAAAAACCAAAACTGACTCAGCGTACAGTAATCATTTAACAGAATCAAATCGTCTTTTTGACGATAAATTTAAAATTCTACACATACAAAACAAAGGCGTAAAATTAAACCTATTAGAAAATTTAGAAATAAAATAGAACTAAAAATTCAGACATCATCTTAAACGAACAAAAACATACCTGTCTGGCCCATGATAACTCCCCCTTACTCAATTTATACAATTAATATTCAGAATGGATTTCCCAGCAATATTCATTAGCATATAGTATTAATTTTATTACCTATCTACTTTAGGGTATTTGTATAAATGTAACAACACTAATATTCAAATATCATTTTGTATCAGAAGAAGCTATAGTATAGCGAAACGCGTCATACAGTTTCAGTGAAACTAAATAAAGTGGAAATTTGACAATATCAGTCTTTCATTACAGTCCTATGGTTTTTATTGAGCTGTTTAATCACTTTAATGTAGTTGTTGTTGAAGTCATAACCTCGTAAAATTTGCAATACATCTTTTAACTATACCCTCAACTCAAATGCCCGTTACTAATATTGTAAGTGCAAAATATTAAAGGCATCTAGAAAACTATTAAATATTAACACATAAGTTTCCATATTAGTTTTTGCTTTATGAATACATTTTAAAACCATAAAATTATTATTGGTAAAATAAGTATACCATATTAACAATTATTATTTAAAATAGTATTTTATTTTCATGATAATAGGTCGAACTTGTCAATGCTATTCAACAACTTCAACAGATTCAGCAGCAAAGTTTGTCCGACCGTGAAGATTCAGCAACAGACCAGTTAGCGGAAACTCTCGAAACAGCTCTTGAAGCTCAATTAGTGTCCAATGATCTCGAAAGCCAACAAGTTGCTCGATCTGGTCAAAGTACTAAAACACCAGCACAAAGTTCTGTAGCTTTTCAAGCACAAGTTAAACAGCTTATTGATCAAAGCAGTATTCAAGATATTCAAGCGTAAGTATTGTCTATGTATAAAGACACATAAGGTTAACATAGAAGGTTTTAAGTAAGTAAACGATACAGTAGATACATATACGGTTGACTTTTCAATATGAGACCCCAGTAGTTTTATTATGCCGATAAAATTAGAAGAATAGATTACTTTATTAATTTCCATTGCATATCGCCAGTTTGACTTCATTGGCAATGGCTTCATTTTTAGTGTTCCGTACGGAACACTTATAAGATCACTTCGGTGTCTGTCTGTCTGTTTGTCACACCCGATTTTCTCCGAAACTATTTGACATAGAAAGGTGAAATTTGGTAATAATATATGAATTGATGGCCTCATCAGAGCCATGTAGTTTTGAGAATTAAATTTTGACTTAAGGGGTTAGTTTTGGGGGGGTGAAGTCGGAAGTGAAAAAAAAACTTTTTACTAGGTCATCGAGTGTGGTGTCAAATGAAAGCTTGTGAAAACACGAGTAAAAAATATATATATAATATTATACTTGCGCGCACTTTTCTTTGTATTTTTTTTAAAAATTCGCGAAAAATCGCTGTCCCGGGCCTTATCTCGAAAAGTACTTATCAAAAAATTTCGAAAAAATTCTGGAATATTCTCCACGGGGTGTAGATTGAACGAAAATTATCACGAGTGCATTACCTTCAATAATTTATATGGTACATAAAAAAACAAAAAAATTTCAAGGTCATCAGATTTCAGCAAAGATTGGAAACAAACTTTGTTGAGAACTCATTTGGGGTGTGTTTTGTGAAGTCACTGATCATTTTATACCACCGTAACATAAATTTTGACTTAAGGGGTTCGTTTTGAGGGGTGAAATCGGAAGTGAAAAAAATTTTTTTTTACTAGGTCATCGAGTGTGTGTCAAATGAAAGCTTGTAAAAAACACACGAGTAAAAAATATATATATAATGTAATACTTGCGCACACTTTTCTTCGTATTAATTTTAAAAAATCGCTGTCCCCTACCTTATCTCGAAAAGTACTGATCAAAAAATTTTGAAAAAATTCTGGAATATTCTCCACGGGGTATAGATTGAACGAAAATTATCACGAGTGCATTACCTTTAATAATTTATTTGGTATATAAAAAAAAACAAAATTTCAAGGTCACCAGTTTTCAGTACTTTGTTGAAAACTCATTTGGAGTGTGTTTTGTGAAGTCACTGATCATTTCATACCACCCTAACAAAAATTTTTATTTTAAAAACAATCTACGTACGGAACACTAATTGTGCAAGTTCAATTTGCACTTGACCGGTTTATTTAAATTGTACTGCCTTTTTAAAATTTTAATTGACACCGTAAATCGCTTCTGTTATTTTGACTTAAAATGCCATTTCGAGTTTAATAATACCCCTCTATCAAATTACTGATTCTTTAATTCTAATTTCTCATTGAGACGGCTGAGACATATTACAAGGATACATACTTCTTCCCCTAAATCTTTTCGCCGTCGAGAGCGTATGGTAACTCTGTGCTCAATAAATGGACCTGATAACCTGAACTAATCTGCCACTGTTTCCGATTCTGTGCGTGGTCTGAGGCAGCGACTTCCCAGTTAATTGTTTCACCTGATCCACACCGTGAAGGTGATCATACTATGTGCAGCTAAATTATTCAAATGTGTCTTTTTAAATAATTATTTCTACTAAAAAAAAAGCTTTTTAACATTTAAATGCTTACATAATGGAAAATATTGATAAAATGGTATATTGTATTTCTATTTAGAATGGTATCTTTAATTGAAATGGCTGAAAAAAATATAAATGCTCCATTTAAAATCGAAAAGGTCCGCCACGAACAACTTCTAGAGATTTTAAAAACTACCGGTATAGACGACAAAGACATTCGTATCATTGTCAATTTGTACTGGCATCAGACAGCTGAAGTACGATTAGAGCATCAACCATCGGATAAATCGGAATTAAAATCAAGCGGGGAGTGCATCAGAGTTGTATTCTATCGCCCTTGCTGCTCAACTTCTATTCGGAGGTGGTATTCAATGAAGCACTCACTGGTGCCACTGAGGGAATCAATATCAACGGCGTTAACATAAATAACATCAGTTACGCCGATGATACATTAATTATCACTCGTAACGGAAAAGATTTACAAAAACTTATGGATAAAATAACACCTGAACACAGTTTGGTTTAAGACTCAAAGAATCTAATATTGAAGATAGTGGTATTATAGTTAGTGGCGCAAAGATAGAGAGAGTTGATAAATTGATGTATTTCAGTGGCGATATCAACGAGCACTGGCACCCGACTGTGGACGTCAAAATTCGAATAGAGAAGGTTCAAGCCGCATTTATCAAGAGCAAAAAAATCTTAACTAATCACTACTCGGTGGGAAACACAGCCCTGGGCAAATTATTTTAAAGGGATGATGTTCTCCATATAAAGACTGCTTGAAAAGCGTTGTACGCGGAGTAACAATTAGCTTCCTTCGAACACTCTCCATGAAAATACTTGTAGAACAGACTCAAGTCGCCAACAGTTCTTCGATGCTCCAGCGAATCAAGGCCGCCGATCAGTTCCCGGTCTCCAGTCAGACAAATATCTCTTCTCTGAACAAAATCCAACAAATGCAGTGTATGTTTGGGAGCGGAGCCAACATGGGAGCAGTATTCCATAGTTGGTCGAATTTGAGCTTTGTAAAGAACTAACAGTTGTTGTGGAGTGTAAAGCTTTTTGGTATGAAATAATATTCCCAACTTTTGAGAAGCTCACTTGGTTACTGTCACCCCAAGATAGAATTTCTTCCAGATCTTTGTTAAGTTGAACGACTTCCTGCTGTCTGCGGATATTCATCCGAGTAGCCGATGTCCGAGCGTTCAAAGGGAATGAAGAGATAAGCGTACTGTCATCTGCAAAGCTGTAGATTGGAATCCCGGTCTTTTCCAGCAGATCGTTAATGTAAATGAGAAAGAGAGTAGGAGACAGTATGGAGTCTTGGGGCAAACCGGCGTTGATAGTGAAGGTGTTAGAAAGAAATCCGTCAACCGTCACTCGTAAAGAACGAATTAAGGCCGCCAGTCAGTTCCGGGTCTCCAATCAGACGAACAGCTCTTCTCTGAACAGAATCCAACAAATGCAGTGAGTGTTTGGGAGCAGAGCCCAAACATGGGAGCAGTTTTCCATAGTTGGGCGAATTTGAACTTTGTAAAGAATTAAGCTTTGTAAAAAATTAGGTTCTCTTGTATGGCACGCATGCGTGGATCCTAACTGAAGCAATGCTTGTGTGTGTATCGACGACTGCTGAAAATCAGTGGACAGAATTAGTAACAGCGTTCCCACTCACATAGAAAAGGACTTGGAGGTAGTCACGACCATCAAGCGACTAAATTAGAATATTTTGGCCACATTATGAGACATTTAGAAAAACACAAAATCTTGCGTCTGATTATAGACGGAAAGATTCCAGGCAGACGTGGTCCATGGAGAAGGCGAACATCGTGGACGAAAAATTTGAGGCAGTGGTACGGAAAGTCTATGGTTCAAGTCTTCCGAACGGCTGTCAATAAAACGATCATCATCAACATGGTAGCCAACATGATAACAACGATCGTTGAACGGTCATGGTACCCGAAGAAGAAGAAGAAAAACGAAAATTGGACGATTACGATGTAAATCGAAAATTCGTTAAAATATCTGAAACAATCAATATATATAAAATGCAACGTCTCTCTGTCTGTCTGTCTGTCCGTTAGTGCGCTTATCACTGAAGAACTACTTATCCGATTTACGTACTTTTTTTTTTAAAACATACATATGTTCTCTGGCCAGGTTATAGGCTATATTTTATTACGATAGGTAGCATAAGGAATGAGCAGTGATGTAAAATAGTGAATGAAGTCGGAAAAAATTTGGCGCTAGCGTGTTCCCTTGCAATACACAGCCTAAACCATTAAATATGGAACAATATTATGTAGCAGAAAATATCTATAATCTATAATATATATAAAAGGGAATGTCTCTCTGTCTATCCATTAGTGTGTTTATCACGCGAGAACCACTTATCCGATTTACGTGTCTTTTTTTAAATTCATACATATATTCTTTGGCCAGGTTATATAATAATAATAATAATCTATATCGATAATATATATAAAATGCAACTTCTCTCTGTCTGTCTGTCTGTTCGTTAGTGCGCTTATCACTGGAGAACCACTTATCCGATTTACGTGCTTTTTTTTAAACATACATATGTATATGTATATACGTGTATGTATATATTTTATTACGTTAGGTGACATAAGGAATAAGCAGTGACGATAATAGCAAATCAAGTCGGAGAAAAGTTTGCTGCTAGCACGTCCTCTTGCAATACACTGCCTAAAACATTAAATATGGAACAATATCATGTAATAAAGAATATAATATATATAAAATGCAACGTCTCTTTGTCTGTCTGTTTGTCGTTAGTGCGCTTATCACTCGAGAACCACTTATCTGATTTACGTGTTTTTTTTTTAATTCATACATTTGTTCTCTGGCCAGGTTATCTAAAATCTCCTGTCAAGAATATATATAACATGCAACGTCTGTCTATCTGTCTGTCTGCCTGTCTCTCTGCCTGTCTGTCTGTCTGTCCGTTAGTGCGTTTATCACTTGAGAACCACTTATCCGATTTACGTGTTTTTATAAATTTATACATATGTTCTATATAATTCAATATAAGCTTAGATAATGGAAGATAAGATGAGATAATGGGAGATAAGGAGAAATAATGGGAGATAAGTCGAGATAAGCCTCGATAATGGGAAATAAGTATAAATAATGAGAGATAAGGAGAAATAATGGGAGATAAGTGTAGACAATAGAAGTTATGGCGAGATAATGAGAGATAAGGAGAAATAATGGGAGATAAGAAGAAATATTGCGAGATAAGTCGAGATAGGTCGAGATAAACCTAGATAATTGGAGATAAGGTGAGATAATGGGAGATAAGAAGAAATAATGGGAGATAAGGAGAAATAATGGGAGATGAGCAGAGATAAGCCTAGATAATGGAAATTATGTAGAGATAATAGGAGATTAGGAAAAATATTGGGAGATAAGGGCAAATAATGGGAGATATTTTATTACGTTGGATAATATAAGGCATAAGCAGTGGCGATAGTAGCGAATGAAGTCCACGCGAGCGGAGCCGCGAGCCCGGCTAGTAGATTATGAATCCTAAATATTTAGAAAAACGTACAGACAAATCTGGAATTACTTTTATACTTTTTATTAAGGTTTCATATAACTTGACAATAGATTTGATTTTTGCTTTCAAATATAAAGTATAAAAGCAATTTCAGACTTTTCTAACTTTTTCCTATAGTCAATGCAGTCTTGTCGACACAAGATTAATAAATTATGAAAGACTTGGTATCTTAGAAGATAGAAAATAAATAAGCAGTTAATATGTAATATTAAATATAATTTATATTTATTTCAGAGAAATCTCTAGACAGCAAAATAACGCCCAACAACTTCAGTTGCAGCAACAATTTGTAAATCAACAAAAACAACAAATTCAAGCTCAGCGAACCATTGCTCAGCAACAAAATCAACACCAACAACAAGTTGAAGAACTTCAACAAGCCCAGCAAAATCTCGAACAACAGGAGCAACAATTAATTCAGCAGCAAGTTACCGCCCAAATTGTTATTCAGCAGTTGCAGGAGGGACTTATTGAACAACATAGTCAACTTCAGCAAGATACTTTAGCTGAACAAATTGATGAACAGCGTTCTCAGTCTGATTCCCAGAATGGTAACCAGGGGAGCCGAGGACTTAATGCATGGTCTCAAAATCTTCGATCATCACAAGCTGACCAGACGTCTCAAACTCGTAACCGCTGGTCTCAAAACGGTAATCCTTGGACACAACAAGGTAATCAGTGGTCTCAAAACGGTAATTCTTGGACACAACATGGTAATCAATGGTCTCAAGCCAAAAATCAATGGTCTCAAGACGATAATCCTGAGCTTCAACAGTGGTGGCAGGCCAGTAACCCATGGTTTGCAGTAGGTAACCAGTGGTCTCAGAACAGCAACCAAAGATCTCAGCAGGGTAAAGAGTGGTGGCAAGGTAATAATCAATGGTCTGATACTGCTAATCTTTGGCCTAAACACGTCAGTCAAGTAAATAACGATTGGTACCAAGCTGGTAACGAACAAACTCAGGGTGGTACCCAATGGCGTCAAAACGTTTGGTCTGCCTAACTGCAACGCTTCAGCATATAAATTTGTAGCTTGTAAATAATATTGAAATAAAATCAGAGCAATTTATTTGTTTATTTTATTTATCCTAATATTTATATTTATAAAATAACAACCGATTGTATGGAAGAAAGAAAGGTATTAATGAAATAAACCATTATCGTATTGACATTGACGGCAAATATGTTCTTTTTTATTGTTAACAAATTATATCATATATTTTCTTATCAAATGATTCCAACTATATCCTGATTTATTTTTAGCTTTAATTAATTTAGTAATTCAACAAGAGGTATATTTTTCTTAATTGATTTTTTTGCGGTGCCGTGTTCTCTCGTTTCTGTGCCCAGTTACATCGAAAACGAACTTTCTTATATATTGTATATATTGCGCTACATTTGATTTACTTCTATTGGTTGGTTAAATTAATATTTACATTTATAAATTATTCTTTCGAAATACCCATGAAGGACAGGGGGTAACTTACATTTATAAAGTTTCATTTTATAATCCATTGTGGATACTCATTTTCTGGAAATGTTTCCTCAGGGGATAGTGACCGCTGATCAGTTCTACCATTAGTTTGGTTTGGGCCCTTGTTAAACCAAGGATGTCAATTGTTAGTTTCTTTGAGGGGCCGCTAATTACGCCCTTGCATGTCTCTGGCGAAATATTGCGAGCGAACTATCCAGATGTTGCTGATATGACCATCTGTTGATTATTGTTTTTACCACCTGTTTTGGTACACTAAACGCTGGTTCTGGACCACTGTATAGTTTTGTAGCTCCGAATCTTGCTAATTCGTCTGCTTTTTCATTACTTTTCATCCCGAATGTCCTGTCCATTAATCATTTTGCCCTTTTCAAGATAATCGACTTGGATTATGCCGCATGCATCCCAAAACACTGTGACCATGACTTTGTTGGCCAATAAAGTCGCCTTGGCCTTCATTGGAGCCGGTTCCCCACGGAAAATCCGCTGTTTGGACTGTAATTTGGTCTCCGGTGTGCAGTGATATATCCATGTTTCGTCAACAGTTATGAATTGACGCCAAATTCATTCCGATTGCGCTTTAACATCGCTAAATATTCTTTTGCAGTTGATACATGTGCGTGTTTATTGTCAGTTGTGAGCAATCGCGGCACCTATCTTGCGGAAAGCTTTCTCATATCCAAATGAGTTGTTAAAATATTCTACACCATCATTTCTAATGTGGTGACCTCATTTGGACGACCTGGACGTTCTTTGTCAAAAATGCTCGTACGTCGGCGTGTGAATTCAGCTGTCCGTTCTGCTTTGACTTTGACTGAGACTTAACGTTAACCTTTGTCTGAAATATGTATATCAATCATGGTCATTTATTTTCGAGACATGGTAAAACAAAACAGTTTTTAAAAATATGTATATATATATATATATATATATATATATATATATATATATATATATATATATATATATATATATATATTATTTATATATATACACAATACGATAAAACTCTACCCTTAAACGAACATTTTTACGACCGAGATGGTGACTGACCACCTAAATACGTGAGAAAGAAGCAAAATACGTTTTCAAGCCATTACACTATAGGAAATTTTACCCCTTTTTTTTGGCCAAAAGTAAAAATTAAAATTTTTGCAGAGTTTATTCTTTTTTTGCTTTAATATAAAAAAAAACCGGTCAAGTGCAAGTTGAACTTGCACAATTAGTGTTCCGTACGTTGATTGTTTTTAAAATAAAAATTTTTGTTAGGGTGGTATAAAATGATCAGTGACTTCACAAAACACACCTCAAATGAGTTTTCAACAAAGTTTGTTTCCAATCTTTACTGAAAAACTGGTGACCTTGAAATTTTGTTTTTTTTTTATATACCAAATAAATTATTAAAGGTAATGCACTCGTGATAATTTTCGTTCAATCTATACCCCGTGGAGATTATTCCAGAATTTTTTCAAAATTTTTTGGTCAGTACTTTTCGAGATAAGGTAGGGGACAGCGATTTTTTAAAAGTAATACGAAGAAAAGTGTGCGCAAGTATTACATTATATATATATATATATATATATATATATATATATATATATATATATATATATGTAAATATATATATATATATATATATATATATATATATATATATATATATATATATATATATATATATATATATGTAAATATATATATATATATATATATATATATATATATATATATATATATATATATATATATATATATATATATATATATATATATGTAAATATATATATATATATATATATATATATATATATATATATATATATATATATATATATATATATATATATATATATATATATTTTACTCGTGTTTTACAAGCTTTCATTTGACACCACACTCGATGACCTAGTAAAAAATTTTTTTTTCACTTCCGATTTCACCCCTCAAAACGAACCCCTTAAGTCAAAACTTATGTTACGGTGGTATAAAATGATCAGTGACTTCACAAAACACACCCCAAATGAGTTTTCAACAAAGTTTGTTTCCAATCTTTACTGAAATCTGATGACCTTGAAATTTTGGTTTTTTTTATATACCATATAAACTATTAAAGGTAATGCACTCGTGATAATTTTCGTTCAATCTACACCCCGTAGAGAATATTCCAGAATTTTTTCGAAATTTTTTGATAAGTACTTTTTGAGATAAGGCCCGGGACAGCGATTTTTCGCGAATTTTTAAAAATAATACAAAGAAAAGTGCTCGCAAGTATAATATTATATATATATTTTTTACTCGTGTTTTCACAAGCTTTTATTTGACACCACACTCGATGACCTAGTAAAAAATTTTTTTTTTCATTTCCGACTTCATCCCCCAAAACTAACCCCTTAAGTCAAAATTTAATTCTCAAAACTACATGGCTCTGATGAGGCCATCAATTCCTATATTACTACCAAATTTCACCTTTCTATGTCAAATAGTTTCGGAGAAAATCGCGTGTGACAGACAGACAGACAGACAGACAGACAGACAGACAGACAGACAGACAGACAGACAGACAGACACCGAAGTGATCTTATAAGTGTTCCGTACGGAACACTAAAAACAGCAAAGTAGGCATATATTTTTAAATTATTTGACAAAATTGATTTTCAGTCACTTTATCAGTTGTTTTGCTTGCGATTTCTAAATTAGTTTTCAAAAAACTTTTGAGTGCAGTGAATTTTGTGACAGTTTCTAACAAAAATTTTCGTAATAAAAATTTATAGTTTTTGAAAATTAAAAAATGGAAAATAAAGCCGAAGGTAAGTACTTTAATATTATATAGTGAAATGTTGGTGAACTCATCTATTAGATCGATTAAATGGGAAAAGTTGAAGTGACCTTAAGATGAACTAATGGAATTGTGAATTGGAATTTTTATTTATACTTACAAAAAAATCCTAGCACATGATAGACATAACACCATAATAGTCCTCTAGGACAGTCATTTATCTTCCGAATTTAATATATTTTAGCTGCTACTATCTGCTACTTTTAAAAAAAATGCATTTTTTTCAGCTGACTACTGCGTGCCAAATTCAGAGTTATTCAATATATGGCGAGAGAAACACAACGAAGTTGACAAAAGAGCCGCTATTTATGCTCATTTCTTGTCATACATTGCTGAGAGTGATTGTTCCGAAAACTTTGAACAATATTTAAAGGAGCAGTCACGAATATTTTGTTCAAATATGAGTATGAAGTGGCGTAAAAGTGGTCGGATTTTGAAACTTTTTGAAAAAAACAGCATGCTGTTTGGCTTGAAGGCAATACTTCGATAAAAAAAAAAAAAACGTAAAACGCAGCGTGCCTCCACTAAATCAAAAAGTGGACGACCGCAATTAACTTTCTGCCAAAAATCTTAGAGAACAAAAAGAAGAGTTGCAGCAGAAATCTCTAAAGATCAAAATAATGAAGTTGAACCCCTGGTTCTTGCTGCATCTGCGGCTGCTCGTAAATGTAACCAATTAGATTTAGCAGTTGTTTTAAAAGAAACTGTCAGTACTCCGACTAGAGCTGCGAAAGTACGGAAAATAATTTCAACAGCAACACCAACTAAGCTATCTCCTGATGAAGGACTAGCCTTTCTTTTAGAAAACAACTTTTCAAAAGAGCAATATTGCAACATAAGATATGAAAATAAAATAAGAAATTGCGATATATATCCTCTATACAAAGAACTTACATGTAGTAAATATAAATGCGACCAGACGGCGTAATAGTTACTGAGACATTAGCGAAAGTTCCATTGGAAATGTTACTGAAGCATACATCCGAAAGAATAATAAAAGTGCAAGAGGAAGTTATATCTACCTTAATGGAAACAAAAAAAACTGAAATTTTATATGCCCAACTCATTGTCAGTTATGGATTTGACAGTAGTACTGGTTATACAAACTATAAACAACAGTTTGAAAAGGCGGGTTTGTCTCAAAATTGTGACTCCTCTATTTTGGCCACAACAATTATACCATTGCGTTTAATAGAAGCGTCCAGAAATATTTTATGGAACAATCGTACACCACAATCTATTAGATTTTGTCGACCATTAAAATTAGAATACACAAAGGAGACTAAAGAAATCATTTTGAAAGAAAAGGAAAATATAGAGGAAGAAATAGATTCCTTAAGTTCTTTGCTTGGTGAAACAAAAACTTTATGCGTTAAATTTAAATTGTACTTAACTTTAATTGATGGCAAAGTATTAAATATTTTGACTGAAACTAAATCTAGTCAAACGTGTTCATTATGCGGTGCTACACCAAAGGATTTTTCTGAGCATAACAGATTTCCAAAACCACAAATTTAAACCTAAAGAAGAGAACTTAAAGTATGGGATAAGTCCATTGTATTGCTGGATCCGTTTTTTTGAATTTGTTGTGAATGCAGGGTACAAAATTCATATTAAAAAGTGGCAAATAAGAAATGAAGCTGACAAAGCGTTAGTTGCGAAAAGAAAGGCTGACATCCAACAATTATTTTGGGATGAAATTGGTTTGCACGTTGATAAGCCTAAGACTGGTGGCTATGGGAGTACGAATGACGGTAACACGGCCCGGCGAGCGTTCATAGAACATTTAAAATTTTCTCAAATTACAGGCATAGACAAAGAACTCATTTATAATTTAAAAGTCATTTTAATATGTTTATCATGTCAGCTTCCTTTAGATTCGAGTAAATTTGAAGAATTTTGTTTTCAAACGGCCACAATGTTCATGCAGAAGTATCCATGGTTACCAATGACAGCAACTGTACATGAGGTTCTTGTACATTCGCGGCAAATTATTGAGTCGATTGTGCTTCCAGTTGGATGCTTTGGTGAGGATGCCTCTGAAACGCGCCATAAAATATATAAATCCGATAGATTGCTTCATGCACGAAAAAATAGCCGGGTGAACAACTTGGCGGACGTTTTTAATCGAGCATTGGACACATCAGATCCGCTTATTTCCAGCCTTTCGTTGAATAAACGCATCGAGCACCAGAACAAATTAAAGCTTCCAGCAGAAGTAATCGAATTACTGAGATCAGAGGAGCAAAGTTTTGAGGAAAATTGTCAAACAGATGAAGAAAATTCCGAAAACGAGTAATGGCATTTTGAACCCATCTGTATTAAATGTAGTTGACGATTTGGAACTCGAAAATCAAATTTGTGAATAAAATCCTTTTTAAAACATAACTGTTTGTTACTTCTTTAAATTAGTAAAATGAATTTCTACTGTTATATTCGAACGTAAGTGTACACCCGAAAAAATATTTATTAAAAAACAGTTTAGAAAACCAGATAACCTATCAAAGATCTAAAAAAATCTTGGATGCGGGAACCTATAACCCTTAAACCTCTTTTGAAAATAATTATTAGTTAATTTTTTAGTTAACTTTACTTATTTTTTTTTTCAGTATATGAAAAACTTTAGTGGTTCCTCCCTCCCTCTTAAGAGTCTTGCAAAAGTCAAATCCAAAAAAATCATTAAAATCGGTCCAGCCGTTTGGCTGTAAATAATTTTGGCCAAAAAAGGGGTAAAAATTCCTATAGTGCATTAGAGGAAAAGGAGAAAATTGGCCACATGTCGCTGTGAGATATAGATTACTTTTAATGCAGATATAAGGGGAAGCTCTAAAGTGTTTTTTTCCCTTTAACCCATTAAAAGATTGAGAAATGAATAGAGGAAAGAACTACTCAGTATATATCACCACTACACCAAACACTTTATTTTTGCACTCGACGCGCGTTTCGCTAACCATGTTAGCTTCATCAGGAGCGATGATTGACTAGATTGTGGTGTACGATTGTTCCATAAAATATTTCCGGACGCTTCTATTAAACGCAAAGGTATAATTGTTGTGGCCAAAATAGAGGAGTCACAATTTTGAGACGAACCCGCCTTTTCAAACTGTTGTTTATAGTTTGTATAACCAGTACTACTGTCAAATCCATAACTGACAATGAGTTCGGCGTATAAAATTTCGGTTTTTTTTTTGTTTCCATTAAGGTAGATATAACTTCCTCTTGCACTTTTATTATTCTTTCGGATGTATGCTTCAGTAACATTTCCAATGGAACTTTCGCTAATGTCTCAGTAACTATTACGCCGTCTGGTCTGCATTTATATTTACTACATGTAAGTTCTTTGTATAGAGGATATATATCGCAATTTCTTATTTTATTTTCATTTAGTCAATCATCGCTCCTGATGAAGCTAACATGGTGAGCGAAACGCGCGTCGAATGCAAAATAAAGTGTTTGGTGTAGTGGTGATATATACTGAGTAGTATCATTGTGCCAAAGATTCCACATTCCCAACTTAGTAGAGAAAAGAAGTTAATTGTTTTTAATTTAAGCTTTCTCATTAAATATTATATAATTTTGAACTAATTTAAGGATAAACGCCCATGATTTCTATAAAATAAAAATATCTAGATTTAGTACATATGGTGACACCTAGTTTTCTAAAGAAGAAACATCGGGTTGATTCAAGAATGAAACTTGTATCGCCACTGCTGAAGGGTAGTCCCGTATACGGTTATCCAGTAACAAAGGAGAATATGGGTGGTACTATAAAGGCTAGCCAGGAGATTTAAGCCATTTGGAAATCTTAAGATTTCAGTCTCGTTTTCGATTTAATTCTCTTAGTGTTTTTAAAGATATTTTTTGTAATTTCATTATTTCCTCTCTATTTTTAATATTTTTTTAACTTTTTCCTTAAATTTCATTTGTGATCCGGGGATTATCCTAAGCTAGATTACTAAAATTTTAAGGAATATTAACTTCCTTTTTTTTATTTAAAATATCTTTCCGAATATTTTGCTATCTTAAACTTTTTTCAAATTTCAATACGTAATCTGGCTCTAGTTTCATTTTCGGATTTATCATTATTAGGTCATTTCGTTCTTCTATAATATATAAAAATGCAACGTCTCTCTGTCTGTCTGTCTGTCTGTCCGTTAGTGCGCTTATCACTGGAGAACCACTTATCCGATTTACGTTTTTTTTTTTTAAAACATACATATGTTCTCTGGCCAGGTTATAGGCTATAATTTATTACGATAGGTAGCATAAGGAATGAGCAGTGACGATAATAGTGAATGAAGTCGGAAAAAAGTTTGCCGCTAGCGCGTTCCCTTGCAATACGCAGCCTAAACCATTAAATATAGAACAATATTATGTAGCAGAGAATATCTATAATCTATAATATATATAAAATGCAATGTCTCTCTGTCTGTCTGTCTGTCCATTAGCGCGTTTATCACGCGAGAACCACTTATCCGATTTACGTCTCTTTTTTTTAAATTCATACATATATTCTTTGGCCAGGTTATATAATAATAGTAATAATCTATATCTATAATACATATAAAATGCAACGTCTCTCTGTTTGTCTATCTGTCCGTTAGTGCGCTTATCCCTCGAGAACCATTTATCCGATTTACGTGATTTTTTAAATTCATACATATGTTCTCTGACCAGGTTATAGATATATATTTTATTACATCTATAATCTATATAAAATGCAACGTATCTCTGTCTGTCTGTCTGTCCATTAGTGCGCTTATCACTTATCCGATTTACGTACTTTTTTCTTAAAACATACGTATGTTCTCTGGCCAGATTATAGGCTATATTTTATTACGATAGGTAGCATAAGAAATGAGCAGAGACGATAATAGTGAATGAAGTCGGAAAAAAGTTTGTCGCTAGCGCGTTCTCTTGCAATACACAGCCTAAACCATTAAATATGGAACAATATTATGTAGCAAAGAATATCTATAATCGATAATATATATAAAATGCAATGTCTCTCTGTCTGTCCATTAGTGCGTTTATCACGCGAGAACCACTTATCCGATTAACGTGTCTTTTTTTAAATTCCTCTATATATTCTTTGGCCAGGTTATATAATAATAATAATCTATATCTATAATATATATAAAATGCATCGTCTCTCTGTCTGTCCGTTAGTGCGCTTATCACTGTAGAACCACTTATCCGATTTACGTGCTTTTTTTTTAAACATACATATGTTCTCTATCCAGGCTATAGGCTATATTTTATAACGTTAGGTAACATGAGGAATAAGCAGTCACGATAATAGTAAATCAAATCGGAAAAAAAAGCTTGCCGCTAGCGCGTTCTCTTGCAATACACTGCCTAAACCACTAAATATGGAACAATATCATATAGCAAAGGATATCTATAATATATATAAAATGCAACGTCTCTCTGTCTGTTTGTCCGTTTGTGCGCTTATCACTGAAGAACCACTTATCCGATTTGCGTGCTTTTTTTAAAAAACATACATATGTCTCTTGCTAGGTTATCAATCTATAATATATATAAAATGCAACATCTCTCTGTCTGTCTGGCTGTCCATTAGTGCGGTTCGTCCTTTTTTTTTAAACATACATATGTTCTCTGGCCAGGTTACAGGATATATTTTTATTGCGTTAGGTAACATAAAGAATAAGTAGTGACGATAATAGCGAATCAAGTCAGAAAAAAAGGTTACCGTTAGTGCGTTCTCTTGCAATACACTGCCTAAACGATTAAATATGGAACAATATCATGTTGCAAAGAATATAATATATATAAAATGCAACGTCTCTCTGTCTGTCTGTCCGTTAGTGCGCTTATTACTTGAGAATCAGTTATCCGATTTACGTGTTTTTATAAATTTATACATATGTCCTATATAATTCGATATAAGCCTAAATAATGGGAGATAAGGTGAGATAATGGGAAATAAGTATAAATAATGGGAGATAAGGAGAAATAATGGGAGATAAGCAGAGATAAGTCTAGATAATGGGAGTTATGGTGAAATAATGGGAGATAAGGAGAAATAATGGGAGATAAGGCGAAATATTGCGAGATAAGCCTAGATAATGGGAGATAAGGAGAAATAATGGGAGATAAGGGGAAATAATGACAGATATTTTATTACGTTAGGTAACATAAGAAATAAGCAGTGACGATAGTAGTGAATCAAGTCCACGCGAGCGGAGCCGCGGGCATTGCTAGTTTGCTTTTAATTTGTTAACTTTTTAGTGTTCCGTACGGAACACTTATAAGATCACTTCGGTGTCTGTCCGTCTGTCTGTCCGTCTGTCCGTCTGTCCGTCTGTCACACCCGATTTTCTCCGAAACTATTTGTCATAGAAAGTTGAAATTTGGTAGTAATATAGGAATTGATGGCCTCATCAGAGCCATGTAGTTTTGAAAGTTAAACTTTGACTTAAGGGGTTAGTTTTGGGGGGTGAAATCGGAAGTGAAAAAAAAAATTTTTTACTAGGTAATCGAGTGTGGTGTCAAATGAAAGCTTGTGAAAACACGAGTAAAAAATATATATATAATGTAATACTTGCGCGCACTTTTCTTTGTATTATTTTTAAAAAATCGCGAAAAAATCGCTGTCCACCCGCCTTATCTCGGAAAGTACTTATCAAAAAATTTTGAAAAAATTCTGGAATATTCTCCACGGGGTGTAGATTGAACGAAAATTATCACGAGTGCATTACCTGTAATAATTTATCTGATATATAAAAAAAAACAAAAATTTCAAGGTCATCAATTTTCAGTAAAGATTGGAAATAAACTTTGTTAAAAAACTTATTTGGGGTGTATTTTGTGAAGTCAGTGATCATTTTATATCACCGTAACATAAATTTTCACTTAAGGGATTCGTTTTGAGGGGTGAAATCGGAAGTGAAAAAAAAAATTTTTTACTAGATCATCGACTGTGGTGTCAAATGAAAGCTTGTGAAAACACGAGTAAAAAATATATATATAATGTAATACTTGCGCACACTTTTCTTCGTATTACTTTTAAAAAATCGTGAAAAATCGCTGTCCCCTACCTTATCTCGAAAAGTACTGATCAAAAAATTTTGAAAAAATCCTGGAATATTCTCCACGGGGTATAGATTGAACGAAAATTATCATTACCTTTAATAATTTATCTGGTATAGAAAAAAACCAAAATTTCAAGGTCACCAGTTTTCAGTAAAGATTGGAAATAAACTTTGTTGAAAACTTATTTGGAGTGTGTTTTGTGAAGTCACTGATTATTTTATATTACCGTAACATAAATTTTGACTTAAGGGATTCGTTTTGAGGGGTGAAATCGGAAGTGAAAAAAAAAATTTTTTACTAGATCATCGAGTGTGGTGTCAAATGAAAGCTTGTGAAAACACGAGTAAAAAATATATATATAATGTAATACTTGCGCACACTCTTCTTCGTATTACTTTTAAAAAATCGTGAAAAATCGCTGTCCCCTACCTTATCTCGAAAAGTACTGATCAAAAAATTTTTGAAAAAATCCTGGAATATTCTCCACGGGGTATAGATTGAACGAAAATTATCATTACCTTTAATAATTTATCTGGTATAGAAAAAAAACCAAAATTTCAAGGTCACCAGTTTTCAGTAAAGATTGGAAATAAACTTTGTTGAAAACTTATTTGGGGTGTGTTTTGTGAAGTCACTGATCATTTTTATATTACCGTAACATAAATTTTGACTTAAGGGATTCGTTTTGAGGGGTGAAATCGGAAGTGAAAAAAAAATTTTTTTACTAGGTCATCGGGAGTGGTGTCAAATGAAAGCTTGTGAAAACACGAGTAAAAAATATATATATAATGTAATACTTGCGCACACTTTTCATCGTATTACTTTTAAAAAATCGTGAAAAATCGCTGTCCTCTATCTTATCTCGAAAAGTACTGACCAAAAAATTTGAAAAAATCCTGAAATATTCTCCACGGGGTATAGATTGAACGAAAATTATCATTACCTTTAATAATTTATCTGGTATAGAAAAAAAACAAAATTTCGAGGTCACCAGTTTTCAGTAAAGATTGGAAACAAACTTTGTTGAAAACTCATTTGGGGTCTGTTTTGTGAAGTCACTGATCATTTTATACCACCCTAACAAAATTTTTTATATTTTAAAAACAATCAACGTACGGAACACTAATTGTGCAAGTTCAACTTGCACTTGACCGGTTTTTTTTATTAAGTTTTGTAATAAATAGTTAAGTGGTGTGAAAAAGTGGTTTTATTATTTATCTATCCAAAACATTAACAATAACCCTTTTAGGAGAGTTTTGCGTTTATACCGCACCACGTATTCAGCAGTATCCACAAATGAGTCCAGACAGCCAGCAAAGCTCCAGTACTTTGAATGAAGTCCGGGGTGGTAAAAAAATGGTAGCAGAATAAAATTTACTAACACATTCACAGGGTTAACAGTGACCCACAAAGTAGGGTGCTTCTGTCTGTAATAACATATTATTTAGTTGTCATAAATCAGCACGATTAAAAATGTGTCATTATTTCTAGAGTCATACATGCTACCAACGTGAAAGAATAGGATTTTTAAGAACACTGCTTTGAACTCTAGATGTTTTTTGTCACATTGTTTAAAGCTGTCTGAAACATGAAGAAAATGTTAACTAGATTGTGGAACAAGCTTTAAAAGAATATTTTGCGATAGTCACATCTGGAACGATAGGAAAACCGTAAAATTACTCGGCGGATTTTATGACTATAATTTTCTACCAGTAATAGCAGTCTTCGCTTATTTGTTAGGAAGGGTAGTGATAGGAATTTTATTAACAATATGCATTTAAAAATTTTTTAATGCTGTCATGTCTATCATTTCTGTGAAAAAAACAGTTTTACAATTAAAATAAATGGATAGAATTGTATTTATTTCTCTATTTATTATACCCTGTTCTCTATTTATTTATAGGAGAAAAGACTCCATTTATTTACAAATAATTTAGCATACTCTGGTTTTAAAATTAAGGTATAACCATCCACTATCAGATACATATATATTGGAAACCTTTTGCCAAGATACGTAATTTTAACCAAGTCGTACCCTTAGTGGCTGTACTATACTATAGATTTAGAAACTAAGAAATGAAGTATGTATATGTCTGTAGAATGCACAAGCAAAAAAATGTAAGTTGTGAACAGTAACCCAATTCATATTGTAGTTCTTCTAATCTATATTCGGTTTCCAAGGATCTGTCCTTGTAGGTTGCTGTGTTAATTTCCGCTAGTATTTCCAGTAGTGTTTCCTTGTTTTCTGTAGTGTAACTGTTAAATTTTTGTCTCCCAGAATCCTTGGGACTGACTGGTAATAAGTCAGTATGGGATTGTTGATTTATTATTCTACACACCTGGTGTATTCTTTTTGTAGTTTTAAAATCTGCCATTTGTTTGCTTAAAAGCGAATTTGACATTTAAATTAACGCCACGCTGGTCAGACGGGTTGACGAATTTATGTTTCGGCCGTCCATTCTGGGTCAGACGCCGTTGGCAGCCGTCCATTCTCGATCAGTCGCTGCTTTTTTTACTACTTTTGGTCCACCCCGAGTATTTCGTTTCCTCGGTACCACTCATTAATGAAAGGCATTTCCCTATCCGCCTCCTGGGGAGGAGGCCGATGGAGAACTGGCAACCCTACACGGGCTAGGGGACTAGTAAGTAGAATACCTAAGCTAAATATTTTACCTATTACTTACTTACCATAAATCTTCATAATAAATCTTTAGACATAAGCATCTTGCTGAGGGGGTGTGCTACTTTTTGTAATCTTTATTCCACTATTATAGTAGTAAACTTTTTTAGATTACGATTCTTAAGGATTTATGACTTAGATTCAGATATGCCAGTTTAGGCTATTATCTGATCTAGGAGAATGATTATGTGGCCCAATCAACTTTTTACAAAAAATCGCTATGCTAAAAATAAAAGGTAATGTTGCTTCAATTTTATTTAAAACTCTATCATATTTGTACACAATAACCTTTAACCTATCCCTTACAAAACTAGAGCATATCAAAAATCAATATTTTCGATTCCCCGCAGACAAAATAAAAATAATTGTATTTTTAAAGGTTAACAATAAACTTTCCTCACAGTTTCGACAATGTTTTTCTTTTCTGATGATAAAGAATTCATATAAATACTTCTGCAATTCTTGTAACAGATATAAGTCATAATTTGATTCCACAAAGTAAAAATGAAGGTAATAATATTGTTATCTGTTATTGCCTTAGGCTATGCTAATATCCTGTTTGGGGTACAGAAAGACATAAAAGTTGATAATAAGAGAATAGTCATCCATACACCGAGAAAAACTGTTATAATAGAAGAACCCAAAGATGACAAACCATGTGAGGAATGTGTTCAAGTTGTTGTAATGGACCAAGATCGAATAATTAGAAAAATTAAAATAGACGAAAATAAACGGGTCATCGAAAAGGATTTTCCTCTCGTTAAAGATGAATTAGCGGAAGATATGTTCGCTGAGAAGGAAAACACTGAAATGAAGGTATTTTGTTAATATTTTAAGTTTTTTAATTTGGTTGGTTCAAAAATAAATACCCGGTCAAGTGCAAGTTGAACTTGCGCAATTAGTGTTCCGTACGTTGATCGCTTTTAAAATAAAAAATTTTGTAACAGAAGTATAAAATGATCAGTGACTTCGCAAAACACACCCCAAATGAGTTTTCAACAAAGTTTGTTCCCAATCTTTACTGAAAATTGATGACTTTGAAATTTCTATTTTTTTTTATATACCAGATAAATTATTAAAGGTAATGCACTCGTGATAATTTTCGTACAATCTACAACCCGTGGAGAATATTCCAGAATTTTTTCAAAACTTTTTGACAAGTACTTTTCGAGATAAGGCGGGTGGACAGCGATTTTTCGCGATTTTTTTAAAATAATACAAAGAAAAGTGCGCGCAAGTATAACATTATATATAATTTTTACTCGTGTTTTCACAAGCTTCCATTTGACACCACACTCGATTACCTAGTAAAAAAATTTTTTTTTCACTTCCGATTTCACCCCCAAAACTAACCCCTTAAGTCAAAATTTAAGTTGCAAAACTACAGGGCTCTGATGAGGCCATCAATTCCTATATTATTACCAATTTTTAACTTTCTATGACAAATAGTTTTGGAGAAAATCGGGTGTGACAGACGGACGGACAGACGGACCGACAGACACTGAAGTCATTTTATAAGTGTTCCGTACGGAACACTAAAAAATGAGAAATATATATTTCGAGCTACACCCACTTGTAATGTCTCGGATATAGTTTGTTTTCATAAAAAAAAAACCGGTCAAGTGCAAGTTGAACTTGCACAATTAGTGTTCCGTACGTCGATTGTTTTTAAAATAAAAATTTTTGTTAGGATGGTATAAAATGATCAGTGACTTCACAAAACACACCCCAAATGAGTTTTTAATAAAGTTTGTTTCCAATCTTTACTGAAAACTGGTGACCTTGAAATTTTTTTTTTTTTATATACCAAATAAATTATTAAAGGTAATACACTCGTGATAATTTTCGTTCAATCTATACCCCGTGGAGAATATATTTTTTAAAAGTAATACGAAAAAAAAAAGTGTGCGCATTATATACATATACATATATATATATATATATATATATATATATATATATATATATATATATATATATATATATATATATATATATATATTTTACTCGTGTTTTCACAAGCTTTCATTTGACACCACACTCGATGACCTAGTAAAAAAATTTTTTTTTCACTTCCGATTTCACCCCTCAAAACGAACCCCTAAGTCAAAATTTATGTTACGGTGGTATAGAATGATCAGTGACTTCACAAAACACACCTCAAATGAGTTTTCAACAAAGTTTGTTTCCAATCTTTACTGAAATCTGATGACCTTGAAATTTTTGTTTTTTTTTATATACCATATAAGTTATTAAAGGTAATTCACTCGTGATAATTTTTGTTCAATCTACACCCCGTGGAGAGTATTCCAGAATTTTTTCGAAATTTTTTGTTAAGTGCTTTTCGAGATAAGGCCCGGGACAGCGATTTTTCGCGAATTTTTAAAAATAATACAAAGAAAAGTGCGCGCAAGTATAATATTATATATATATTTTTTACTCGTGTTTTCACAAGCTTTCATTTGACATCACACTTGATGACCTAGTAAAAATTTTTTTTTTCACTTCCGACTTCACCCCCCCCAAACTAACCACTTAAGTCAAAATTTAATTCTCAAAACTACATGGCTCTGATGAGGCCATCAATTCCTATATTATTATCAAATTTCACCTTTCTATGTCAAATAGTTTCGGAGAAAATCGGGTGTGACAGACAGACAGACAGACAGACAGACAGACAGACACCGAAGTGATCTTATAAGTGTTCCGTACGGACGAAAATACAAAGACTCGTTAAACTAGTTTTAAAAAGGAATAAGTTTTACCCTGTTCGCATTGAAGATTTGTTCTCAACACTACTTTAGTTTATTTTCAAATAACATACCTTGCATTTCTTTACTTTAACAGATATATTTACTGCATTATGGCAAGTTGTTATTCTTCTTTCAACAATATTTAAACTTACTGTTTTAAGGGAGATCATGACCGATTTGCTAAAGTAAAGATTTTGATAAAGTTTCTAGTGAGTGTTCCGGAATATAAGGATCGGATGATACTAACAAAAATCTCTTCCTGGTGTTGTCTTCTCGGCATCTTTTAACATCCTTATTTCGGGCTTCTTCTAATTCTTCCGATAAGATACCACCTGGGTACGGAGAAGGAATCTATCACAGTTGATTCATGAATCAGAATTGAATAACAAGAGGAAGGTATAGGATACCATGAGTACTTTTGTACATAAGACTTTGTTATTTTCAGACAAAATTCTTTGAATTTATTTGAATCCGGAGAGTACTTTGAAGCTATTATTTGGAGGATTATATAAAGGTTTTTGATAAACTCACATCAGTAATCTCAGGAACTTTCTTATAATTTTGGATAGAGCGTTTCGCGAGGAAAGTTTAGGTGTATAATTTGTGGATATTTGGCCTAAATTAACCGACGTATCGCTATGAATGTCGATGAAGTTGGAAAAAAATATATTGCCAGAGAGCTACCGCGTACGTTACGTAAATAGTTGGAAATACGCGAAAACACTATTGTTTGCCCCACGTAGTTCTACAAAAAAGTCCGCGACAGCATATGTCTATATACAAAGGTTAACCGAGATTATCGAAGTAAAGATATTAAAAAAAGACGAATACTTCTGTTTTTAAATTGTAAGACAGAATACTTCTCTTTTTAAATTGTAACAATTATGTGAATAGTTTAGTTTTACACGAGTGTTTCTGAACTCGCGCCGCCTACACACTAATTCTAAAAGTAGGGACTTCTATAATATTGCTGCGTAATTTAAATCCACCAAAATTATGCAACCGCATAAGATTATAAATAAAGGCCCTTAAAAATCATCTAATTGAATGTACAATTCTGACAGGCTGTGGAGCTAACCAACCGCCTTACAGGTTCAATTTAAACTGCTTCAGAAAACTGTGTTTCTCAATGATGATCAATAAAGCTCAGGGACAAACATTAAACGTAGCTGGTTTAGACCTTAGCGTTGAATGTTTTTCGCCTCGACAGTTATACGTGGCCCGGTCACGTGTAAACAGTAACGTAATAATCACTTCTAATCTATCTTCTGGAAATAAAATGTTTATTAATAATAGTAATATGCCAAAAAAACAATAGTCATATTTTTATAAATAAATATCCACAACCATATTGCCATATACAATAACATAACCTGCTTATGTCAAAAGAATTAAGTTTTTAGTTAGTAATTTGGGTATACACTAGCTGATATTGGTTGCTTGTTTAGACTCGTGTCAATCTTTTATTTTTTAAAGTTTCATTTACTACACTAAATACTATTATTTGTTATAAAAATCAAACTATTCCCACTGCCCTTCAGCCGTAGTGTACCTCTTGCCATCTTACTTAAAAATTGTTTTAAAGTTTCTGTATTTTTCGTCATGTTTATGATAATAAATTTCTCTTAATAAGGAACAAAAATTAACAACACACAAGAATTCATTTTTACTTCAGCATTATTCTCAAAATCAAGCGGTATTACTGTTTTGAATATTCCCGTTTCTTCATTGCTGTAAACCAGAGGTTCCCAAACTTTTTTTCTCGTAGACCACTTTCAAAATTTTAACTGGTTTCGGTGGACCCCCTGCTGCTACATTTCTACCATATTCCCAAAACTCGTCAAAAAATGTGAAGATTAGATCTAACGATGGAAATTTGCTTCGTGGCTGAGTTCCAACCCTAAATTCGGAGTGGTAAAAATTTAAAGAAAAATAATATATTTTCTTATGTTCTATTTATTAAAATAATATGATTACAGACTTAACAGAATTAAAATTAAACATTAATAACGTACCGTAACTTCAACAATGCAAATCGACAATTAAAAAAAATAGTCATAATTTTAATGAGAGGGATGTACTTGATGGATTGACAGCAAATTATCAATATTTGGCTTCAGTTTTGTAAGGAATAACCGCAAATCTCCCCGTTCTGTGATGTTCAATTTGCTCCTTTTTTTTGTTAATAGGTTTGTAACGACACTAAACTTTTTTTTCGACAAGGTATGACGAGGGAAACGCTATCAAAAGTTTTTCTCGCAATTTCCCACAGCCCAGGATATTCTTCGGGCATTTCTGCCTGCAGCCAAAATGTTTGATAGCCTTTTTTAAATTTCACCTTCAGCTCCTCATTGGTGCTAAGCATTTAAATGTTGAACGTATGTCTGAATATCCTCATCAAGACATTCTGCCTGTGACAAGTTTGGAAACTGGCAGAATTCGCGCCGATTAATATTTTCCTTCATAAATTTCAATTTTCCAAGAAAAACCGAAATTACACCCTTTATTAAATTTAGGCTGTCCCCTTATAACTGCAAGTTAATGTTAATTTTTTGAACAAATCTGTCAAATACGCGATGTCTGCTTTCAATTTGATCAGGTTTTCTTTTAAATCTGGATCTTTACTTTCCAGAAACTCTAAAACTGATTCAAAAAGTGAGTAAAATCTTGTTAAACATGCACCTTTCGACAACCAGCGTACTTCAGTATGTAAGAGCAATCGTTGGAAGTCTTCATCGTTTTTGTCGCACAATTGTGCAAATAAACGGGTATTCAACGCATTGCTTCTTATTTTGTTAACTGCTTTAATCACAAATTGAAGCGATTGGTGCAACTTATCACTCAAATTTTTCGCTACCAGGTGTTGTCGGTGGATAATACAGTGAATTGCAGTTACTACTGGTATAATTCTTTTAAGATGGCTTATAAACCCACGATATCGCCCGAAGATGGCAGGAGCCCCATCTGCTGCCACCGAAATAATGTTTGTAAATAGAATCGATTTTTCCTTAAAAAAAATCACTCAGGACATTAAATATTGATTCGCCTTTAGTGTCCGTCTCCAAAGTTTTCGCGAATAGCAGCTCTTCATGGATTTCTTTGTCCATAACAAATCGAACATATGCCAATAATAATGCTTCATTACCAGGTAAAGTTGACTCGTTCAGTTGAATAGAAAAATGAGTTGTTTGCACATAATTACACAAGAAGCTTTCAATATCAGAGCTCATTTCATCAATAGGTCTTTGTACAGTGTTGTTACTCAAAGGAATTCTTTTGAGAACGTCAATAGGAGGTTTGTGCAGAAAAGTTTTTAAAACCTCTTCAACAGCGGGTAAAATTAACTGTTCTCCGATGGTGTGCGGTTTTCCAGATTTCGCTATAAGCATTGAGATATTGTAAGATGCCTGCAAGCCATCATCGTTACTTTGAGACGTTGAAACGAACATACTGTGCACGGTGGGTCTCTTTTCATATTTTTCCTTCAATGTTTGAAAATATTTTAAATCTTTACCTATTTTATCAGGATGACACCTTTTTAGACGATCTTTGAGCTTCGATGGTTTCATAGAGTCATTGCTCAAAACTTTGTTGCATAAAAGGCATATGGGCAATCGTTTGTCTGCCTTTGATGGAAGAAAACCAAATTTAAAATAATCAACACTGTACTGTCGACATTTCTTCTTAGATCCAGCCATGTTTGGGATCAGTTACCTACCTGTAAAGAAAAAATGTTTGTTTTAGTAATCATAAGGCGACTTTAACAGGATATGGCTATTTTAACAGAATAAAATAGGATTAATTAATTATTGCAATGAAAAAACTAAAATGCCGGCGGCAAAACTGATTTTAATTATTAAAAGCAATAAACTGTTAAGACCTATATAGAAATTTTCACAAAACGGCTGAACCTATTTTAATGTAATATAAAATATTTTTTGATTAATTATATTTTGATATATTTCTGTAAATTCGAGAGAAAATACTTTTAAAGAATATTTTGACATCAAAACTCCGCGATTTTAATGATTTATTTATTACTTTGATGTACGTTACGAGTGGTACATAAAGACACGTACAATTTATGAAAATATTTTTAGTCATTTAGCATTAGCAACTGAAATATGTACAAACATGCAGGTCAATCATATATCTCTCCTTTAGTGAATCACCACAGTCGGGTAAAAAAATACTTTTATAATAAAAAGTACTAAAAGTTCAATCTTTCTCGGCTTTCTGTTCTTTTATAGAAGTATCGAATAATGGCCCTGTTCAGTATTTAATTTTTATTACGTACCTACTACACGCAAACATAACAAATATAATATTATTACAATATAAACATGGCAAATGGCAAACACTGACATCGATTCACTCACACTTTTCTTTTCAAAATTCCAGAAACAAATGAGCAACGTTTGTCCTTGTCATTCGTATTTATATTGGTGAAGAATCAAACAAGTTCATGCAAGATTGCAAGCACAGCACAAGTCGTATTTCGTCCCTTTGTACGTCTGAACGGGTTGCGTTGCGGGCGGGCGGGCGGCGCTTTGGAAGTCTCGACGCGCGTTGTACTGAATATCTAATATGCAAATTTTTACAAGTAACAGTCGCTGATCTTCTTAAAATATACTACTCAAAAAATTAAGGTAGGTTTTAAAACAAGGAAATTAATGCTAAATAAACAGGCTCTTCGATCCATATGCCGGCCTAAATAAAAAAATTTTTTTCAAGTCCGTGGACCAAAAAAGAAGCAAAATATTTGCAATATTATTTTTTCGCGCTATCTGTTAGGATTGCATGAGAACCGTAGCTCCTAAAAAATTTTAGCCAAAAAATCTGAAAATTAGAATCTTAAAGCTTCAAAATGCTTTTTTTTACCTTTGTTTTTAATACACTTACGCTATTGTGAAAACATAAACAAATAGTTAATAATAATTTTAATATAGTTTAACTTATCTAATGATTAATTATTATGACCTAATGAATGTTCAAAAATATGCCCGTCTACTTGAATACACATGTTTAGTTGTTTTACTATATTTTCCTTCACTTTCCTTAGCATAAAGGGCGTTATTGTCCTGCAGGCATTCTGTATACTAGTTTACATATCTACTGGTGTGGTAGGGGGATTCACATAAATACGATCTTTAATGTAGCTCCACAAAAAGAAGTCACATGATCGATGGGGCCACTGAATGAATCCATTTTTCACCGAAATACAGCCTGTCAAAAATCACCGAAAAATTTGTAATTTTTTTTGCTCCCTTAATTTTTTTGAGTAGTGTATTATCTGCCTACATTGATAGGTAAAGCCAAGCCAACATTTTTGTTCTTTACTATCGAAACCAGATAAATTTTCATGGACCCCCACTTACAATTTGTGAACCCCCATTTTTTTTTCACGCCAACGTAGACCCCCGTCGAGTCTCCCGTGGACCCCTGAGGGTCCACCTGAACCAGTTTGGGAATCACTGCACTAGCTGATATTGGTTGCTTGTTTAAACTCGTTTCAATCTCTTATTTTTTAAAGTTTCATTTACTACAGTAAATACTATCACTTGTTATAAAAATCAAACTATTCCTACTGCCCTTCAGCCGTAGTATACCTCTTGCCATCTTACTTAAAAATTGTTTTAAAGTTTCTGTATTTTTTGTCACGTTTATGATAATAAATTTCTCTTAATATGGAACAAAAATTAACAACACACAAGAATTCATTTTTACTTCAGCATTATTCTCGAAATCAAGTGGTATTACTGTTTTGAATAATCCCGTTTCTTTGTTGCTGTAAATCAGGGGTGCTCAAACGGTCGATCGCGATCGACAAGTCGATCGCGAGTGCTTTTTGAGTCGATCTCGAGAAAAAAATTCCGATATAGAACTATTCACAGATTTTGTTTTAGGTAACTAAAACAAAATGTAATGAATAAACTACTAAAATTTATTCGATCCACAATTAGGCCAGAATAACCCCCTCATCACTTTCTTTTATCGTAATAACCCCCTGCTAGCGGCAAAAGGCGACTTTATCAAAGGAACGCGCGGTACTTGTCAAAGAAAAGCTGCGTTTTTGATTCTCGCCGATTTTTCTAGAAACTTCGGGCGGCGTGTTTGACGGGAACATTCGAGATTTCGTTCGCGCCGATATAAATGTTGGGCCTGCAGGAATAGGAGTTAGTCTGAGTTGTAACTTGAACGCGATACATCGATACAAAGTTTATTAATAAATAGTCCAAAATGAGTGCGGCGAAGAAAAGTAAAACTTATCATTTTAATAACGATTGGGAGGAAGAATTTTTCTTTTGTATGGTAAAGGATAAGTGCATTTGTTTCATTTGCCGTGTGTCAGTTGCAATACCTAAGCGTGGGAACTTAGAGAGGCATCATAAAACGGTTCATAAAAACTATGAAAAGGATTTTTCGTCACAGAGTGAATTAAGAAAACGAAAAGTACGTGATTTCATAACTTGTTTGAAAAAATAACAAACCATGTTCACAAGACCAGCCAAACAATCAAAAGCTGCAACGATCGCGTCATTTAAAATATCTCATATATTGGCGAAACACAAGAAACCATTTGATGATGGATTGGTTGTGAAGGAAGCATTTATTGAAGCGGGTGAGACTTTATTTGGAGATTTTAAAAATAAAACAGAGATTATGTCTGCTATTAGAGAACTTCAGTTATCTCGTCCGACTGTCACAAGGCGTGTTGAAGTCATGAGTCAGGACATGGCAGATAAACTAAAACATGATATCATGGAATGTACATATTTTTCTTTACAGTTCGACGAATCCACCGATATGACAGACACTGCCCAGCTGTGTATTTTTATTCGAATGGTATTCAATGACATGTCGGCTAAGGAAGAGTTTTTGACAATGATTTCTCTGAAAGGAAAGACTTGTGGCGAAGATATATATAACGTTTTCTTCAATTTTGTAACAAACTACAAGCTACCAATATATAAAATAGTGTGCACTACAACCGATGGAGCACCAGCAATGACTGGAAACAAAAATGGTTTTGTGGCATTGTGTCGAGCTAATGATTTCCCTTCATTTTTCTCCTTCCATTGCATTATACATCAACAAGTTTTGTGTTCAAAAGTTCTAAACATGGAGGAGATTATGGGCATTGCAATAAAAATTGTGAATTCTATCCGTGCACGTAGCTTGCAACGACGGCCTTTAAATTGCAGTTGGAAGATAGTAAAGCTGAACACACTGATTTAGTTCTTCACACGGACGTCAGGTGGTTGAGTCGCGGAAAATTTCTACAGAGGTTTCAAGAATTATTGCCCGAAATAACAGCTTTGGCAATGTTTGGGTCAACTTACTTGTGCGAGTCTGCATTTTCTGAAATGAAGATAATTAAGTCAAAATATCGCAATCGACTAACTGACGAACATATGTCATCATGCTTGCGATTAGCACTCGGTAATTACGTACCATCTTATGAAAAGTATGCTGAGGACATGCAGTGCCACGCTTCAACATCCAAAGTCACTCTTTAGTTAAGTTTGGACACTAGAACTCGTTTGTTTTGTAAGAACCAATAAACTCGCAATTTTGAATAATTAGTTTTCATTGACATTTTAGAGCAGACCTACACTTACCTTGACTAAAAAATGCATATTGTGCGGAAAACTAATATCTATGCCACGATACACCCTACCTAGACGATAGTCCTGCATCACACTTACTTGCAGCCTCTCAGATTCGATCGATCGTAGTCTGACAATATTGAGGTAGATCGCCAGCAGTTTAAGTTTGAGCATCCCTGCTGTAAACGAACATAAATTAATATAAAAAGAGTTGTCAGTAAGTAGCAGTCCCAGTCATTTCCCCTTAACATTAATCTTGTCGTAAAAACTATTTTATTATAAACAGATCTCCCCAACAGCCTCGTATTTGAGAATCACCCAAAACTCAACTATCTTAACAAAAATGATTGGAACTCCGTTTATCTTATTGGTACGCGATATGTCAGACTTTTGACCTGATCAATATCAATCAATCATTTAAGTCAATCGTTTCATTCGTAGTATTGTCTTTAAGTATTGATTTCTTCAATTATTGAGGTGCCATCTTTTTCAATATAAACGTAAAATAACTAGCGCCTTCGAGGCCAAGCATTCTGAATATCAATCGATTGTAGCTTGAGCGCCTGTAAATGAATTAAATTTACACGTTAATTTATACAAACCGGAAATTTGAATGTTCATGCATGCATTTGCTTAAATCTATTTAAAATTAAAACTAAAGAACTTTTGAAATATGTGATAAAAAAAAAACACAAATTTCAACATCTTTCCTAATTTTTAGCTGGTGTTTTCTGTGAAGAAATTATCTAGTTTTGCTTATTTAAAAAAAATATTTTAACAATTTAACTCTCAAATACCACAAGGCTTCTAAAATTCAAAATCTTGTTAATAATATCTAAGTCGTATATTTACCAAAATGTAAATATGAATAACTCAAACAAGACCCGACCGGTATACGAGGGCTTCAACCTTCTTAAATGAAATAAATAAATATTTCTGTATAAAATAAACTTTCTGTTAAAATTCTTTAAGATTTACTTTTTAATGATAAACTACCGAAGCTAAATATTGAAATAAACGCCAATTTATCTAGGTTTTGCATACTAAGTCGCCTGACAAATCAGTTTTTATGAACTTTTGTACTTAATGGTAAATAGATAATAGAGATTGGAGAGAATATAAAACACTACATAATTTGTATTTCTAGCGTTAAAAAGAGAAAGGAAAAAAATACATTGTAGTATTATTTTTCAATTATAAAGTACATGTTTTCTAAACTTTTTCATATATTATTTTATAATAGGACGATAATTTTTTACAAAAGTTAACCAAAACTAAAATAATTAATTTTTTATATGTTATGAAGACCACATCTTTTGACGAACAAACAGCTAGGAACAAAAGGTCCGATTTTGGTTACATACAAGCTGACAATCCTCCAATGTCTGTTATTGTAAATATCTTCAGAAGATACGAGGGGGTTATTGGAGAGCAGGCCTTTCAGAATCTATTAGGAGAAATTGAAAAGGCTGTCTTTGACAACAAGTTACATCCAATAATTTTTGACATATTAAAAGGATTAGAAGTAAGGGGTTTTTTTGATACTCCACTAAAGCGTTTGATTGATTGGTACAAAATTAGGAGAGAACAAGGAACGGATTCTTGGTCATCAGAGGACACTATTCAAGAACACGACATTAGGAAACAAGGTAAGATTGGTTTAGAAATATAAAGTGAAGTAGCATTGAAATTTCATGTGCTATTATTACAGTAGTATTTATATGAGTTCCGTGACTATGCTTTTTGCTTCTTACAGTATCTGTGTAATCCCTGATATGTATTATAGATCAGCAACAAAAAATGGATATGTTTACTACCTGGAGCCCGCTAAATACACTTGCAGACGAAACCAGGTTGAATGAAGAAATGGAGGAAAAATTGCCTCAGCAACACTTAGTTGATGTCAATAACTTAAATGATGAAGATACGAGTAGTTTATTGTGGGTTATGAAAAACACTAGATTTTCGAAAGCATCTGATTTGAGACAATTGATTTATCAAAGAAATATCCGAGAAATTCAAAGGTACTACTTAAATTTTATAAACAAAATGAACTATTTGACAGGAAACTCTTACGGGTTTTAGAGTTTATAGGTATAATTATTCTGAATTTCTTCTATGTCAATTGAAAAAGTGATTCTGGTGTTTCACCTATCATCCTGTAGGCTTCTTCAGAGCTTATACCGAGAACTCTCCGGAATGTAGCACAAAACACACGAGCTTTCTCATGCCCAAATATTCATGCAAAATATGATCAACAAGTTCTTTTGATATCCTTAGGTGTCAATTATCTCACGCAGTTTCACTTTACGGTCATCCAAAACAATTTTGTGGATTTTTTTTATGTTTCCGGTGTAACTACCTCATTTTGGCATCCAGAGCGTTCAGCATCATTTGTATCTGTACGACCGCGTTTAAATTCAGCATACCAGTAAATGATGAGTGATTTTCCAGGGGCAGAGTCCCCGTAAGACTTATCAGGCCATTGCTTTGCGTGAACGGTATTTTTCCCCATCAAAAAACAGTGTTTAATCAATACATGAAATTCGATTTTTTCCATTGTTTTGAAAATATCAAAAGAAGCGTCACTAAAACCACTGCAACTTGTAAACTAATCGTCGAAATGTCGTGAAATTCGGACACGTATCGTTTGAAGGTTGGCACTTCCTAAAAATCATATGGATTTTTTATAAAGGGCGACATCTATGTGTCAAACCAAAAACTTTTCAGCCTACCTGTTATTTAGCGGCCGCGAAATGTGTCATTTCAAGCCCCTTTGGATGGGAACGAACCGACGCACAAACAAGTAACTCATTTTGGATTTTACGTGATTTCGACGAAAGTTCGGAATCGACTGATTCTGTTATTAAAATGCGTCGTAGACAAAGGTTCCCTCTATCGATTTTTTCTTGAATCGGTAGAATCGCATTTACCAAAGATCATCCATGAAGCTCTGACATCCCGGGCCACTAATATAATAGGCGTGTGCAAGCGAAATTAAATCAGATTCGTGTTAAATTCCAGAGAAGTCATTTTTCAGGACAAGCTGTGGAAAAACTGGCAGGATGATCGACGAAACGTCAGCATCATTTTTTCCAATCGACACGGGAGAAATCCAGAAGAATTATTCCTACAGTTTTAATTTTGCTTTATATTTTTACCGTATAAAAGCTTTTGGTCTATAGGCTTGCCCAGGTAATTAAAGGTCTTCTGTGTTGGTTACGGGATGATACGAATAATAATAGGAAAGGTTGTAATGAAAATAATAATTCTCTATTAAAGATATTATCAAACTAGAAAGTACTAATGCTGTAATAATATCAATACACATAATCTTACTAAAAAAGTAAAAATAAATTGAGAAATTTTGGTTTGTAACAATTATCTCCGAAAACAAAAGGATATTTTTACTATTATTTTTAGTGTTCCGGACGGAACACTTATATCACTTCGGTGTCCGTCTGTCACACCTGATTTTCTCCAAAATTATTTGACATAAAAAGTTGAAATTTAGCACTAATATAGAAATTGATGGCTTCATCAGAGCCGTGTAGTTCTGAAAGTTAAATTTTGACTTAAGGGGTTAATTTTTGGATGTGAAATCGGAAATGAAAAATTTTTTTTTATCAGGTCATCGAGTGAAAGCTTGTAAAAATACGAGTTCAAAAATATATAACGTAATACTTGCGCACACTTTTCTTTGTAATATTTTTAAAAAATTGCGAAAAATCGCTGTTCCCCACACTTATCTCGAAAAGTACTGATCAAAACTGTTGAAAAAATTCTGGAATATTCTCCACAGTGTGTAGATTGAACGAAAATTATTACGAGTCTATTACCTTTAATAACACAGGGGAACAGCTGTTTTGGTGTCGAGGTTTTTTGAGCTGATTCTATATCAATTTGATGTCCTGAATTCAAATAACGTATTCATTTGTACCTAGGAGCTCAAATTTTTAAGATATACAATTTTAGAGAAATATAAGTTACATTATTGTAACTCAAATCCGTAAGTGTAGTAAACAAAAGTAGATACGAAATTTTTATTTTAGTTATACAAAATACAATATTATGTCGTACTTACAAACAAAAAAAAAACATTGAAGAAATGAAATAGTCACTCAACACTTGGAAAGCTTCTTTTCCGCGACATTCTTGAATGTTTTTTAAACAGTCCCTTTTTAAACTCCAGCAGTAATCTGCCATCATGTGCATGTCCCATCTTCCTTGGTAGCGGTCCTCCATAACTTTAATATCTTGGTGAAATCTTTCACCTTGTTCCTCACTCATGTCTCTTAAATTTTCTGGAAAACGGTCTAAGTGGCTGTGTAAATAGTGTATTTTAATACTCATATTGCACCCTAAGGATTTGAAACTATTAAGCATCTTGTTAACCATTTCAACATAGTTTTTGAGCTTTATGTTTGCCTAGAAAATTTTCTACAACTGCAACAAATGATGTCCAAGCTTCTCGTTCAACTTGATTCATTGAATTTATGAAGGCAGGATCCTTAATTAATTGTCTTATTTGTGGGCCGTCAAATATCCCTGCTTTGAGTTTTTCTGTGCTCAACTGATGCATTTTTACCCCTATATATGCAAAACAAGACCCATTCTTATCAAGAGCCTTTACAAATTGCTTCATTAAGCCCAACTTTATATGTAACGGAGGAAGTATGATTTTTTCTCTTTCAACCAAAGCATCGTTAATGACATTCTTTTCCCCAACGTCCATGTTTTCTCTCTGAGGCCAACCTTTTCTAACCCAGTGGTGTGTTTTGTCCCTACTATCCCAGAGGCACAAGAAACACGGATATTTCGTGTAACCACTTTGCTGCCCAAGAAGAAAGTTTACCATTTTTAAGTCTACACAAATCATCCATTGATGTTCGTAATACTTTATCTTCTGCAAGACCAAAGCTATGGTATTATATTCTTCTTTCAGTTTCGTTGAGTGAGCTAGTGGTATTGAACCATATTTATTCCCATTATGTAGAAGGACACATTTTAAACTTCGCTTTGAACTGTCAATAAATAGGCGCCAATCATCTGGAATATATTCAGAAAGTCCCATTTCTTTCATGAGTCCCCTAATTTCGTGATAAAATACAAGATTGTCTTCTTGAGAAAAGAATGGTAGCAGATCTTTTTCTCTTGTACGGTAAAAGGTAATTTTGGTTCCTTGTTCCAGTAAATTTTTGTCGTTCAACCTAGAAGCCAGTACTTCAGAAGCTTTTTTCGATAAATTGAGATCCCTGGTGAGATCATTTAATTCATTTTGATTAAAGCGTTGAGGAACTGATGACGTCCCCTCATAGTCACTGTTAGTTTCAATAGCATCAGAACTTTTATTAGCATCAGAAGAGCGATCAGAGGGAAAATATTCGTCATCAGAGATATGTGGTAGCTGATGAAATGTTGGAATCGGTATTTCATCTGAGTGCGGGATAGGGCGTATTGCCGAGTCTAAATTGGGATAAGTCCACTTACTGCGGTTATTTCGATTGATTCCATTAGTATTTACTAAACAGAAATAACAATCATTGAAGTGGTTTTTTGGTTCTCTCCAAACCATTGGTACGCCGAATTTTAGACATTTTCTTTTCCCGGTAGTCCACTGCCGTAAATGCTCTGTACAAGTTTTACATACGAGATGCGGGGCCCACGTTTTGTCCTGATCACCAAGCTTAACTCCAAAGTATCCAAGATACGCTCGCTTTACAAAGTCAGTAATAGTTTGTTTGTTTTGTTGAAACATGTATTCTCCGCATATATAGCAAAACACATCAGGTTGATTTACACAACTTCTTCTTGAACTGGAACCTGAACTCATTTTAATTCTGTTCAATAACACAAAAACACTCTTTTCTTAACATAAAATAACACGCCGAATTCGATCTACTCTCATTAGTAAGAACGCACAAACTGACAAGACTTACCCGAGTTAGGTGATTAAAAGGGTCAGTTCAGGTACCTGATAGGCAATGGTTCCACTATTTATAGATTTACCTGGAATTGACTCAATTACAGACTGACAATAAAACCATTGTACCTACATTAATGAATATATAATAATTTTAGAACTCTCATAAATGAATATACTGAATAAAAACCACATTGGTAGATAAGTTAATGTATCTAAAAAAGTAGAGCTGATAGAGAAAAATGGATTGCATGTATAGATTTAGCGTCCCAAATATAGTTAAAATCAGCTCTAAAATCCCAGGCACCAAAACAAAAATATTTTTTTGTTGCCCTGTGTAATTTATCTGGAATATAAAAAAAAACAAAATTTCAAGGTCGTCAGTTTTCAGTAAAGATCGGAAAAGAACTTTGTTAAAAACTCATTTTGGGATGTGTTTTGTGAAGTTATTGATCATTTTGTACCTCTGTAACAAAAATTTTTATTTCAAAAGCAATCAACGTATTGAACACTAATTGCCCAATTTCGACTTGCACTTGGCTGGTTATACACATTTTTATTTGTATTATAAATTTCTTATTAAGTGCGCAATGCATGCAGCCAAAATGAGGACCACGATGCACTTATATGAAGTTTATAAATTTATTTATATCACTTATCTTTTATGTAGACGAATAATTTATCATCAACGAAAAGCTCAACAACTTCAAATACAACAGTTGTTTTTGAATAGTAAGAAACAACAATTAAAACTACAACGCGTGATAGAACAACAACGAGGTCCATTCATGGAAATGCATGAATTAGATCAAATATGTAATCGATTACAGGAACAAGAACTGAAATTATTGGACATGCAATTGAATTTTCATCGAACTATCGAAAGTTTACAACAGGAACTTATAAAACAAGAAGAAACGCTACGGCAATACTTGGAAGACGACAAAAGCAAGGATGAGATTTTTAATATGTTCTAACTAACCAGATTTCTTTCATAATTTTTGATTTTTACTGTTGAAAAATGTTTTCTTTTCTTAAATACATGAAAAAATAATAGTTTTATTTAAATACATATAAAATAAAGTATTAAACAAAAAAAAGGAAATTTTTTTGAATAACCTTACTGTTTATTTATTTACAGATAACCCATTACATAAAGAAAAGAAAAATGTACTACACGGGTTCAAAACTGATGTTTTGTCTTAAAGCTAGATTAAAGACGGGAAGAAATGAAACACTTTCGTTTCGACCTATGCGGTCATTATCAAGCTTATGTACTAAGTTACAAGTCATACTAAATCTGGAGGCATGGTAGTGCCCCCGCCAAGTCGAGCAGAAAGCACAGCCATACCATCCTTTTCTCGAAGCCACTCACGCACTTTCGACCCCCTGTAACTTCGTTGTGGATAAAGCTCAAAGCCTGAATTTTCAGTGACCAAGAGGACATACTATACTAGCTATATTCCTAAATTACCTACTATTTATACCTTATAGTTTACGAATTATCGCCAGTCGAAGTTCTTTAATTTTGTCACTGACACACTCACCGATCATCAAAATTCTAAGGTACTTCTAGCAGACACACAAATTTCAAATTTAGTTAGTGTTTAGCCTATAAAGGAAGGAAAAACTGAAACATCCCGAAGTTTCAATCCCGTTTTCTAAATTGTACGGTCACTTAAGCCAAAAAGAGGGTCAATCTCGGAATGAGAGATAATAAGCTGTAAACTTTTATAAACCTTTATTTTGACATTCTAAAAGTTATCTGAAAAGTCTCATAAAATCTCGTGTCCGCGTCTTAAGATATTCAAGGTCTCGAGTGATAAGCGCACTAACGGACAGTCAGACAGACAGAGAGACGTTGCATTTTATATATATTGTATTCTTTGCTACATGATATTGTTCCATATTTAATGCTTTAGGGAGTGTATTGCAAGAGAACGCGCTAGCGGCAAACTTTTCTCCGACTTAATTCACTATTATCGTCACTGCTTATTCCTTATGTCACCTAATAAAATGTAGCCTATAACCTGGCCAGAGAATATACGTATGGTTAAAAAAAAGCACGTAAAAGAGATAAGTAGTTCTGCAGTGATAAGCACACTAACGGACGGACAGAGAGACATTGCATTTTATATATATTATAGATATTCTCTGCTACATAATATTGTTCCATATTTAATGGTTTGGACTGTGTATGTAAATTTTGTCCGACTTCATTTACTATTATTGTCACTGCTCATTCCTTATGCTACCTATCGTAATAAAATATAGCCTATAACCTGGCCGGAGAAGATATGTATGTTTAAAAAAAAAAAGCACGAAAATCGGATAAGTGATTCTCCAGTGATAAGCGCACTAACAGACAGACAGACAGACAGAATACGTTGCATTTTATTTATATTATAGATGTAATAAAATATATACCTATAACCTGGTCAGAGAACATATGTATGAATTTAAAAAATCACGTAAATCGGATAAGTGGTTCTCGAGGGATAAGCGCATTAACGGACAGACAGACAGACAAACATTGCATTTTATATATATTATAGATATAGATTATTTTTATTATTATATAACCTAGCCAAAGAATATATGCATGAGTTTAAAAAAAGACAGGTAAATCTGATAAGTGGTTCCTGCGTGATAAACGCACTAATGGACAGACAGACAGACAGAGAGACATTGCATTTTATATATATTATAGATTATACATATACAGATACATAATATTGTTCCATATTTAATGGTTTAGGCTGTGTATTGCAAAGGCACGCGCTAACGGCAAACTTATTTACGACATCATTCACTATTTTACGTCACTGCTCATTCTTTATGCTACCTATCGTAATAAAATATAGCCTATAACCTGGCCAGAGAACATATGTATGTTTTTAAAAAAAAAAGTACGTAAATCGGATAAGTGGTTTTTTTCAGTGATAGGCGCACTAACGGACAGACAGACAGACAGAGAGACGTTGCATTTTATATATATTATAGATGTAATAAAATATATATCTAAAACCTGGTCAGAGAACATATGTACGAATTTAAACGATCACGTAAATCAGATAAGTGGTTCTCGAGGGATAAACGCACTAACGGACAGACAGAGAGAGGTTGCAATTTGTTTATATTATAGGTATAGATTATTATTATTATTATATAACCTGGCCAAAGAATATATGTATGAATTTAAAAAAAGACGTAAATCGGATAAGTGGTTCTCGCGTGATAATCGCACCAGTGGACAGACAGACAGACAGAGAGACATTGCATTTTATATATATTATAGATTCTAGATATTATCTACTACATAATATTGTTCCATATTTAATGGTTTAGACTGTGTATTGCAAGGGAACGCGCTAGCGATAAACTTTTTTTCCGACTTCATTCACTATTATCGTCACTGTTCATTCCTTATGCTACCTATCGTAATAAAATATAGCCTATAACCTGGCCAGAGAACATATGTATGTTTTAAAAAAAAAAGTACGTAAATCGGATAAGTGGTTCTCCAGTGATAAGGTCACTAACGGACAGACAGACAGACAGAGAGACGTTGCATTTTATATATATTATAGATAATATTTTTCATTTATCAAATATATTCGTTTAATAATACTTACCTACTTCGTGTAATTAAAAAATTGTTAAGTGAAATACTTTAAGTATATTTTAATTATAAAAAAGTATGAAGATGATGCTTCCATGACAGCAGGGCTAGAAGAGAATATAGTTATTAAAATAGGAGTTAAAGTCATGTTAAGACGAAATACTGGCTTGGTCAACGGTTCTATCGGTATAGTACAAGGAGTAAAGGTTGATCCTGAAAATACAAATAAAATTAAAAAATACATATTACATTTAATAATGAACATCTTTACGAGCTTGGTCCAGTCAAAACTAAATTTAAAATTATTAATAGAGCTTACCATACACAAAAGTCAGGGGCTAAGTCTAAACAGTGCACGGATGCAAATACTTTATTATTAAGTGCACTATTTAGAGAGCAATCGAAATAGTAGATTATTCTTATGTGATTATGTTGCCGTGCGATTTCCAAGTCATTATATTTATTATAGAAGTAAAGATGTCTAATATTGATACGGTCACTATAAATGTTAGTAGGTAACTAAATAGATAACAATTTATGACAAAGTTGTTGAATAGGTGCTTCCATAGATACTAACTAAAATAACTGACTTGGTTTTACATGAGATCTCACAACTTTTTGTGGTGGAAGGACTGCGTTGCGAGACTTGGCATTTTTTTATATTTTATGTTTTTGATGGGATATAAAACATTACACCACAATTTTATTTGTATTATAAATTTCTTATTAAGTGCGCAATGCATGCAGCCAAAATGAGGACCACGATGCACTTATATGAAGTTTATAAATTTATTTATATCACTTATCTTTTATGTAGACGAATAATTTATCATCAACGAAAAGCTCAACAACTTCAAATACAACAGTTGTTTTTGAATAGTAAGAAACAACAATTAAAACTACAACGCATGATAGAACAACAACGAGGTCCATTCATGGAAATGCATGAATTAGATCAAATATGTAATCGATTACAGGAACAAGAACTGAAATTATTGGACATGCAATTGAATTTTCATCGAACTATCGAAAGTTTACAACAGGAACTTATAAAACAAGAAGAAATGCTACGGCAATGCTTGGAAGATGACAGAAACAAGGATGAGATTTTTAATATGTTCTAACTAACCAGATTTATTTCATAATTTTTGATTTATACGGTTGAAAAATGTATTCTTTTCTTAAATACATGAAAAAATAATAGTTTTATTTACATACATATAAAATAAAGTATTAAACAAAAAAAAGGAAATTTTTTTGAATAACCTTACTGTTTATTTATTTACAGATAACCCATTACATAAAGAAAAGAAAAATGTACTACACAGGTTCAAAACTGATGTTTTGTCTTAAAGCTAGATTAAAGACGGGAAGAAATGAAACACTTTCGTTTCGACCTATGCGGTCATTATCAAGCTTATGTACTAAGTTACAAGTCATACTAAATCTGGGGGCATGGTAGTGCCCCCGCCAAGTCGAGCAGAAAGCACAGCCATACCATTCTTTTCTCGAAGCCACTCACGCACTTTCGACCCCCTGTAACTTCGTTGTGGATAAAGCTCGAAGCCTGAATTTTCAGTGACCAAGAGGACATACTATACTAGCTATATTCCTAAATTACCTACTATTTATACCTTATAGTTTACGAACTATCGCCAGTCGAAGTTCTTTAATTTTGTCACTGACACACTCACCGATCATCAAAATTCTAAGGTACTTCTAGCAGACACACAAATTTCAAATTTTGAATTTAGTTAGTGTTTAGCCTATAAAGGAAGGAAAAACTGAAACATCCCGAAGTTTCAATCCCGTTTTCTAAATTGTACGGTCACTTAAGCCAAAAAGAGGGTCAACCTCGGAATGAGAGATAATAAGCTGTAAACTTGTATAAACCTTTATTTTGACATTCTAAAAGTTATCTGAAAAGTCTCATAAAATCTCGTGTCCGCGTCTTAAGATATTCAAGGTCAAAGGTCACAAAAATCGGTTTTTTTTTTTTTCGCAAATATCTCGCTTCCTATGGTTTCAATGATATTTGTATTTATTATAAAAATTGTAGAGCATAAAATTCTCTACAAATTTTGTTCTAAAACATTTTTTTTATATGCTTAACCGTTTTTTGAGCGAGGAGAGCGCGCAGCGCTCAGCTATATATAGCATAATGCAAGGTCAGCCGTGAGTCCCGGTAAATAATACGTCGTATAAAGTTAATTAATCACTAAAAAATCCATAATTATGAATAATTTGTATTATTTATTAATTAACATATTATATTTAACTAGCCGGGCCCGCGGCTCCGCTCGCGTGGACTTGATTCACTACTATCGTCACTGCTTATTCCTTATGTTACCCAACGTAATAAAATATCTCCCATTATTTCTCCTTATCTCCCAATATTTCTCCTTATTTCCCATTATCTCTACATAATTTCAATTATCTAGGCTTATCTCTGCTCATCTCCCATTATTTCTCCTTATCTCCCATTATTTCTCCTTATCTCCCATTATCTCACCATAACTCCCATTATTTAGACTTATCTCTGCTTATCTCCCATTATCTCTCCTTATCTCCTATTATTTATACTTATCTCCCATTATCTCACCTTATCTCCCATTATCGAGGCTTATCTCGACTTATCTCCCATTATTTCTCCTTATCTCCAATTATCTTACCTTATCTCCCATTATCTAGGCTTATATCGAATTATATAGAACATATGTATAAATTTATAAAAACACGTAAATCGGATAAGTGGTTCTCGAGTGATAAGCGCACTAACGGACAGACAGACAGACAGACAGACAGAGAGACGTTGCATTTTATATATATTGTATTCTTTGCTACATGATATTGTTCCATATTTAATGCTTTAGGGAGTGTATTGCAAGAGAAACGCGCTAGCGGCAAACTTTTCTCCGACTTAATTCACTATTATCGTCACTGCTTATTCCTTATGTCACCTAATAAAATGTAGCCTATAACCTGGCCAGAGAATATACGTATGGTTAAAAAAAAGCACGTAAATGAGATAAGTAGTTCTGCAGTGATAAGCACACTAACGGACGGACAGACAGACGGACAGAGAGACATTGCATTTTATATATATTATAGATATTCTCTGCTACATAATATTGTTCCATATTTAATGGTTTGGACTGTATATTGCAAGAGAACGCACTAGCGGCAAACTTTGTCCGACTTCATTTACTATTATTGTCACTGCTCATTCCTTATGCTACCTATCGTAATAAAATATAGCCTATAACCTGGCCGGAGAAGATATGTATGTTTTAAAAAAAAAGCACGAAAATCGGATAAGTGATTCTCCAGTGATAAGCGCACTAACGGACAGACAGACAGACAGAATACGTTGCATTTTATTTATATTATAGATGTAATAAAATATATACCTATAACCTGGTCAGAGAACATATGTATGAATTTAAAAAATCACGTAAATCGGATAAGTGGTTCTCGAGGGATAAGCGCATTAACGGACAGACAGACAAACAAACATTGCATTTTATATATATTATAGATATAGATTATTTTTATTATTATATAAACCTAACCAAAGAATATATGCATGAATTTAAAAAAAGACAGGTAAATCTGATAAGTGGTTCCTGTGTGATAAACGCACTAATGGACAGACAGAGAGACATTGCATTTTATATATATTATAGATTATACATATACAGATACATAATATTGTTCCATATTTAATGGTTTAGGCTGTGTATTGCAAAGGCACGCGCTAACGGCAAACTTATTTGCGACATCATTCACTATTTTACGTCACTGCTCATTCTTTATGCTACCTATCGTAATAAAATATAGCCTATAACCTGGCAGAGAACATATGTATGTTTTTAAAAAAAAAAGTACGTAAATCGGATAAGTGGTTTTTCAGTGATAGGCGCACTAACGGACAGACAGACAGACAGAGAGACGTTGCATTTTATATATATTATAGATGTAATAAAATATATATCTAAAACCTGGTCAGAGAACATATGTACGAATTTAAACGATCACGTAAATCAGATAAGTGCTTCTCGAGGGATAAACGCACTAACGGACAGACAGACAGACAGAGAGAGGTTGCAATTTGTTTATATTATAGGTATAGATTATTATTATTATTATATATAACCTGGCCAAAGAATATATGTATGAATTTAAAAAAAGACGTAAATCGGATAAGTGGTTCTCGCGTGATAATCGCACCAGTGGACAGACAGACAGACAGAGAGACATTGCATTTTATATATATTATAGATTCTAGATATTCTCTACTACAAAATATTGTTCCATATTTAATGGTTTAGACTGTGTATTGCAAGGGAACGCGCTAGCGATAAACTTTTTTCCGACTTCATTCACTATTATCGTCACTGTTCATTCCTTATGCTACCTATAGTAATAAAATATAGCCTATAACCTGGCCAGAGAACATATGTATGTTTTTAAAAAAAAGTACGTAAATCGGATAAGTGGTTCTCCAGTGATAAGGTCACTAACGGACAGACAGACAGACAGACAGAGAGACGTTGCATTTTATATATATTATAGATAATATTTTTCATTTATCAAATATATTCGTTTAATAATACTTACCTACTTCGTGTAATTAAAAAATTGTTAAGTGAAATACTTTAAGTATATTTTAATTATAAAAAAGTATGAAGATGATGCTTCCATGACAGCAGGGCTAGAAGAGAATATAGTTATTAAAATAGGAGTTAAAGTCATGTTAAGACGAAATATTGGCTTGGTCAACGGTTCTATCGGTATAGTACAAGGAGTAAAGGTTGATCCTGAAAATACAAATAAAACTAAAAAATACATATTACATTTAATAATGAACATCTTTACGAGCTTGGTCCAGTCAAAACTAAATTTGAAATTATTAATAGAGCTTACCATACACAAAAGTCAGGGGCTAAGTCTATTAAGTGCACTATTTAGAGAGCAATCGAAATAGTAGATTATTCTTATGTGATTATGTTGCCGTGCGATTTCCAAGTCATTATATTTATTATAGAAGTAAAGATGTCTAATATTGATACGGTCACTATAAATGTTGGTAGGTAACTAAATAGATAACAATTTATGACAAAGTTGTTGAATAGGTGCTTCCATAGATACTAACTAAAATAACTGACTTGGTTTTACGTGAGATCTCACAACTTTTTGTGGTGGAAGGACTGCGTTGCGAGACTTGGCATTTTTTATATTTTATGTTTTTGATGGGATATAAAACATTACACCTACAATTTTATTTGTATTATAAATTTCTTATTAAGTGTGCAATGCATGCAGCCAAAATGAGGACCACGATGCACTTATATGAGGTTTATAAATTTATTTATATCACTTATCTTTTATGTAGACGAATAATTTATCATCAACGAAAAGTTCAACAACTTCAAACTTAAAACTACAACGCGTGATAGAACAACAACGAGGTCCATTCATGGAAATGTATGAATTAGATCAAATATGTAATCGATTACAGGAACAAGAACTGAAATTATTGGACATGCAATTGAATTTTCATCGAACTATCGAAAGTTTACAACAGGAACTTATAAAACAAGAAGAAACGCTACGGCAATGCTTGGAAGACGACAAAAGCAAGGATGAGATTTTTAATATGTTCTAACTAACCAGATTTCTTTCATAATTTTTGATTTTTACTGTTGAAAAATGTTTTCTTTTCTTAAATACATGAAAAAATAATAGTTTTATTTAAATACATATAAAATAAAGTATTAAACAAAAAAAGGAAATTTTTTGAACAACCTTACGGTTTATTTATTTAAGGTAACCTATTACATAAAAAAAGAAAAATGTACCACGCAAGTTAAAAACTGATGTTTTACTTATTTTAGGCCTTAAAGCTAGATTAAAGACGAGAAGAAATGAAACACTTATTATGTATTATTACCACTATATTGCACAATTTTGCGACTGCATGCTGTCATTATCAAGCTTATGTATTAAGCTGAGTTACAAGTCACTCTAAAATTAAACTTATTATTTTAATTCTAGGATTTAATATACATAATTAATCTTAAGGGGTAGGTAGTAATTTTATGGTTTTATGATAGTAAATAGCAGTGAATAGAAAAGGTCTAGTTGGCCGTTTAACAGATTGGTTGATACCGAGTTGCGGTAAGGGTCGGTGAAATGCAATAAAAAGTTTCGAGCTGGGGTACAGATCTTTTTCGAATCCAACATTGACGGCCGAGTTGCGGTCCGTCACAGGCAGGTATAGAGCTATAAGTATGCAAGTTATGTGTGAAAATTAAAGCAAAAGACATATTTCAGTAATTACTATATTTGTAAGACATGCATTTGACAAACGTTTACACCATCAATTTCTTTATGTATGAATTATCTTATTTTTTAAAAATGCTGAATCGTACCTATTAGTCGAACACTTTGGTGCACTTTTTTTTTTTTTTTTTATGGGTCTAGCACACGTACTACAGGAAATCCCTAAAGCGCTACAGGAGCGACACGTGTGCGGAGAAAGCGATTCACGTTGTTCTTGAATCGCTGTAGATTGTACTCGATGGGAAACCCAGTCCTGGGCAAACTATTCCAAAGCTATGATGATCTCCATATAAAAGACTGCTTGAAAAGCGTTGTACGAGGAGTAACAAGCTGAACCTCATATGAATGTGAAGTATTAGCGCGACGTGTACTCCTAACATGCACCGCTCTGGGAGGAATTAAGCGGGCCACACCCTTCAAACACTTTCCATGAAAGTTCTTGTAGAATAGGCTCAAGTCGCCAACGGTTCTTCGATGTTCCAGCGAATCAAGGCCGTCGGTCAGTTCCGGGTGTCCAATCAGACGAACAGCTCTTCTCTGGATAGAATCCAACAAATGCAGTGTATGTTTGGGAGCGGAGCTCCAAACATGGGAGCAGTATTCCATAGTTGGTCGAATTTGAGCTTTGTAAAGAATTAACAGTTGTTGTGGAGTGTAAAGCTTTCTGGTTCGAAACAATATTCCCAACTTTTGAGGAGCTCTCCTTGCTATGCCTGCAACATGTTCGTGCCAGGACATATTTGCTCCCAAATTAACGCCTAACAGATTGAGTGACGATGTTAGAGGGATGGAGTGCCCCGACATAACTATGTCGGGTTCTGCAACGTTAAGTTTTTTAGTAAAAAACTGCCGCCTGGGTTTTTGTAGCGTTAAATTCCATTTAGTTACTGTCACCCCAAGATAGAATTTCTTCCAGGTCTTTGTTAAGTTAAATGACTTCCTGCTGTCTGCGGATATTCGTCTGAGTAGTCGATGTCCGAGCGTTCAAAGTGAATGAAGAGATAAGTGTACTGTCATCTGCAAAGCTGTAGATTGGATTCTCGGTCTTTTCCAGCAGATCGTTAATATAAATAAGGAAGAGAGTAGGAGATAGTATGGAACCTTGGGGCACACCGGCGTTGATAGTGAAGGTGTTAGAAAGAAATCCGTCGACTGCCAGTCGTAAAGAACGTTCTCTGAGGAAACATGAGAGCCACAAACAGAACTTTTCAGACATACCATAAGAACGTAACTTAGCCAACAGCCCATCGTGCCAAACACGGTCAAATGCCGTGGATATGTCAAGAGCAACCGCTCGAGATTCTCCAAAGTGTTCAATTGCGTTGTTCCAAACATGTGTTACATAAGTGAGAAGATCTCCTGTTGATCTATTTTTACGAAAGCCATATTGGTGATCACTAATAATGTTGAATCCTTCAAGATATTTTAGAAGATGCTGATTGATAGCCTTTTTGGGAACGGTGGCAGGTATTCCGTCAGCGCCAGAAGCCTTTTTGGTGTCTAGCTTCATCAAAATACGTTTTATGATACGCTGTCTGAAGACAATATCGGGCATCCTTGACTGCACTATGGGAATAGTAGGTGGTGTTTTTCCCTTGGAAATCGACAGTAGAATGTGAAGCAAAGAGTTCAGCCAACAAGTTCGCTTTCTCAACAGGTGTCGTTGCAATAGAATTATCTGGCCGTGTGAGTGGTGGTATGGTGGATTTGGTGAAATTTGGACTAACTGCCTTAGCGACTGACCAAAAGGACCTGGAATTGCCGGGACAAGCGAGAAGTTTGTTTCTAATCCGTTGATTGTGTACCTCCTTGGTTTCGTCGATAATTTCTTTGCATCTGTTCCTGGCACAAACAAAGATGTTACGATTTTTTTTTTTTTTTATTGGTCTAGCACACGTGCTGCAGGGAAGTCCCTAAAGCGCTCCAGGAGCGGCACGAGTGCGGAAAAAAAGCGATTCACACGATTTATGGTGTTAGGATCTTCACACCACTGTCGGTATGCAAGATGTTTAGAAGCAACAGCTTCTTTGCATTTTAGGTCAAACCAAGGCTTGCCGTTGGAAGGGCATTTCTTCGAAAAAGGGATGTAAGCCTCCATACCGGCCAAAATAACATCGGCGCAGTCAGATGGGTCGTCGGATCGAAAACAAAGTCCAACCAAGGGAAAGTTCGAAAATATTCCATGAGATCTTCCCATTTAGCAGATTTGTAGTGCCAAATCTTGCGCGGTTTGGGCGCCTCTCTATCACTGATTGGTAGAATACTCGATGTCGAAAGTAGTCTATGGTCGGAAGATCCTAACGGCGGATTTACGCTGACCGTGTAAATCTCCGGATTGGTGGTTAAAAACAGATCAAGAAGACTGGCGAACTCTCCGTCTCGATCAGGGATCCGTGTTGGTTCATCAATAAGCTGAGTCAAGCCACAACTGATTGAAATTGATTCGGCTTCACGACCTTGTTCATCGGTAATATTTGAATATTTAAGCCAGTTGATGTTGTGGACATTAAAGTCGCCCAGGATGGCAATTTCGGCATTTGGATAGTTAATTTGTAAATGATCGATGGTGTCTGCAAGAGAAGCGAAAAGTGTTCTAAAGTTAGTATCACTTGGTGGTCGATAGAGGATACAGATGAACCTTGTGGTTGGTTGAGTCGTTATTTTTAACCACATACAGATGAACCTTGTGGTTGGTTGAGTCGTTATTTTTTTACCACTGGTTTACACAGCGTTGATTTTCGCGTATGTTTCAGTCTGAAAACCCTTGATGGCCTTTAAAAATTCATGAAAATTCGGATGAGGCGAACGACTATCCTTTACAAATTTTGAATGAAAAGCCTCAATCCCTTTATTAGTTCTTCAAACGCTGGCGTTGGGCGCGGCCCAAAGGGTTGTAGGGAAAGGAGCACTATCATCGATGTTCAACTATGTAGTCAGCAAATAATGTTACTTGTGGGTAGACTCGCTGACTTTCTAATAATTGGACGAAAACATCTCCCACGTGATCGGCAGGGAGAAAAGTTAGCCCGAACATGTGGGGAAGCCATTTTCCAATGGGAGAATTTTTATCTTTGTATTCTCTAGTTAATCCTAGATCCGAAATTTTTCTACACCGTGATTGTCCTAAATGGAATCGGCATCCCACAAGCATTGTCAGTGGAAATTCGGTTGAAACCGCACCGTGAATAACGCGTTCAAAATCTGACACGAACCTTGTAGGCGAGAAGACAGATCCTAATTGCTGGAATTTAGACTTTACCGCAGATAATACCAAAGAATACGAAGTGTTCTTCTTGTCGTGCAAAAGGCTGAACACCAAGGGAATCTAGCGGCCATTGATACATGCCAGAATAGTAAACATTTGTAGAAAAAACTTCGCACAAAATTCAAATGTACCGTCCACCATCACAATTTCCGCCGCGCACAGGAATTCTAAATTACTTTTATAGGAAAATATCACACCAACCTGGACAATATTAAACATCAGGAAATCTTCATGCCTGGCGGTTTCGACCGAGATTGAACTGAGATATTCATGAACTTTCTCTCGGGACTTTGGCAATTTTGGATAGCACTGCAATCTGGCTCGGTTCAAAGTCTTCCCTATTCTTGTCATATTGAAGTCGGTGAAAGTGTTCAGATCATTCGGATCTGCAGCCACGTCCCGCCGAATCATCTTTCTTGATCTTTCGTTGTTAATTTTTTGGCGATTCAGTACTTGTTCATTATCGCGTTGATGTTGATGATTGCCAGTTTGTCGTGAAAATATGTCGTCTAATCCAATGGTATAAACTTTGGCAGTGCAGTTCTTATTTGTGCAAACCCAGCACATCTCTTCTGTCGATTTTAAACGGCGATATGGTCGAAATTTGTAATTTTCCAGTAGGATCAAAGTTTTGCCTTTCTCGCTCAACATCCTCTGTAATAAGACCATGTTGACTTGAAAAAGTTTAAACGTAAAGTAGTAAATTTCAAAAATGTCCTTACGTTTTATACCTTTATCTAATTTAGGTTAACCCTAATTTAATGTAATAATATTTAAGAATTAATAATTTTTGATAATTTAACTACAGTAAACACACTATACAGTAGCGAAACTCAAGGATAACCGCATAGGAAAATCAGGTTCGTTTTCAGAAGGTCACGTGGCAATCCGCCATATTAAAAGTGGACCAGCGCAAGATTTGAAATACAAATAAAGTTGTGCAAAGTTTTATCATTCAAAATCATAGATATAGAAATGTTTGAAAATTTTTGATTTGTTATTTAATACAGCATGAGTAATATAAAAGTTAATGCAGCATGAGTAATATAAAAAAAAAAACAAAAAGAATGGATCACTTTGTTAGAAAAGAAATGAATACAGGTGAAAAACTTGATAGGAAGGTATTTGATGAAATTCTTCATATTCAACTTCAGTTTTTAATAACCTTATCCAAAAATTCAAAAGTCTATCAAAGTTAAACGTCACTGTTTGAGGTTAAAGTTTTATTTACATCATTTTTCAAGTAAAGTTGATTAAAGATGTTTTTTTAGGACTAAATTAATTTAATTTTAACATACGTAATACCTAATGCAATTTTTCTTGTTCCGTGAAATAGACATATTGTCATTACTAAGATGTCAACATCTTCTAAAATAAGAGCATTTTTTTTCTAAGCAGTGTGGTGTTGTTTGGTGTGATAGATCTCTCGTTAATTAAAAAACACTGTATCTACTTTTTTTGGTACTTATTTTTTCTTAAACTACAAAACTATATTGTGTAACTTCGTGAAAGGTTAATATAATATTATTAATGAATTATGAACGTATATGTATAGACCTCTATTTTCTATGTGAATGATTCTTAGAGGTTCTATACCTTTTTGTGTTCGGTTATCCATATTGCTTTTTGATAACGTAATTAACGCTTGCTTTTATTTACAATGAATTAATATTTAGATCAAAGAGCCAATACAGTAATTTTCTAATTATATTTACATACAATACGTAGTTTATGACCAAGCTGACTTGTCAGTTACAACTATGTTGGGAATGTGGAATCTTTGGCACAATGACACTACTCAGTATATATCACCACTACACCAAACACTTTATTTTTGCACTCGACGCGCGTTTCGCTAACCATATTAGCTTCATTGGAGAAATGATTGACTCATATAAACTGAGTATTGTCAATTACAGTTTAAAAGGAAAATAACTATATTTAATTTATAGTATAGGTATACAACAATAGAAATAAGTTCTTTATAGGAGGAATATTAATAACAGGTAACTAAATCTTCAAAATTTTAATAGTAACCATAATTACCTCAAAATGGACTTTGATTAAGTGTACTGTCCATTTAACGAACTTATTTTCAGAATATTTTACCCTCTGGCACACATCGTCTGACAAAATCATATTAAAAAAATTTGGAATCACATTAAAATTTTTCTTATTTTAATAGCATATTTGATTCAATAATCGAATTATATCAGTTATTTCAATAATCCCATTCCCAGTGGTTTTGTGATCTCAACACGACACTTAATATTTAAACTTTCAAACCCAGCTTATAAGAAAATAAAATATACTGTCTAAAATTTGAAAATAATAAATATGTTGTTATAGGTTCTGTATTTCTTACAATATATTCACAGAAACTTTTGATAGATTGGCATGAAAAAGGTGCAATGTAATTTATAGAGAAAAATAGAAAAAAAGTCACTTTCAGAGTATTAATTGTACTTGCAATTAAACAGTGTTAAATTTATCAGGATTATTATTAGAAAAGTTGTGTCAAACAATTAATACAGATGAAGTTATTGAAAACTAGAAGCCTCTTGAGAATACACCTTTTAGAAAAAAAATATGTTTTATTTATAATTTACACAAATATAAATACTTTTAAATAACTGAATACTAGTTTACACAAAAATAAAATCTTTCTAAAAACCAGAATTTGGAGGATTATTTATTAATCATAAAAAAATTACACAGGCACACAAAAAAAAGTTTTTCACTACCAAACAGACCGCTATACCTATATGTATTTTTGGGCGCTGAAACCGAATCCGAGGTCAGAATTGAGCAATCACGTCAGGATTTTTAAATAAACCAGCCGAACTAAGTTTAGAAATAAATTTCAAGCTTTAATGACCAAATCACTCTACCAATACGAACGTTTTATTAAATCAATCAAGGTTCCCTGGAAGGCCTTGAGCAAATACGCCTAAAAAAAAAATATGTACATTAGTAATGATAATATTGTTTCATGCATATGTATTTTTTTCAAAAATGCATTTAAGATAGTGAAAAGTTGTCTTGTGAAAGCAAGCAATAGAGGTTTATTAAAATAATCAACAACCCCTACAACTTTAATCGCATGCCATGATTTCTATGAAATCATTCTTTCAACTAAAAAACAGAGGAACTGCAAAAAAATCATTAATGCGGCAACTTAAACTTTGACGGATAATACTGTTGATGATTACATCTGATGCAAATAAAGCACAATTAAATTTAGTTATGATTTAGAATAATAGTCCTAGCGCGCCCTGATTGAGTTAGAAATTTCTTATTTGCAAATTTTAGAGCCTAAAAAAGTGTGATTCGAGCAAATAATTTGAAAAAAGGACCCGTCGACGCATGCGCCGTCAAAATCCCGTCACCAAATTGGAGCTCAGTTTCGCTACTGTAGTATGTTTACTGTGATTTGACCCCACCTACCTGCCGATTTGTCGATTACCGCAACTCGGATGAAAGGCAGGTCAAAATATTTACAACCTTCTAAAGGCATTAGGCGGACCCTAACTCGGTATCTAGAAACAGATTACAGTTTTGGTTTTTCCGATGTTTATAAATTTGTAATGATTCTAAGATATTTAATTTACAACCTTTCTCTGCATAATGTAAAATTTCCGTGTTAATGTAAATCAGGAAAGGGGTGTTGATTTGCTGTACAGTGGTTTGTAAATGAAGAATCGGTTTTTTTTAGTCTATATGATTTAAAGTGTTCTGTTTTTACCACGACGATCAATTACTAGATTAAAGATATATTAACAGATTATTAATACTAGTCAGTCAATAAGTTTTGAAAGCGGAAATGAAACAAGATAAATTAATGAGTCAAAATACATTTATTTTTCAGTACAATCTCCCTTAAGCTCCATACATTATTTCTAGCGATTTTCTAATTCATTTACCCCATCTCTGAAGTGGTTTTCCGGAAAACCTTCAAAATACGCATCTGAGGATGCTATCACCTCATCATTTGTTGAAAAACGCATCCCATGTAGAAATCTTTTGAGGTTTGGGAACAGATGGAAGTCAGACGGAGCCAAATCTGGCGAATAGGGTGGATGTTCCAACAATTCGTACTTTAATCTGTTGTCAAAGCACTTCTGTGAGCAGGTGCATTGTCATGATGAAAGATGATTTTTTTCTTCTGCAAACCCGGCCTTTTCTCACAAATTTTCTCATCTAGCTGGTCTAAAAGGTTGCAATAATACTCTCCTGTGATTGTTTTACCGGTTTGAAGGTAATTAATTAGCAAAATCACTTTTGAATCCCGAAAAACTGATGCCATATGTTTTTGGGCGACGTTGACCACTTTAGCTGTTCTGGAATTGATCAATAAAGCTCAGTCCATTATGCGGTTTGTTGTCACAGTTCAGGATCATACTAGTAAGTCAAGTCTCATCAATAGTTACGATGCACAAAATCAGTTTTATTCTTTGTGAAACGAGCCAAATGTTGGTTAGAAAGTTTCTCCCGAGTGCGTTTTTGTCGCGATGTTAACAAATGCGGCACCCATCTTGTGAATAGCTTTCCCATACCCAAAACGTTAGTTAAGATCTCATGTACTGATCCATGTGAGATGCCTATAGCCTCAGCTAATTTATCCAATGATAATCTGCGGACTTCCATTACCGTAGCTTGTATTTGCACAATAGTTTCTTCAGCTGTTGCAGCTTTTGGACGTCCTTAACGTGGATCATCATTGACGCTTGTACGACCACGTTTAAACTCTAGAGTCCATCTATGAACAGTTGGAAATGAAGGAGCAGACTCATTTAACATTGTTACTAACTTTGCACGGATTTCAGTTGCCGATAAACCTTTCAACACACAGCACGATATTCGATTTTTCCCATTTTTAAAAAATACAGATACAGATAAACAATGCCGGACAGATTGGCGCAGTGGGTAAGGTGCTAGCCTTTTTTTTTTTTTTTTTATTGGTCTAGTACACGTACTGCAGGGAAGTCCCTAAAGCGCTCCAGGAGCGGCACGAGTGCGGAAAAAGCGATTCACGTTGTTCTTGAATCGCTGTAAATTGTACTCGGTGGGAAACACAGCGCTGGGCAAATTATTCCAAAGGGATGATGTTCTCCATATAAAAGTTTGCTTGAAAAGCGTTGTACGCGGAGTAACAAGCTGAACCTGATACGGATGCGAAGCACCAGCGCGACGTGTATTTCTAACATGCACCGCTTTGGGAGGAATTAAGCGGGCTACATCCTTCGAACACTTTCCATGAAAATACTTGTAGAACAGACTCAAGTCGCCAACCGTTCTTCGATGGTCCAGCGAATCAAGGACGCCGGTCAATTCCGGGTCCCCAATCAGACGGACCGCTCTTCTCTGAACAGAATCCAACAAATGCAGTGTATGTTTGGGAGCGGAGCCCCAAACGTGGGAGCAGTATTCCATAGTTGGTCGAATTTGGGCTTTGTAAAGAATTAACAGTTGTTATGGGGTGTAAAGCTTTCTGGTTCTAAATAATATTTCCAACTTTTGAGAAGCTCTCCTTGTTGTTGAACGACCTCCTGCTGTCTGCGGATATTCGCCTGAGCAGCCGATGTCCGAGCGTTCAAGATGAATGAAGAGACAAGCGTACTGTCATCTGCAAAGCTATAGATTGGATTCTCGGTCTTTTCCAGCAGATCGTTAATGTAAATGAGAAAGAGAGTAGGAGACAGTATGGAGCCCTGGGGCACACCGGCGTTGATAGTGAGGGTGTTAGAAAGAAATCCGTCGACCGCCACTCGTAAAGAACGCTCTCTGAGGAAACATGAGAGCCACAAACAGAACCTTTCAGACATACCATAAGAGCGCAACTTAGCCAACAGTCCGTCGTGCCAAACACGGTCGAATGCCTTGGATATGTCAAGAGCAACAGCTCGAGATTCTCCAAAGTGTTCAATTGCGTTGTTCCAAACATGTGTTACATAAGTCAGAAGATCTCCTGTTGATCTATGTTTACGAAAATCATATTGGTGATCGCTAATAATATTGAATCGTTCAAGATATTTTAGAAGATGCTCATTGATAACCTTTTCCATGACTTTCGATATTATTGAAAGCAGTGCAACTGGTCGGTAGTTATTTGGCAAGGTCTTCTTACCTTTTTTAGGTATCGGCTGAACCGTGGCACATTTCCAGCAGGACGGAAATATTCCTTTCTGTAGGATAGGTTAAAAAGTCTACAGAAAACTGGTGTTAGTTCCCTTGCATAGCCTTGCCTGCTGTTGTCCGAGAGGTCAGCGGTTCGATTCTGTATGACGGCTATGTGTTGTGTGTGTCTTTAGGTTTAGTTTAGATTTAAGGAAAAATGTGTATATATTTAAAAATAATAGAGATGCTGGCTAGTTGGCTTAGTTCCAATGCCATAAGAGGTTCGCTTTTTTTTTTTTTTTTTTTTAAAAAGACAAACAATGAATGACTTGACAGATCGACTTGAAATTTAGGGAGTGCTCATATGACAGATGAAGGTTCAAAATGTTGGTTCAAGGGATGTTCCATAGGTGTCGCTTTCAAAACTTATTGACTGACCTGATAGATTAATAAATTGCTGGGTACTGAACCGAAAGTCGAAAAATGAATCATATTTTTGTTTTCACAGGACTCGAAATTGACGCTGCGTTAAGGAGCGATAAAATTAAGAAAATCGGGTTTGAATGCGATCCATTCGACAACATCTTCGTACTCATGATGTCAAATTCAGAACCACATTGAAGAAACTTTTGCTGGGCCAAAATCGCGTCGCGAAGCGACTCGCTTGGGCCCACGCTAAGATACTAGAGTGTGATTGTGAGGAACCCTATTGAAAAGGTTTGGTTACTTGTAAAAAGAAAACTCAGAAAAAAGACTCCGACGACTTTGACTCAGTTGACTCGCGAGATTCCAAAAATTTGGAGATCATTGCCTGAGTATGCAGAAAAGCTCGTCGACAGCATGCCTCCAAGATGGCAGGCGATTATTGATCAGGAGGCGATTGGACAACTTACTAAGATAATTGCACAGTTGTTAGCACATCAAAGAATACATTGATGGCAAAAAATTTTCTCGAAACATAATTTTTCAAGAATGCTACCAGTCGCGTTCTTACTTAACAAATTGTACTTTTGTTATTTTGTATCATTATACCAAAAGTTCTCTGTTGACAAAGGAATTTTTGAAATCTGCTCCATATTGTCTTTTTTTAAAACCTACTTTATTTTCATTCAAAATTACGTCATTGTTTAAGATGTTCTTCGGTCATACTAGAACAGGTGGACTAATAGAGAAAGAAAGAATGGTTGTCTTGACCTCTACGTACATTAAATAATACCTGTCTGTCACTTTTTCCACAAAATAGCAAGTGTAAAGATGTAGTTTGCAATATGATTTTATTATATGAACAAATTATAAAAAGTTTTTGCGTAACCCGTATATTTTATAACGGCAGAAATGAATTAAGAGAAGATGACGCCAAGGGTGAAATATTTGGTTTGTATTTAATAGACTGTCGAAGGCATTATATTGAAGTCGACCCAGTAGCCTACTCGAGTTGAGGAGTCGGAGAATGAATGCCTTGGTATGCAACCAATTTCGTGATGCCGACGAAATGAAATTTTAACGGGAAAGTGGGAAAATAAGTTCTCTCTTGACTTTTAACTTCGACCGCGAGGGATCTATTGTGAGAAAATGAAGCGGAAATCAGTTTTTTATTTGTGGAAAATATGATGGTAATAGGTATTTAAAATTAATTTTGAGTCTAATATTACTTAATTATTTGTTATGTGTCCCTAATATATATGTATATATATATATATATATATATATATATATATATATATATATATATATATATATATATATATACTATACTCGTATATATTTATATATATATATATATATATATATATATATATATATATATATATATATATGTATATGTATACATATATACAGTAATACCCCGCTTTACGCGAGGGATACGTTCCGAAAAAAATCGCGTTAACTGAAATTCGCGTATATCGAGGTTTATGATTAAACATAGTCAAAATTTAATACAAAAAAATACAAATCATTTTAATCAATCACTTTAATTCTAAGAACACTTTATGCAATACATACTCTTATTTTTTACGGAAAAATACATCTATTGTCTTTTGGGTAACGTTTTGTTTACGTTCTTGTAAAATACGTTCATAACACCCAACACTGTTTTTAATTGTTTGACACACGGTCAAGACACGGTCATCATTATTGTCTATACTCTGCAATATGTCCAAACCTGAATAAATTTTTGAAAGTGCATTTTGTATTTCCCCTGAAGATAAAACTTTCTCTTCTACTTGTTCTTCCTCATCGTAGATAGGATTATTCTGTAACTCGATCAGATCTTCATTGCTAATAGGATCGTCGTGCGTTGCTACAAGTTCTACGAGATCTTCTACCGTGACATCTTCAAGTTCAGACCCCTCAATCATTGCAGCAATGTCTTCAAGCACTTGTCTCTGCATCTGGACAATTCTTCTAGGTGCTTCCACTACATCTGGCCAAAGATTACGCCACACCCCATTCATACAACTCATTTTAACTTCCTTCCAAGCCTCTTCTATGTTGTGAATAGACTTCATAATGTTGTATGACTTCCACCACTCTCGTATAGACTGTCTTCCTTCCCCGTCAGTTTCATGAATTAGTTGGCTAAAAGTGCGGCGATGGTAATAAGCTTTGAAGTTTGCTATTGCTCCCTGGTCCATAGGTTGTAATATTGACGTAGTGTTTGGTGGAAGGAACTTTACGTACACTTTTAAGTCTCTGGGCGTATCAAGTGAGGTTGGATGTCCTGGGGCATTGTCTAAGAGTAATATAACTTTAGGTTCAAGCCCATTTCTGTCACAGTATGATTTGACTGATGGGCAAAAACTATTAGAATACCATTCTTGAAAAATTTCCCGTGTAACCCACGCCTTTCTGTTTGATCGCCACACAACTGGTAGACTTGTCTTGTCTGTGCCTCGCATTGCACGGGGTGTTTCTGAATGGTACACTAGTAAAGGTTTCAGTTTGAAATCACCAGTGGCATTACCACCCAGCAGAAGTGTTAGTCGATCTTTCGCAGCTTTGAAACCACTGGCTTGACGTTCTTCCTTAGAAATGAATGTTCGAGATGGCATTTTTTTCCAGTAAAGTGCGGTCTCATCAACATTGAAGATGAGACAAGCAGGAATTTTCTCTCGTCTAACGAAGTCTTGAAACTTGTCTGAAAACTCAGCTGCAGCTTGAATGTCCGCGCTGGCCGCCTCGCCTGTTATGTGGATATTGTGAAGATTAGAACGCTGCTTGAACCGATGGAACCAGCCTCTGCTGGCAGCAAAAGTCGGAGTGGCACTCCCTTCTCCTTCTTTTGTTTTCAGCATCTCATACAAAGATTTTGCTTTTGTGCATATGAGATCTTGACTTAGTGGTGTGTTCTTCTTATTCAAATCTTCGATCCAGACTGACAGTAATTTCTCCATTCTTTCTAAGATAGATGATCTCGAACGAGAAAGTTTTGTTGCACTTATAGGTGTTGAACCTTCGCTGGAGATTTTAATTTTTTCCCGATTTTTATAAATCGTTCTCACAGTCGATTCTGAGAGTCCAAAATCTCTCCCAACAATTGTTGCTTTGCCTCCATTTTCCATTCTTCTTAACACTTTCATCTTCAATTCCAAAGTGACGCTTTTACGCTCTTTTTTCTTTACAGGCGGCATTTTTAACGTAGGGTTAAATTATGTATGTATGTATCTCCAATAAATATTAAAACAAAACTGCCAGCCGACCGAACTAACATTACGGAACAAATGAACACACGAAACGAACGAGGAAATCCCCATAGAACAAAGTCGAAGGACAGGGAATTCCCAATTCTTCAAAGAGAATATTCAGAGAAAGCGGGGATCCCCCCGCGACCATAGAGAAGTTAATGACTACATGAGCGCGAAATTTGAAATTCGCGTTATAGTGAAACCGCGCGTAACGGGGTCGCGCTAAGCGGGGTATTTGAAATTCGCGTTATAGTGAAACCGCGCGTAACGGGGTCGCGCTAAGCGGGGTATTACTGTATATATATATATATATATATATATATATATATATATATATATATATATATATAAAGAAAGAAAGCAAAAGATTGCCGTATCTACCAAAATTCATAAAAATAAAATCTTAGTTGGGGAACTCGGCAAAAAGGGCGTGATAAGAGATCACACAATTTTCATTAAGCCAATATTTCGGCCCTTCGGGACCTTCTTCAGGGCAAGAACTGAAAAGAAGAACAAAACATATTCACTTATCGTGTCTGGGACAAATTAAAATTAATGATGTTATCATTAAGTTATTATAATAAATAAAATTAGTGTAGAACAAGAATAAGATATTAGTTATAAAAAAGTCAAAAAAATCACATGAGAAGTGCGAAGTAGAGTTAGCCTGAATGGCCGTAGGTAGCTGATACATAAAAACGTTGGTTAATACATAAAATATATAAAATACACACTATAACACTGTAGATAAAATTATAAAAACCAAATTTAAAACATGGATATGATTGAGAACCTTGGATGTTGAAAATATTGTTTAATTATTTCACCTGTGACAATCACACATGGCCACCACCATATAGGAAAGATGACAAGGACGACAGGGGACAGTTGACCGACAGATCTAAGGGGCTTATTAAGAAAACTCAAATAACCAGAATACGGGGTCGACACCCGGAAGGAACCGATCAAAATTGGGAAGTGCATGTATTGGACCTTTAAGCAAGAAACAGATAGACAATTGAGCGACCAAGAACCGATATGGAACCGAGGAAGGATAACTCATAACCTAATTTTAAGTAGAGGGTGAGCGAGGGAGCAAGAAAGAGAGAGAAAATAATGGGAGCAACCAGGAGGAAGATTGTCTATTATATTAATTATTAATTTATTAATTTCTTGTTGAAATATGTTTGGAGGAAGAGATTGTTTGCAGAAACAAATGAAGATTGAAAGTAACAGGAGGTAAAGAAGGCGTGACGCAAGACACTGTCATTGGAAGGAGGACAGCGATCAGTAAGTGCTCAAGATGGCCCAGATAAAGTGGGAAGAATCTGTGGAACCTAGGATCACTGAGACCCGTAAGCAAATATATATATATATATATATATATATGTGTGTATATATATATATATATATATATATACAGTAATACCCCGCTTAGCGCGACCCCGTTACGCGCGGTTTCACTATAACGCGAATTTCAAATTTCGCGCTCATGTAGTCATTAACTTCTCTATGGTCGCGGGGGGATCCCCGCTTTCTCTGAATATTCTCTTTGAAGAATTGGGAATTCCCTGTCCTTCGACTTTGTTCTATGGGGATTTCCTCGTTCGTTTCGTGTGTTCATTTGTTCCGTAATGTTAGTTCGGTCGGCTGGCAGTTTTGTTTTAATATTTATTGGAGATACATACATACATAATTTAACCCTACGTTAAAAATGCCGCCTGTAAAGAAAAAAGAGCGTAAAAGCGTCACTTTGGAATTGAAGATGAAAGTGTTAAGAAGAATGGAAAATGGAGGCAAAGCAACAATTGTTGGGAGAGATTTTGGACTCTCAGAATCGACTGTGAGAACGATTTATAAAAATCGGGAAAAAATTAAAATCTCCAGCGAAGGTTCAACACCTATAAGTGCAACAAAACTTTCTCGTTCGAGATCATCTATCTTAGAAAGAATGGAGAAATTACTGTCAGTCTGGATCGAAGATTTGAATAAGAAGAACACACCACTAAGTCAAGATCTCATATGCACAAAAGCAAAATCTTTGTATGAGATGCTGAAAACAAAAGAAGGAGAAGGGAGTGCCACTCCGACTTTTGCTGCCAGCAGAGGCTGGTTCCATCGGTTCAAGCAGCGTTCTAATCTTCACAATATCCACATAACAGGCGAGGCGGCCAGCGCGGACATTCAAGCTGCAGCTGAGTTTCCAGACAAGTTTCAAGACTTCGTTAGACGAGAGAAAATTCCTGCTTGTCTCATCTTCAATGTTGATGAGACCGCACTTTACTGGAAAAAAATGCCATCTCGAACATTCATTTCTAAGGAAGAACGTCAAGCCAGTGGTTTCAAAGCTGCGAAAGATCGACTAACACTTCTGCTGGGTGGTAATGCCACTGGTGATTTCAAACTGAAACCTTTACTAGTGTACCATTCAGAAACACCCCGTGCAATGCGAGGCACAGACAAGACAAGTCTACCAGTTGTGTGGCGATCAAACAGAAAGGCGTGGGTTACACGGGAAATTTTTCAAGAATGGTATTCTAATAGTTTTTGCCCATCAGTCAAATCATACTGTGACAGAAATGGGCTTGAACCTAAAGTTATATTACTCTTAGACAATGCCCCAGGACATCCAACCTCACTTGATACGCCCAGAGACTTAAAAGTGTACGTAAAGTTCCTTCCACCAAACACTACGTCAATATTACAACCTATGGACCAGGGAGCAATAGCAAACTTCAAAGCTTATTACCATCGCCGCACTTTTAGCCAACTAATTCATGAAACTGACGGGGAAGGAAGACAGTCTATGCGAGAGTGGTGGAAGTCATACAACATTATGAAGTCTATTCACAACATAGAAGAGGCTTGGAAGGAAGTTAAAATGAGTTGTATGAATGGGGTGTGGCGTAATCTTTGGCCAGATGTAGTGGAAGCACCTAGAAGAATTGTCCAGATGCAGAGACAAGTGCTTGAAGACATTGCTGCAATGATTGAGGGGTCTGAACTTGAAGATGTCACGGTAGAAGATCTCGTAGAACTTGTAGCAACGCACGACGATCCTATTAGCAATGAAGATCTGATCGAGTTACAGAATAATCCTATCTACGATGAGGAAGAACAAGTAGAAGAGAAAGTTTTATCTTCAGGGGAAATACAAAATGCACTTTCAAAAATTTATTCAGGTTTGGACATATTGCAGAGTATAGACAATAATGATGACCGTGTCTTGACCGTGTGTCAAACAATTAATAACAGTGTTGGGTGTTATGAACGTATTTTACAAGAACGTAAACAAAACACCCAAAAGACAATAGATGTATTTTTCCGTAAAAAATAAGAGTATGTATTGCATAAAGTGTTCTTAGAATTAAAGTGATTGATTAAAATGATTTGTATTTTTTTGTATTAAATTTTGACTATGTTTAATCATAAACCTCGATATACGCGAATTTCAGTTAACGCGATTTTTTTCGGAACGTATCCCTCGCGTAAAGCGGGGTATTACTGTAGTTGAAAAATAGAAGTATTTCGTACAATGTTCTGTTGTAAGAGGACACCAGTAAAAAAATTAAATTTGAAAAAAATTCACATTATGTCCTATTTTCTTAACTAAGTGGGGAATGTGGAATCTTTGGCACAATGATACTACTCAGTATATATCACCACTACACCAAACACTTTATTTTTGCACTCGACGCGCGTTTCGCTTACCATGTTAGCTTCATCAGGAGCGATGATTGCCTAAAGCTAAACTACAAATCTACCCTATTTATACTTAGCCTAACAATTGAATTACTCAAGCGGAACTAATGACATAGGCAAGGCCGTCAGTTCCGGTCAAGTAACCAGTAGAGGGGACTATAAGGAATAGGCCCTATGTCTTTATTTACACTACTTTTACATTTTATGATTTCCATACTTTCGTATGCGTTCAACAATCTATCAGTTACATTTTTTATTAATCTTAGATTATCTAATGTTACAGTATGATCAGCTTCAAAGGCATGTTCGGCAATGCTTTAAATCATGTTTTAATTGACCTTTTTGTTTGCTCAGCAGACTTTTTGTCGCAATAATTACAACTAATTTCATAAATTCCACTTTTCTCACAATTAGGAATCTTATCTTTGGGATTTCCTAAGATATTCCTCAGATTGTCTGATGACTTAGAGACTAAGGTGATGCCTGCCTTATGAAATACCTTATTGAGTTCCTTGCTATATTTCGGATTATATGGTATGGAGACATACTTGCTGTTATTTTCTTCGCGTGTAAAAAAGGTGGAATTTTGAATATTAACATAAACCTAAACTTATGTCTATTTCTGAGCTTATTTACTAAGTCATCGTCATAACCATTAACTTTAGTTATATTTCTAATACGATTCCTTTCTTTCTTAAAGTTTACTCTATTCAGAGGGAAAGACCAAACGATGAACTAAAAAATGCAAACAACATAAATTAGCCACATTACATTTTTTTAGTTCATCGTTTGGTCACTTTCCCTCTGAATAGAGCAAACTTTAATAAAGAAAGGAATCATATTAGAAATATAACTAGAATTAATGGTTATGACGATGACTTAGTAAATAAGCTAATAAACAGACATAAGTTTAGGTTTAATATTCAAAATTCCACCTTTTTTACAAGCGAAGAAAACAACACCAAGTATGTCTCCATACCATATAATCTGAAATATAGCAAGGGGCTCAATAAGGTATTTCATAAGGTAGGCCTCACCTTAATCTATAAGTCATCAGACAATCTGAGGAATATCTTAGGAAATCCCAAAGATAAGATTCCTAATTGTGAGAAAAGTGGAATTTATGAAATTAGTTGTAATGATTGTGACAAAAAGTATGTTGGGCAAACTAAAAGGTCAATTAAAACACGATTTAAAGAACATTTAGCACACTTAAAATACAGTAGAACAGAAAAGTCTAGCAATGCCGAACATGCCCTTGAAGCTGATCATACTGTAACATTAGATAATCTAAGATTAATAAAAAAATGTATCTGATAGGAGATTGTTGAACGTATACGAAAGTATGGAAATCATAAAATGTAAAAGTAGTTTAAATAAAGACAGAGGACCTATTCCTTATAGTCCCCTCTACTGGTTACTTGACCGGAACTGACGGCCTAGCCTATGTCATTAGTTCCGCTTAAGTAATTTAAGGGTTAGGCTAAGTATAAATAGGGTAGATTTGTAGTTAAGCTTTAGTCAGTAATCGCTCCTGATGAAGCTAACATGGTTAGCGAAACGCGCGTCGTGTGCAAAAATAAAGTGTTTGGTGTAGTGGTGATATATACTGAGTAGTCCTTTTTTTCATAAAGAAACTTTTTTATTGCCTAGAATATAAAGATATAGAGATGAAAATTTGGGTAACCTTGGTGATTATTTAATTTAATCTGGGCAGTAAACACACTAAGTATTCAAGATATTACAAATTTATCAAATGAGAAGCTGAAACTCTTCCTTTGTTAACTTTTAGCAGAAACAGCTATCCTTCTTAATTTTAGAGTAAATGCATATAATGAAATTTATTCATTAATTGAAGATAATTTTAACATCCACCCCTGGAAAATATCTCTCTGACAAAGAGGAATGCGTCGGGAATGCAAGAAATAAGGCTACCGCGAAAACCAGAAGCCATCATCCAGTAAACCGACTGTCCTTCGGGAATAAGGATCGGTTGCCGAAGTAACGGTAGTTAAGTGTTTTTTATAAACTACAATCTTTCATCGGCTTTTTGAATTTTTCTACTAGATTTGACACATTTTTTTATTTTACAATAAGTAGTTTTATGTTACATATACTACAAAAAAAATTTATATATATATATGTATATATATATATATATATATATATATATATATATATATATATATATATATATATATATATATATATATTATAAACATATACTTTATTAAGTCGAGGAAAAACAGGAAAAACTAAATCATTACACAAGTTTCTAGTAAAGTTATATCGTAGGCGGAATCTCTACAAGAAATATTCAACAGGTGAGTTAGACTGGTTCTTAGCCATGTTTAATAAAAGAGTTTTAGCAGATTTTAGTTAAAAATTACCTCACTAAAGTAAAATATATTTTGCTTTTGTTATTGAAGCTCGATATAATATTATAACCCTATAAACTTAATTAATTTTGCGCAACTAATGTTTTAATAATATATACACACATATTCTTTTATATATATATATATATATATATATATATATATATATATATATATATATATATATATTTATATATATATATATATATATATATATATATATATATATATATACATATACAGGATTACAGGGAAAGTCGTCCTAGATAATTAAGGACGTTATAGCTTAAATCGTTTCTGACCGATTTGATTCTATGACATGATGTCTTAAACTTAACCGTTTTCGAGATATTGAGGTTTAAAGATTTTCTAAAAAAAAACATATTTCTTTTGCTTTTATACCGATTTTTTTTTTATTAGAGGTTCTCGAGTACGATTTTTTGGTTATTTTTAGTTAGTCTGTATATCAAGTATCAAAAATCATCAAAAAAATTTGAACTAGTTATTAACAGTTTCTAATGGCGGCTTGTTAATGTTTCTAAATTACGAATTTTTACCAAGTGTTTCCTACTTTAAATCAATAAAGAGAAAAAAAAATGTATGGAAGTTATTCTGCAAATTATTTTAAAAACTTTTACGTATTTTTAGCTATCAAAAAAGGTATAATACTAGGAGTTTAATAGGAAAACTGTACACAGAATGACACCTAAAGCGGGCTCGGGTAGCAAAAGGTAAATTTTTAGTTCTAGGTGAAAATACGAAAAATACACAAATAAAACAAAAAACCTTGCAATTTAATATTTTTTATTAATTATAATTCATGTTCTATATGGTCGCCCCTATTTCTAACACAAAATTCTCATTCTTTTTCTTAAATTACTTTTCACAACGCTGGTTGTGAGGTGCCTCCTCATTTCGTCAGTCGCATCAATTATTTTTTGTCTTAGGACATCCACGTTTTCGATACGAGTCATCTGGTCGTATACGAGACTTTTCATGTGACCCCACACATAAAAATCCATCGGTGTTAGGTCTGGGCTTCTCGCCGGCCAAGGTATGGGTCCGCCTCTTCCAATCCATTTGTTGGGATAATTTTCATTGAACCATGCACGAACACTTCCTCTGTAGTGAGCTGGACAGCCATCGTGTTGAAAGTACATGTTTTGTCTCAAACCAATAGGTAGGTCTTCCACCAAATTAGGTAAATCGTTCCGCAAAAAATTATATTCCTCGCCATTCAAATTATCTGGCAGGAAGAATGGCCCAACCAAATAATTTGAAATTATACCCATCCACACATTTAAGCTGAATCTTGTTTGTGATCCTTTCGTTCTTTTTTTGTTTGGCTTGCCTTCCTCTTTAGAAGCCCAATAGTGGGCATTGTGGTAGTTTGTAAGACCGTCTTTGTCGAATTTCGACTCGTCAGTCCATAGTATTTTCTTAAAAAAAATGCATCTTCGACATCGGTATTGAGCATAAATCTGCAGAATTCTAATCGTCGCAACGGATCCCCTTCTTCAATGACTCGCACGGGCGTATAGTGGTAAGGGTGTTGCCCAACAGTATGCATTACAAACCATACCTTCCACCGCGAAATACCATGCTGTTGTGCGACAACATTTGTAGATGTGGTTGGGCCACCTCAAAGAGACGTCGTATTTCGTTTTCTTCGTCTTCGTCAAAGATACGTGGTCGTCCCATGTCAGTCCGCCGTCTTTGTACGGAACCAGTTTCTCGTAGTCTTCGATAAGTTCCATCAAATACGCTAACATCAGGTACACGACGAGTAGGATATCGCAGTATATATTCATCACGTGCACGCGACGACACTCCTTCGCAAAATCCGTAACACATTAGGATGTCAGCATATTCCTCGTTGGTATACGTTGCCATATTCAGAAGCAGAGATCAAAATCCAGTTACGAGCCAATTCACACAGTCAGAAGATGACACACAGATATTTTTGAAAAGCACGGTATAGCACATCTACCACGGACGAATCAGACTAAAAATCATTCAATAATGTTTAGTGAACAAAAAATGTCACTCGCACAGAGAGTACCCCGACCGGAAAAAATGCTTACCCAACCCTTTTTATTGTTTGAAGATGCAGGTAGTAAACCGGTAATTGGTAGTATCTAAATTCTATTATTATGTTACTCTACATTTGGGCCTATTGAAATCTCATTTTCTTAGAATTTTCAATAGATCCAGTAGATATTATACCGTTTAGAGATAGCTGGGTCAACATGGGGTCACATGAAAAGTCTCGTATACGACCAAATGACTCCTATCGAAAACGTGGATGTCCTAAGACAAAAAATAATTGATGCGGTTGACGAAATGAGGCGGCACCTCACAACCAGCGTTGTGAAAAGTAATTTAAGAAAAAGAATGAGAATTTGTGTTAGAAATAGGGCGACCATATAGAACATGAATTATAATTAATAAAAAATATTAAATTGCAAGGTTTTTTGTTTTATTTGTGTATTTTTCGTATTTTCACCTAGAACTAAAAATTTACCTTTTGCTACCCGAGCCCGCTTTAGGTGTCATTCTGTGTGCAGTTTTCCTATTAAACCCCTAATATTATACCTTTTTTGATAGCTAAAAAGACGTAAAAGTTTTTAAAATAATTTGCAGAATAACTTCCATACATTTTTTTTCTCTTTATTGATTTAAGGTAGGAAACACTTGGTAAAAATTCGTAATTTAGAAACATTAACAAGCCGCCATTTGAAACTGTTAGTAACTAGTTCAAATTTTTTTGATGATTTTTGATACTTGACATACAGACTAACTAAAAATAACCAAAAAATCGCATTCGAGAACCTCTAATAAAAAAAAATCGATATAAAAGCAAAAAAAACATGTTTTTTTTTTAGAAAATCTTTAAACTTCAATATCTCGAAAACGGTTAAGTTTAGGACATCATGTCATAGAGTCAAATCGGTCAGAAACAACCTAAACTATAACGTCCTTAATTATCTAGGACGACTTTCCCTGTAACCCTGTATATGTTATAATAGAGGTTTTCACGGATGATGGAATGTAATACATTAAAATTCCGGGTTTCAATCCGTCCATCTAACAATGAATTTGTACGACGTTTAGCCAAAATCTCATTTGGCATCTTCAAGTGCTCTTGCTGTTGCTGCTACTCGATATAGCAACAGCAAGATTAGAGTCTTGAGTAGCAGCAAGAGCACTTGAAATTCCCGAATTCCCGTGCAACTTCATTGTTAGGCGAACAGATTAAAACCTAGAATTTTAATATATATATATATATATATATATATATATATATATATATATATATATATATATATATATATATATATATATATATATATATGGACATACTACAACTCGCAGGGATGAGATTGTGGAAATCAGTAGAGAGTTTTATGTGGAACTGTACAGTAAGGATAACACATTAAAAGTTGACACAAACATTCCAAAGATAAAAAACGAAGGATCCGACGATATCCCAGATATTACCATGGAAGAAATTGATAAAAGCCTAAAAGATATGAAAAATAACAAAGTGTTAGGAGACAATGAACGCATTAAAATGAGAGGAATAACATTACTAAAATTACTCTATAAGTTATATAATGCGTGTCTAAGGAATTGTGACCTGAGGAGTGGAAAAACGCTGTTATATTGATCCACAGAAAAGGAGATATAGTACAGATTCGAAATTATATACCTCTCCTCTCCCAAATTTACAAATTATTCATGATAATTATAACAACGAGGCTAATAGCGAAACTAGAACTCTACCATCCACGGGAATAACAGGTTTCCGTGCGGGTTATAGCGTCAACGATCACTTTCATGCCGTTGAGATCCTCATCGACAAATGTGTAGAATACAGCAAACCTTTCGTTCTCATCTTCATCGATTAAGAAAAGGCAGATTTGGGTCAGTATTGAGCTCAAATGAGCACAATATCGTAATATGCCATTCAAAATTTAAAACTTCATATCATAAGCTTTAATCTCAACCGAATCGTGTCCTTGTAAATTGCATCAATTTATGGACTAATGGGGGGTCCAGTTATATATATATATATATATATATATATATATATATATATATATATATATATATATATACATATATATATATATATATATATATATATATATATATATATATATATATATATATATATATATATATATATATATATATATATACTAGCCGTACCCGCAGCTCCGCTCGCGTGGACTTTATTCACTAATATCGTCACTGCTTATTCCTTATGTTACCTAACGTAATAAAATATCTGCCATTATTTCTCCTTATCTTCCATTATTTCTTCTTATCTCCCATTATCTCTACATAATTTCCATTATCTAGGCTTATTTCTGCTCATCTCCCATTATTTATCCTTACCTCCAATTATTTCTCCTTATCTCCCATTATTTCTCCTTATCTCCCATTATCTAGGTTTATCTCGACTTATCTCGCAATATTTCTACTTATCTTTCATTATTTCTCCTTATCTCCCATTATCTCACCATAACTCCCAATATCTTATCTCTGCTTATCTCCCATTAGTTCTCCTTATCGCCCATTATTTATACTTATCTCCTATTATCTCACTTTATCTCCCATTATCTAGGCTTATATCAAATTATATGAAACATATGTATAAATTTATAACAACACGTAAATCGGATAAGCGGTTCTCAAGTGATAAGCGCACTAACCGACAGAAGACAGACAGAGAGACGTTGCATTCTATATCTATTATTATCTCTACATAATTTCCATTATCTAGGCTTATCTCTGCTCATCTCCCATTATTTCTCCTTATCTCCCATTATTTCTCCTTATCTCCTATTATTTCTCCTTATCTCCCATTATCTCACCATAACTCCGATTATCTTATCTCTGCTTATCTCCCATTAGTTCTGCTTATCTCCCATTATTTATACTTATCTCCCATTATCTCACCTTATCTCCCATTATCTAGGCTTATATCGAATTATATAAAACATACGTATAAATTTATAAAAACACGTAAATCGGATAAGCGGTTCTCAAGTGATAAACGCACTAACGGACAGACAGACAGACAGAGAGACATTGCATTTTATATATATTATATTTTTTGCAACATGATATTGCTTCATATTTAAAGGCTAAGGCAGTGTATTACAACGCGCTAACGGTAACCTTTTTCCGACTTGATTCGCGATTATCGTCACTGCTTATTCTTTATGTTACCTAACGCAATAAAATATATCCTATAACCTGGCCAGAGAAAATATTTATATTTTAAAAAAAAGCACGTAAATCGGATAAGTGATTCTCCAGTGATAAGCGCACTAACGGACGGACAGACAGACAGGCAGAGAGACAGGCAGACAGACAGGCAGACAGACAGGCAGAGAGACGTTGCATTTTATATATATTATAGATAGAAGATTATAGATAACCTGGCCAGAGAACAAATGTATGAATTAAAAAAAAAAACACGTAAATCGGATAAGTGGTTCACGAGTGATAAGCGCTCTAACGGACAGACAGACAGAGATACGTTGCATTTTATATATATTATAGATGTAATAAAATATATATCTATAACCTGGTCAGAGAACATATGTATGAATTTACAAAATCACGTAAATCGGATAAGTGGTTCTCGAGGGATAAGCGCACTAACGGACAGACAGACAGACAGAGAGACGTTGCATTTTATATATATATTTATTGTAGATATAGATTATTATTATTATTATATAACCTGGCCAAAGAATATATGTATGAATTTAAAAAAAGACACGTAAATCGGAAAGTGGTTCTCGCCTGATAAACGCACTAATGGACAGACAGACAGAGAGACATTGCATTTTATATATATTATAGATTATAGATTGCAGATATTCTCTGCTATATAATATTGTTCTATATTTAATGTTTTAGACTGTGTTTTGCAAGGGAATGCGCTAGTGGCAAACTTTTTTCCGACTTCATTCACTATTATCGTCACTGCTCATTCCTTATGCTACCTATCGTAATAAAATATAGCTTATAACCTGGCCAGAGAACATATGTATGTTTTAAAAAAAAAGTAAGTAAATCGGATAAGTGGTTTTCCAGTGATAAGCGCACTAACGGACAGACAGACAGACAGAGAGACGTTGCATTTTATTTATATATTATAGATACATATATATATATATATATATATATATATATATATATATATATATATATATATATATATATATATATGTATATATATATATATATATATATATATATATATATATATATATGTATATATATATATATATATATATATATATATATATATATATATATATACCCATATTCATGAAATATATATTATTAATACAAAAAAGTACCGGCAACTTGTATCTTTTAGGATTTTGTGTCTGGAAATAATAAAAACTTTTGATAATAAATTTTTGAGAAAAATTAAAATTTTCAATAACAGTCCTTCTGGAATTCCAGTGCATTGCCTAAAAAAAATCCATTTTTCTGAAAGCGCAAATCTCAAATTTAGTATAAAAAACAAATATTATGTTAGCAAAATTAAAAGCCTCTTAAATTTCATATTTAGGCAGCTGCTCATTAGCTAGCAGGAGTTTAAACTTAATGTACTCGTATAATTGTTTTTATTAGGCATGTGATGCTCTCGTTTAAAAGTTTGTATCTATTAGAGAATTTTTTACTAGAATCATTAAGGGGAAAGGCCTGGGTAAAAAAAAAATTTTGACGATTTTTTTTTATAAAAAAGTTAGTTTAACATCTAAAGAATGTCCTCACCAAGTTTTATATCGAAATTCGAGCTCTAAATGCACCTATCGTGTCATGAAAGAGACCGTCTCTGATCGGGCTGTTTCACGTTTTGGGCTTTTCATTTGTTTATAATGTTGACTTGAAAAATTGATAAAAATGAACCCAATTATCGTCCAAGTCGGCCTAGCCGTCCTCATTACTCAGGTAGTAAGTGCAAGGATATGCAATATACTGAGCACGAAGACGTTTGAAAGTGGTGGAGGTTTTACCAAATACTTTAAACTCGTTTTCCTCAAAAGGTAAAATTTCGTACGCCGTGCAATGTAGCTCAAAAAGTAATTTACGGATTCACTTGAAATTTTATACAGATATTCATTAACCTATTGACCACTGAATGAATGTACAAGAATTATAAAAAATTAATTATAAACATTATTTTTTGACAAATGTTTATAAAAAAAGGGTTAATTTTTTCAAAATGGTCAAAAATTCGCAATTTTTGATTTTTTTTTTTGGTAAATTCAAAGCGTACACTAATGATTATTTTTTAATGCACTATAGCGACCTGGGCGTTGTATGGCGCAAATTCAAGGACTAACTCCTTGAATTTGACCAGCTGCTGCTCCGCCGTTTTGATTTTTTTTTTAAAGTTGAGGCTCTATTTTTGAAGCCAAAAAGTTGTTCTTTTTTTTATATACTTTTTTATTTTTGTGTAAATATTATAGTTTCTCAATAAATGATTCATAAAAAATGGTCGTTTATACAGGCCTCCCCTTAAAGGGATCGTAAAACTATTTCACAAACATGTTTGAATATAATTTTATTTTCTAATATTTTTGAAGCTAAATATTTCAGTGTTCTAGTTGAAGAATTTACAGAATATACTTCTAGATACAAATAAATAACTGAGCACTGGTGAGTATAGATCACCATTTTTCACAGTCGATAGATTAAAAATATTTAACTTTGTCCATCATTTTACGCATACTTTGTATTTCAATAATAATATGACAATTTGGATAAAAGGATAACTGTTTATTAAATATTTTAGTTTTAATCTTATTTTTAAACTTTTTAACTACCATTAAATTTAAGAAAACTCTTAAACGTACGAGGATGGATTGAAAATTTTGCGGCCTATTCAAGAAAACAAAATAAAATAGTTACAAAAATATTTTTATTTTTGGACGTAGTCTCCACCTAGCTCTATGCACTTCTTCCATCTGCTTTTCAAAGTTTCCACACCTGTTTAAAAAAAAGATTCCTCAAGGTCTTCAAAATACTGGTTAAGTGGAGCTTCGACTTCTTCATTTCATGAAAATTTCTGGCCACCGAGGTGTTTTTAGTGTTCCGTACGGAACACTTATAAGATCACTTCGGTGTCTGTCTGTCTGTCTGTCTGTCTGTCTGTCTGTCTGTCTGTCTGTCTGTCTGTCTGTCTCTCTGTCTGTCTGTCTGTCACACCCGATTTTCTCCAAAACTATTTGACATAGAAAGGTGAAATTTGGTAATAATATAGGAATTGATGGCCTCATCAGAGCCATGTAGTTTTGAGAATTAAATTTTGACTTAAGGGGTTAGTTTTGGGGGGTGAAGTCGGAAGTGAAAAAAAAATTTTTTTACTAGGTCATCGAGTGTGGTGTCAAATGAAAGCTTGTGAAAACACGAGTAAAAAATATATATATAATATTATACTTGCGCGCACTTTTCTTTGTATTATTTTAAAAATTCGCGAAAAATTGCTGTCCCGGGCCTTATCTCGAAAAGTACTTATCAAAAAATTTCGAAAAAATTCTGGAATATTCTCCACGGGGTGTAGATTGAACGAAAATTATCACGAGTGCATTACCTTTAATAATTTATATGGTATATAAAAAACAAAAATTTCAAGGTCATCAGATTTCAGTAAAGATTGGAAACAAACTTTGTTGAAAACTCATTTGGGGTGTGTTTTGTGAAGTCACTGATCATTTTATACCACCGTAACATAAATTTTGACTTAAGGGTTGGTTATGAGTGGTGAAATCGGAAGTGAAAAAATTTTTTTTTTTACTAGGTCATCGAGTGTGGTGTCAAATGAAAGCTTGTGAAAACACGAGTAAAAATATATATATAATGTAATCCTTGCCCACACTTTTCTTCGTATTACTTTTAAAAAATCGCTGTCCCCTACCTTATCTCGAAAAGTACTGATCAAAAAAGTTTGAAAAAATTCTGGAATATTCTCCACAGGGTATAGATTGAACGAAAATTATCACGAGTGCATTACCTTTAATAATTTATTTGATATATAAAAAAGAATTTCAAAGTCACCAGTTTTTAGTAAAGATTGGAAACAAACTTTGTTGAAAACTCATTGGGGGTGTGTTTTGTGAAGTCATTGATCATTTTATACCACCCTAACAAAAATTTTTATTTTAAAAACAATCAACGTACGGAACACTAATTGTGCAAGTTCAACTTGCACTTGACCGGTTTTTTTAGGTTTAGAAACAGACGAAAGTCCGAAGGTGCCAAATCAGGAGAATAAGCTGGGTGGGGTAGCAATTCGAAACCACAATCACAAATTTGAGCCATAGACTCAACAGACGTGTGAACACGAGCGTTTTCCCGGGACAAAACTTTGTTTCTCAGTAATCCTGGGTATTTCTCTTTAATTTCTTGACGTAAACGACGTAAAAGGGTGCAATGGTAAGTCGAGAATATTGTTTCGCCTTTCGGAAGGTAGTACACCATAATAATACCTTTAACATCCCTACTGACGCCATCAATTTTCCAGCCGACAGAATTGCCTTCGCTTTCTTTGGGGTTCACCAGATTTTTTTCACTGCTTGGATTGTTGTTTTAACTCTGGAGTATAGTGGCCAACACAGGTTTCATCCATTGTCACAAACCTGTTAAGAAAATCTTGCGGATCAGCCTCAAACATCTCCAAACAATCGCGAGAAATCGTGAGTCGAATTCGTTTTTGTTCAACTGAAAGCAATCTGGGGACCCACCTAGCGGAAATCTTAGAAAATCCGAGTTCGTTGGCAACGATGTTTTGTGTTCGTTCATACGAGATGCCTATAGTGTCTGCAATCTCCCTGATAGTTAATCTACGGTCTTTCAATATGAGATCACACACTTTGCCGATGTTTTCTTCAGTCGTAGACGTCGTGGGCCGGCCGGATCGAGGGTCAGCTTCGATGCTCTCTCGTTCACGTTTAAATTCTGCAACCCATTTTTTCACAGTGGTATATGACGGAGCAGATTCCCCCTAGTGTTGTTTTCGTATCATTGTGGATCTCCTTTGGTGTTAATCCTTTTTTAAACAGGTACTTGATGACCGCACGTTCAATTTTTTTCATTTTTCCAAAAACGCAGTACTTGGTCTCACTAAACTCGTTCTAACCTAAAAACCACAAATTCTACAGCAACAAAATTTTTACACTGTGACAACCAGAAAAAGTATAAAACTTATTAAGGGTACTATAATAAAAATATTATAATTACACTGCGTTACAAATTTAAAAAAAAATTAAGTACCCACTTAAATTTTTCCTGTTTATTTATTCATACACACCACTTATTAAGAATACATAAGTACTTTTTGTCTACCACGTACTGTTTTTTAGGTACGATAGTTAACATTTTAAGTAAAATAATTAAGGAGTAAAGTACAGTGTACACGTAGCTTCATTAAATTTTCCAATAATTCGAATAAAACTGCTAAAAAAACTTATTTATTAATACATTTGGACACAAATAAATATAAAATATATGGTAAAAAGTTTATATTGTACATTAAAAGTTAAAAATATTTAACTTTTTCTCTTATGTTGGGAAATATCTTCTCGTATTAAAAGCCAGCAGTAATCTCCCAACATAGCTACGTCTCAACGACCTTGAAATCGTTCCTCGAGCCTTTTCACATCCTGATGAAATCGTTCCCCTTGTTCATCACTCACTGCTCCAAGATTTGATGGAAAAAAAGAGAAATGGGAATGGAGGAAATGAATTTTTAATGACATTCGGCAACCCATCTTTTTGTATGCTCTTAAAAAATCGTTCACTAAGAGTTCTGCATTCTCGGCTCTATGATTTCCTAAAAAACCTTTTATCACGGCTTTTAATGATGTCCATGCTCATAGTTCTTCGTCATTTAGTGTTTGATCAAATTTGTTGTTTTTCATTAATAGGCGTATTTGTGGACTTTGCGTCACTTAATCTTGGAAAAATAGATTTTAAATATAAAAATCCTTCGCCATTTTTATCCATCGCTTTCACAAAATTTTTCATTAAGCCGAGTTTTATGTGTAGAGGAGGTAAAATGACGTCTTCGGGGTTGATTAAAGGCAAGTATTTTACATTTGACTTCCCACACACAAATTCCGTTCGTTTTGGCCAGTCTTTGATCAAATAGTGCTTATCAGTAGCTCTACTGTCCCACATGCAAAGAAAGCAGCAGTACTTAGTAAATCCACCTTGCAAACCAAGTAACATAGCTATTACTTTGAGGTCAGCGCACACTTTCCACTTAAAATTTTTGTATTTAATTAAATCCAATATTGATTTCATATTTTCGTATGTCTCTTTTAAAACAGTTGAATAATCCACTGGTATTGACGGATATTTATTACCATTATGAAGTAAAACTGCCTTCAGACTTGTTTTCGAACCATCAATAAAAGACGCAATTCATTCATATCATAGGGAATTTCTAACTCACCCATCAAAGATACAATACAAAAACATATATTTTCTGAACTAGAGTAAAAAGTTGCCATTTCTTTACTTCGTTTTCGTTGTACAGATATTTTTGTATCTGGTGCCAACAAGTGCCATTCCTGTAGTCTTGATCCAAGTAATTCGGCTTGTCTAACAGACAAATTCAAGTCCCGTATCAAATCATTTAATTCCCGTTGTTGAATTAAATGCGGTTGGCATAGATCACTTAAAGAGGGTAAAAAGTCTGGATCTTGGTTGTCAACTTTCATGTCTTGTCCATCGTTATTTTCATCGCTTGGTATATCTAACTCTTCAGTTTGACTTTTCTTAGGAGGCAAAGGAGGAATCATGTCTTCACTATATGGTATTGATTTTGATACAGAATTCACAGAAGGGTACTCGATATTATGCTTAATTTTCTTTGAAAATCTTCGTACATCAGTCATGCAGAAGTAGCAATCGTTAAAATGATTACTAGGTTCGCGCCACACAGTCGGTACTGCAAATGGCACAGATGTTTTGTTTCCGTTCAACCACGACAGGAGAGTAGCATAACATGATACACAAGACAGTTGCGGAATCCAGGGTTTATCTTGATGTACAGTATGTCCAAAATATAGAAAATACGCAGTACATACTTTTTCAGATATTGTTTTTCCTTGAGACTTGAGAATGTCCACACACGTAACAAAACTTGTTTGGTGAAGTTTTGCACCGACGGCGACTACTTTTTTCAGTGTTCATCTTTAAAACTGTATTATTACACTCTTAATCAGGTAATCTCAAAGAAACTAACAATAAATGAACATATCCTCTCAATAGATTATCTAGCGATTACATTTATTTATATGAACAATATGAGGGTAAGTTAAGAAAAGGTTATCGGTGTCTACCTTAAAAACAAGACGTGATAGAAATAAAAGACATACTATAACTAATAGGAAACTATAATAGCAATCAGTTTTTCGGGTACCAAAATCATGTCACGCAGTGTTACTTTGTGGTGAGGCCGCGAATTTTTCAATCCATCCTCGTATAAAATTGTAATAGAATTTATTCTATACACAGGCTTTAAAAACAGCGTTAATCTTTATTTACAGGCTAAGAATCCCCATTTGCTAATTTAATAACTGTAAAGGTGACGTACACATTTCAAAATAAGTAGGTTGGGAAAATCAGGATATTGTAACGACGGGAGTTTTGTAAAATGTGCGGAATATTCTGTATAATTTTTATAGTTATTTGCATTGTAGTAGGATTAAGTGCACATTTTTATTATAATTTGTTTGATTTAATCTTCGGTAGTAAGTATTTTGTTCAAATATATGTCTTGTTTTATTGGGATTTAAGTAGTTGTAGATAAATTACTGTTTTGCAATCTTTAGCACAATGATACTATATATAACAGTTACGTCACGTGATATACAAATAAGTATGACTTAAGTTTAGCTTGATTTCTGCAAAGCTTCAATCTTGCTTGCAAGTAAGAGATTTTAATAAGGGAATAATTTCATTGAAGTTTGCCATTTTAAAAATACTCACAAAAATGATGTTTTACCCTCTGTATTCTTCAAATTCGTAGAAAAAAATATTGGTCAATGACACAACCCTACAAAAATTTTTTTTGTTTTTGTCCTAAAATTTATTTTATGATTTTTCTATTCATTATGCTCCAAAATAAAGGAAAAGTACCCATATTCCATATAAAGTTTGCTTTTGCGGTTGTTATGATAATAATAGTTATGACATAATAATTTTTGAGTTATTGTATAGGGTGTTTTTTATAGAGGTATAAAACTTTAAGTTGGCAACACTTTTTTAACTGGCGGCCATTTTGTTAGCTGTCAAGTGATTTATGTTTAGTTTGGTTTGGCATTTCAACATGAATAGACTTACGCCTGAACAACGCTTCCAAATTGTGCAAATTTATTTTGAAAATCATGGCTCTGTTCGAAATACGTATCGCGCACTACGTCCATTTTACGGTCAACATAATCGTCCATCAGAGCAATTAATTCGATTAACTATGGAACGTTTTCGCACCACTTTTACTCTAAATGATAATACGCATCCACAGAGACGTCGTAGAGTGCGTACAGAAGAAGTCATTGCTGCTGTAGAGTGTAGCGTAGAGGAAGACCCGAATCAGTCTATCCGCCATCGTGCACAGGAATTGGATATGTGTCCATCCACTTATGGAAGATTTTGCGGAAAGATCTTGGTTTGCGTGCTTACAAAATCCAACTCGTGCAACAACTGAAGCCACACGATCACCTAGCAAGGCGTAGATTCGGTGAATGGGCCCAAAACAAGATTGCCGTTGATCCCGATTTTCATAAGTGAATTTTGCTTAGCGATGAAGTTCACTTTTGTTTGAATGGATACGTCAATAAACAAAACTGCCGTATTTGGAGTGATGATAATCCTCAAGTGTATGTTGAGACACCGTTATATCCAGAAAAAACTGACTGTTTGGTGTGCTTTATGGGCTGGTGGAATCATTGGTCCGTACTTCTTTAAAAACGATGCTGGTCAGAACGTTACAGTCAATGGCGACCGCTATAGAGCCATGATTACTGACTTTTTCGTTCATCAATTGAACAACCATGATGTGCAGGAGCTGTGGTTTCAACAAGACGGCGCAACATGTCACACAGCTCGTGCCACAATTGATTTATTGAAGGAAACGTTTGGTAACCGCATAGTTTCACGTTTCGGACCCGTGAATTGGCCTCCAAGATCGTGCGATTTAACGCCGCTAGACTATTTTCTGTGGGGATATGTGAAGTCGCTAGTCTACGCCGATAAGCCCGAAACGACTGACCACTTGGAGGACAACATTCGCCGCGTTATTGCCGATATACGGCCACAAATGTTGGAAAAAGTCATCGAAAATTGGACCTCCAGATTAGACTACGTCCGAGCTAGCCGTGGCGGTCATATGCCAGAAGTCATATTTAAATTATAATGCCAGAAGATTATCTTTCGAATAAAGTAAATTTCATGTCAATTTAAAAAATTCATCTTTGTTTTATTCCATTTCAAAGTTCCATACCTCTATAAAAAACACCCTTTAGAAATATTAAATAGTTCTGGTATATTTAAAAATACCGCGCAAAAATAAAGGGGTCGTAACTTTCACACAGTGTCTACAGATGTCGCTTAAATGATAAACAACAATTGGCTGTTTTGTAGAAGACTTAAAGAGGTTAAAATGTCGTCTAGAAAGTGTAAACATGATGCTGATGCATTTTGTTATATATATGGTATATTTAGTAAAGTACGAGATATAAAATTTTATTTAAACGCATGTGAAGCCTACAAAGCCTATTTCAACTGCCCTGTTCGGAATCTAGATAAGCCCTGGGCTCCACATGTTGTTTGTAGTAAATGCAAAAGATGTTTAGAAGGTAAGCAATTGTTAGTAAAAAAAAAATATGAATATGTTTATTTTTATCTTTATTTATTTCAGGTTGGTATCGAGGTGAGAAACGGAGTATGAAATTTGCAGTACCGAGAATTTGGCGAGAGCCAAGAGACCACGTTAATGACTATTATTTTTGCATAGTAAATCCAGCTAAAAGACGTAGAGGCAAAAATGCGAAACCCATCGAATATCCTGACCTTGCTTCATCTTCTTCTCCAATCTCACATAGCCCACAACTTCTAGTACCTGAACCTTCTAAAAAATTGTCTCAGTCAAGCTCATGTCAAAGTTCAAATAAAAATATTGAAGATGAAGAATTTGTACTGTTACAGGAACCACCGAAACCCCATTTTCTTACCTCAGAAAACTTTAAAGACTTGATAAGAGATTTGAATTTGCCGAAGAGTAAGGCAGAGCTTTTGGGTTCTCGTTTGAAGCAATGGATTTTGCTTATGGATGTCAAAATAACAGATCAACGAAGTCGGCATGAGACATTTGCTACGTTCTTCACCAAAGAAGATGGACTTTGTTATTGTACCGATATAAGAGGTTTGTTTGAAGCAATTGGGATGCCCTGTGTTCCCAGTCAATGGCGTTTATTTATTGACAGCTCGACGAAAAGCTTGAAAGCCATTTTATTACATAACGGAAATAAATTTCCATCTCTTCCAGTCGCTCATTCTGTACATCTAAAAGAAAACTATGAAAGTGTTAAAATTTTACTCGAAGCTTTAAAATATCAAGAGTATAAGTGGCAGTTCATTGGAGATTTTAAGATGGTAGGATTTTTAATGGGACTACAGGGTGGATATACAAAACATCCGTGTTATCTCTGTTTGTGGGATAGTAGAGCGGATCCTCAACACTATGTTCAACGATCATGACCACTAAGAACGGAATTTTGTGTTGGAAAACAAAACGTTAAATGTGAACCTAATGCTGAACTTGAAAATGTAGTAATGTCGCCTTTACACATCAAGTTAAGGTTTATGAAACAATTCGTAAAAAAGCTAGATGAAAAATCTGAAGCTTAAACATTTTTAAAAATTTTTTTTCCAAAGTTGTCAGAAGCAAAGGTTAAAGCTGGAATTTTTGTCGGTCCTCAAATTAAAAAAAATTTTGCCAGTGAAGAATTTCCAAAATTACTTACTAGTGCTCAAAAAAAGTTGGAATAGTTTTAAAGGAGTAGTCTCTGGATTTTTAGGGAATAACAAAGTTGAAAATTACCAAGAGCTAGTTGAAAACATGTTAGAAAACTTTAAAACCATGGGTTGCATAATGTCTCTAAAAGTACATATGCTGCATGCTCATTTAGAGAAACTTGAAAACAACATGAGGGCGTACTCAGAAGAACAAGGAGAACGTTTTCATCAAGATATTATGAACTTCGAACGACGTTATCAGGGCCAATACAACGAAAATATGATGGGGGACTACATTTGGGGTTTAGTGAGAGAAAGTACTTATGAACGTGAAAGAAAAAGTAATAGGGTTCACTTTTAAACTCTTTTCCACTAACATCTTTGATTGTGTTAGCCGATACTTGTTGGAAATTCATAATAAAATTTATATAAAAACAACACTATGTTTTAATTTCCAATATATTTAAAGTCACTTGACAATTGTTTCACCATACAATGGCTTCTTTAGAAGTAAATAAGAAAGAAAAATATTTGTCATTGTCTTTATTGAATTTAAGTTAGGCTATGCCTCTTACTTACATTTATGATAGCTTATATTCCTATACTACTTAACCTAGGTTCTATACAGCAATCCTAATTAACTTAACCTAAGACATTGGGTTTTAATTATATTGGTTGACTAATCTAACTTAACTAGAGCTTAATTCTAAACTAATCTAGAACTTAATTCTAAACTTAATCTAGGTTACAATCTTCATGGGGGTGGGGGAGGGCCATCGTCTTCGTCGGATATGGGGTCAGAAGGTCTTGGATAGTGATGGCGGGCGTTGGCGGGCACGTGGAATGCGCTCCTTATGGTGGCCTTTGGGTGTTGTAGAGCCTTTGCGAAGAACTTGATGTTGGTGGACCTCATGTGTGCCTTGATTGTTGGCACACCGAGGTCTCTATGCAATTGACGGTTTCGGACGAACCATGGGGCTCCCGTGATCATCCTCAGGGCCTTGTTCTGTACTGCCTGAAGTTGAGCTCTGCGTGTCTTGGTGAGTTTAGACCAAGTAGGGCAGGCGTGTGTGAGTCCTGCCCTCACGATGGTTTTATAAATTAGCAGCTTGATTTTTGGTTGCAACTTACTGGACCGGCTGATGATTGGGTACAGCTTGCCCAGTAGTTGCTTGGCTTTCCTTGAGGCAGCACAGACCTGGTCTTTCCAGATGAGGTGTTTGTCATACTGGATTCCCAGGTACTTGATGGTGGAAAATATTTGGTAGTAATCCTGGTTAAATAGTGCTTAAAACTATCCTTAATTACCTAAGATTATGCTAATCATTTTATTATATTATTTACAGACAGAATTATTTTAAGAATGCAAATATGTGGTACTATTTCCGAGAACTAATAAAGATTAAGTAAGGGGAATGGTTTAAGTCTACCTGTTCGCTTAATAATTGATTGGAGTTTTTCCGTTTGTTAATTTCAAGACATTCAAGCAAATTTAATTTTTTAGATTTATTTTCTACATGTAGGATTTTTAACGTATCATCAAAATTATGAGATTCGTTTATTATATGAGATGCGTAATGTGAATTGTTCTTATTTTTTAAATAACTATGTTTATGTTCTTTAATGCGAGTTTCAAAAGATCTACCAGTTTGTCCTACGTAGGTTTTAGTACAAGATACACAATTTAATAAGTAAACCCCTGATTTTAAGAAATTCTTAGATTTGGTTTTGTTATTCAAAATTATACTCCCTAAGGAATTACAGGTTTTGAATGCTATTTTATTGTTCTTTTTTATTAAATGTTTGGAAATTGTTCTAGTTATTTTCCCTGTGTATGTGAGTGTACTAAATTTTCCTTTTTTGTCATTAATTGTGGGATAAATTAGAGAGATTGCTTGTTTAAAGGATTTTTTATTCAAGATATTATCTATAATGTTGGGGTCATATCCATTATTAATTGCTATTTGTTTGATTATATTGAATTCTTTGTTAAAATTAGTTTTAGTCATAGGGATATGTAACAATCTATATATGAAAGAGTTAAAAGCTGCCATTTTGTGAGGATACGGGTGGGATGAGCTATTGTATATGACTGTGTCAGTATGTGACGGTTTGTGAAAAATCGAGAAATCGTGTTTATTGTTCACTTTTGATATAGATATGTCTAAGAAATTTATAGAGTTATTGGTTTTCTAATTCTATGGTAAATTTAATATTAGGATGCAAATTATTTAGGAAGTTAAGGAGGATTGTTAGTTGTCTATCTGTTCCCGTGAAACAGGAAATGATATCGTCAACATATCTATACCAGTAAAAAAAATATATTTTTGCTTACCGCGTTTTGATGAATTTTTAGCTCTAAATGATCCATGAAAATTTCCGCTCATGACGGACTTAAAGGATTACCCATTATTAGACCTTCTTTAGATGTATAAAAGTTGTCGTTAAATTCAAAAATAGTTTTGATCCAAGCACGTCGTAAGTAAATCTAAAATATCCCGTTTAATAATTTCGTTTACTTTATTCTTGATTAAGAGCTTATCCACTAATTCTATGACTTCATATGGTCGGATATTAGGAAATAAGTTTTGTACATCAAATGAGATAATTCTAGAATTTCCCGGTAAGTTAATATTTTTAATTTTATCACTTAGTTCATAGGTATTGCCTATACTATATTTCGGTTTAAATTTGCAATGTTGTCGTAGTAAAGGGATGAGTTTTTGTGATAGTTTGATTGATGGTGCCGTAACAAACGATACAACTAGTCTAATAGGGAAATTCTTTTTATGTAATTTAATTAGGGAATATAATTTTGGAGCCTGTGGGTTCATTATTGTTAAAGTGCTTTTTTCAAAATCGTTAAAAATTGTGAGATCTTTTAAAGTAGATTTTATTAGTTTTTGGTAGACTTTTGTTGGGTCATTATTTAATACTTGAAATTTGTCTGTGTTAAGAAAAGAAAGAGTTTTAAATATATATTGTTCTCTAGAAATAGCTACCACAGACTTACCCTTATCAGCTCTAGTGAATATTATGTTGTTTTCTTTGGCTTTGGTTTTGATTGATACTGCTGTTTTCTATTCTCTAGCTTCTCTTGGTTGTGGTTGTTCAAATAATTCTTTTTTGATCTTGTTGGCTGTCATGTATTTAAAATGTTGGTCTTCATTAGATAACGCTAATTCACATTCAACTCCGAGGATTTCTCTTGATTTTTGGGTATCCTTAGGTTTTAAATTGTACTGTAATCCTTTTTTCAAGTAGTCCTGATTCCTCTTCTGTGAATGTTGAGTTAGTAAGATTAACAAATCTCTTGTGAAATGTATGGTCCGTAAAGTGTTTGGTTTCTGGCTCTATTGTCAGGATTTTTCGTTTGTTGGTTGTTCTGAGGGTTTGTTTTGTGTAGTGAATTTTTTGGCAATTATAGAATTTACTTGTTCTCTGACTTTCCTATCGAAGATATCAAATTCAATATTTGTTAATCTGTGAACAATTTCAGTATGTATTACTTTGAGATATATGTTGTAGTTATCCCTTTTACTGTATTGTATTTTCATATCTTCAAGTACCCATCTCTTAAGTCCAATTTGTTGTGCAATTTTTAGCGGCTTTAGATTGTAGTGCTTTGTAATTTGATATGATAGTAAAAGTTGATAAAAATCATATATAAATATATGTGTTTCTATTTATCAATAAATAAAAATTTAAACTATGGATTTTCTAAAATACTGTTCAACCGTTCTCCTGGATACAAAAGCAAACTTTTTCAGGCCATATATATTTTTTTCGTCTATATATATATATATATATATATATATATATATATATATATATATATATATATATATTATATATATATATATATATATATCAATCGGTTTTATAACGTCTTCCGTCTTCCGATGCCTAATTTCCAGTCCTCCCCGTTTCTCCATCCCTCCTCCTCCAGATCTTTCTCTAGTACTTCCTTGTTGATTCCTGCTCTCCAGCTTTTGCGTGGTCTTCCTCGCTTTCTTTTTCCATGAGGGTTCCAATTTAAAATCTTTTTAGGTAGTCGGTCTTGTGACATTCTCTGTACATGTCCGTACCATACCAACTGTTGGGTTCTGATTTCGTCCACTATATCGTGCTTTATTTCTAAAGCTCGTCTTATCGTGTCATTTGGTATGCGGTCTTTTCTGGATTTTCCGTCTGCTCGTCTCCAGAAATTCATTTCTGTAGCTTTTAGTATTTTTTCTGTTCTTTCCTTCAATGGCCACACCTGGGAGCTGTAAGTTATTATACTTTTCACTATTGAGTTATAAATTCTCTTCTTATTTTCAATGGTTATGTTTTTGTCCCATAGTATACTATTAAGCATTGCAATCGCTTTTCTTCCTTGGATATTCCTCTCGAATATTGCTTCTTCCAGTGTTCCGTCCCTAGATATTCTCGTTCCCAAATACTTATAACTGGCACAGTGTTTGATGGTGTGTCCTGTGGCCAGTTTCAAGTCCTGCTGTTGTCCTCCGACGCACATGTACTCGGTCTTTTTAATATTGACTTCTAGGCCCCATTTTTCATATTCCTCCATAAGTTTTCGTGTCATGTATTCCATATCATCGATGTCCTGAGCGACTACTACCTGGTCTCTGCGAATGACAGCGTGTACAATGTAGTATTGTCATCCAGTGGTAATCTCATACTGCTGTATTTCCTTTTCCAGTTCTTCAGTGCACTCTCCAAATAGATTTTAAATAGCGTTGGGGATATACAGCAGCCCTGTTTGAGACCCTTTGTGACCTGGAACCCTGTTGTTATACCATATTTGGTTTTCACACTACTTCTTGCGTCTTGGTATAAGGATTTTACGGCTTTAATTATTTCGGTGCTTACATTACTCTGTTGTAGTGTTTCCCACAATCTCATTAGGGGCACGCTGTCGTAGGCCTTATTTAAATCAACAAACAAGACATGGACTTCCTGATCAAATGCGGTTTTCTTTTCTAGGATTTGTGTCAGTGAGAAAAGATGGTCTATTGTGGATCTTCCTGCTCTAAAGCCTGCCTGTTCTTCAGCTTCTACGTCCGCGTATTCCGTTTCTATTCTATTTTTAAGTATTTTTTCCGTATATTCTGCTAATAGATCCTGTAACCGTTATTCCCCTATAGTTATCGCAATTATTTTTGTCTCCTTTCTTATGAATTGTTGATATGTATGATATTTTCCATTCCTCAGGTACTTCTGATGTGTTAATGCATCTTTGGAATAAGTTCCTCAAAGCGCTAAATAGCTTTTCAGTTCCGTATTTTACTATCTCTCCTGGGATGTTTCCTGGTCCTGGAGCTCTACCATTTTTTAGCGTTTTACATACTTGTTTAACTTCTGATGTTGTTATCCTTATTGGGGATCCTCGTATAACTATATTTGGGTTTCCATGTTGGGTACTTTTGAACTCTGGTCTATCTTCTGTTAGCATGTTTGTAAAATATTGGTTCCATTTTTCTGGTGTTATTGGTGAGAAGATTTCTCTTTTCCGTTCTGTTCTCATATTTTTAAGAAGTCTCCAGCTTTCTGTGCTTTTTCTTCCTCCTATGTAAGTGTTGAGTCTTGAGCATGTCTTTTCCCATTGGTTGTTCTTTTTGTCACTAATCATTTTGCGTACTCTAGCTTGGGATTCTTTGTAATTTACTTTGTCGTTTGGGCTCTTTGAACTTAAGTATTTGTGATAGCTTTTCCGTTTTTCTTCAATTTCGTATTTAATTTCTTCATCCCACCAATATGGTTTTTGCTGTTTTCCCCTTTTCTCTTGGTACCCTAATGCTTCCAGTGCGGCTGCGTGTAGGCATTCCTTTATATACTTATATTCTTCTTCTATATTAACAAATCCCGTCCGTTGTATCTTTTGGTCCAGTCTACTCTTGTATAGATTTCTGATACTTTCATTTTGTAAGCTGTCTGTATTATATCTTATTGTTGTTTTTCACTTGTTGTGTACTGTGTACTTGTATCTTCCAGTTTGGTTTCCCGTGTTGTTCGTGAGGTTATCTTTCCTTTCACAAGGTAGTGGCGCTGCCACATGAAGCCCCTCTTTGGACTCTTAGATCTAGAAAGTTTAATCTAGATCTCTGTCGTATTATCATATAGTCGATAATACTTTTTAAATCTCTTGTTGTTTTTCTCCACGTATATTTATGAATATCCCTATGCTGGTAGTGTCCGTTTAATATTGTAAGGTTGTTTTGTTCACATATCTCTATAATTCTTCTTCCGTTGTCGTTAGTAACTTCTTCGCCATATTTTCCTACCACTTTATCGTGTTCTTTCCTTCCTATTCTTCCATTTAGATCACCCAAAAGTAATATCTCTCTTGATGTTCCAATTTTGCGTATTTCCTCATTTAGTTGTTCAAAAAATGAATCCTTGTTATTAGCCAGATCGTCGTCGTTGACAGCGTGTACCCCCAGTAAGGTTGTGTTATTACCTAGTATTTTGAGATTCATCTTTATGATTCTTTCACTAATCGGTTCCCAGGTGGTTATGAATTTCCTCAGTTTTCTGTGTATTAGTATGGATACGCCTTGTTTTGCTCTATCTTCTTTGGGCACTCCACTATAAAAGTGATCATAATGCCCCCAACTTTCGGAGCCTTTTCCTTTCTTCTTTGTTTCCGTCAGTACTGCAATTTCGACCAGAAGATTTTCTAATTCATTTACAACTTCATTTACTTTCCTGGAGAGACCTTGTATGTTCCATGTACCACATATCGTTGTCCTTCTTCTTTGCTGTTTTTCGTCTTCGTATATCCGTTCGATTCCGAGGCGTCTAACTCTCGATAAACCTATCGAAATTTCATACCCTCTTATCAACGTCAAAATTCGTGCTGACCTGTGATAATTTTTGGTTCCTTAATATTTTAAATCAATATTACTTATTCTACTGCAGTAATTTATTTTATAATCATACATAAAACGAATTTTATGTTAAGAACATTTTAAAAATTTATGTTATCTACATAAAAGATTTTTAAGTTCCGTTTTATAGAATTTTACAATTGCTAACTGAATTGCTCATTGAAAAAAAAAATTAAAAGTTAAAGTATTCTTGGCTATATGGGCTTAAGATAATTTAAATCAAGGAGAAGTCTAGAGTATCATAATTAAATAGGTTACGATTTATTTTTTATCAATGAAACTTTCATATAATTAAATGGTTACGACTACATTTGCTTTATGTGTATCAAGCAAAATTAAATTATGATTAGAGAGTTCGTGGGAATAAAAGCAAGTGTACTATGGTCTCTGATTTCTTGAAATATATTTTTAGATATAAGCTTATAAATAAAAATAACTATATATTTCCCATTATTTTAAATAAAAATTGACCTTTAATCGTTTGTAGTGCTCCGTACGGAATCATTTCGGTATCTGTCTGTCTGTAACACCCGATTTTCTCCGAAACTATTTGACATAAGAAGTGGACGTTTGTTACAAATATAGGAATTGATGGCTCAATATGAACCGTGTAGTTCTGAAAGTTAAATTTTGACTTAAGGGGTTAGTTGTAGGGGGAAAGTGATAGATTTTTAGTGTTCCGTACGGAACACTTATAAGATCACTTCGGTGTCTGTCTGTCTGTCTGTCTGTCTGTCACACCCGATTTTCTCCGAAACTATTTGTCATAGAAACTTGAAATTTGGTAATAATATAGGAATTGATGGCCTCAGCAGAGCCATGTAGTTTTGAAAGTTAAATTTTGACTTAAGGGGTTAATTTTGGGGGGTGAAATCAGAAGTGAAAAAAAAAATTTTTTTACTAGGTCATCGAGTGTGGTGTCAAATGAAAGGTTGTGAAAACACGAGTAAAAAATATAAATATAATGTAATACTTGCGAGCACTTTTCTTTGTATTATTTTCAAAAAATCGCGAAAAAATCGCTGTCCCGCGCCTTATCTCGAAAAGTACTTATCAAAAAATTTTGAAAAATCCTGGAATATTCTCCACGGGGAGTAGATTGAACGAAAATTATCACGAGTGCATTACCTTTAATAATTTATCTGGTATTTAAAAACAAAAACAAAAAATTTCAAGGTCATCAGATTTCAGTAAAGATTTTAAACAAACTTTGTTGAAAACTCATTTGGGGTGTGTTTTGTGAAGTCACTGATCATTTTATACCATCGTAAAATAAATTTTGACTTAAGGGGTTCGTTTTGAGGGGTGAAATCGGAAGTAAAAAAAAATTTTTTTACTAGGTCATCGAGTGTGGTGTCAAATGAAAGCTTGTGAAAACACGAGTAAAAAATATATATATAATGTAATACTTGTGCACACTTTTCTTCGTATTATTTTTAAAAAATCGTGAAAAGTCGCTGTCCCCTACGTTATCTCGAAAAGTACTGATCAAAAAATTTTGAAAAAATTCTGGAATATTCTCCACGGGGTATAGATTGAACGAAAATTATCACGAGTGCATTACCTTTAATAATTTATTTGGTATATAAAAAAAAAATCAAGGTCACCAGTTTTCAGTAAAGATTGGAAATAAACTTTGTTGAAAAACTCATTTGGGGTGTGTTTTATGAAGTCACTGATCATTTTATACCACCCTAACAAAATTTTTTATTATAAAAACAATCAACGTACGGAACACTAATTGTGCAAGTTCAATTTGCACTTGACCGGTTTTTTTTGTAAGGTTATCGTGTGGGGTGTCAAATGAAAGCTTGTAAAAACATGAGTTCAAAAAAACACGGTGTCCCAATATTCCGTTTACATAGAGTTACTGAGAATTTCTGGGATGAAAATAGGACCATTGTATCTCAAAAATTCGTAATTTTTGAGATACAGGGTATCAAAGTTATACTTTTATTTTAGTTTTTCTTAAGTAGCTTTCTTGCTAATTGTACTATTTATATAAGATTCGGCGCTAAGGGGTTTTCTGAGATGAGAAATCGAAATCAGCTCACAGTTTTGTTGTAAATTGTAGGGGGCGCCACTTATTGTGCTGTGTATACTTTTAAATTATCATAACTTTTTTATACTACTCTGTATGATATTTTTAATTAAATATTTGTATTCTCCGCCTTCTCCTCTCTAAAAAAGCTTTCTTGGTAAATGTTGCTCCGAGCAGTGAGATAGTGAGATGTGTGTTTCCATTTTTTAATTCCATTGTCAAATTCGTAAATGCGCTCCTTCACACGTTTCTTCAGATTGTATAATGACTTGGCAACGCTCAAAAATCACGCTGGCAACGATGTAAGATATCATATGTTCTAAGATTTAATTGACTTGTAGTAATACTGACAGAAAGTAATTTTTGACAGATATTAAACAAGTTTCACGAGTATTAACGAGAATTTATCCCTTCTCAAGTTCAACAGTGTTTTGAATCTAAATTATTATGGAGTACACTTTTAGTGAGCAATCTGATGTGATTTTAGTGTTTGGTTTTTGTAACGGCAACGGTCGCAAAACTACTGGCGTATATCACGAAAGATTTCCGCATCGCACTATGGGACAGAATCGTGCGTACCGTCTCAAAATTCTGTAACTTTGTCGTTGATTGAAGTAAATAGCTGAAATTTGGTACGTAGTATCTCTAACGTATATACTATCAAATAATGGTACATTCGTTGTTAATTTTTAAACCGACTTCACGTGTGTATTTTTTTTGTTTTATTTTTAATGTTTGTTCCAATATTACTCCGCCATTTGTGAACCGATTTTAAAAATTCTTTTTTTTGTTTGAAAGGTATTGCTTGCAGTTGGGTCCCATAAATTTTTTTTGGAAATCGGACGCACAAAATGTCCGTCCGAAAAATTAATTTTTGAATATCTCGGCCATTTATAAACCGATTTTCAAAATTCTTTCTTCTTTTTGAAAGCATTTGTCAACAGGCTGAACACATAAAAAAATTTCGGAAATCGGACGGATATTTTGTCCATCCGAAATATTGGTTTTTAGATAACTCTATTGAAAATTTATGAAAATCGGAGGGAGGAAGTCGGTTTTCTTTTTTGCGAGAATTATTTTATTTACAATGTATGTTATAAAAAATAATACAAAAATAAAAATGACACTTTTTCATACAAAAACATAGTTTACTTAACTTATTGAATGATAATTATACAGTTTAATGATATACACTATTATTTCGTATTTTTGTTAATATTACATATGAAAATAGCATATAATAAATGACAAACATCTATTAATCTACTACATAAAATAAAAAAAATAAAAAAAATTGATATACAAACTACAATTTAAATATCTAAGAGGTTCTTGCTTCGTCTAACAGTTCCTTGGCAACAGTGACTGATGGTTTTCTGATACTTGATATATATGGGTCTGATGTAAATAAAAGACCATGAAATACGTCTTCATTCGTTGCGGACCTAGAGCACTTTCTAGCGTGACATAATCTGATATTTTTGTAATCTTTATTACGAGATTCTTGGGCATCCTCAGATTACCAATAGACAGAACAGCAAAATGTCTAATTATACTTTCCCCATGTATTAAGATCTTATGTACTGAAGAAGGCATGTTATACCACATATATTGTGTAACGTACAATTGTGCAGAAGCGCAAGTATATTCACCAAATTTTTCTGGATTTACAGCAATACCGCATGCCAAAGTCTGGAGAATAACATAAAACCTTTTAATAAGACCCTCATTAACTCCTGTCTTTTCTGAAGAGCAGTAGTAGTTCTCAAAAAAACGTCGAGCTGTATTGCCGTCATTGCTATTTCTACTTCCTTGCCGGGGTTTATCAACATGCAATCCCATTTGGCTTCGAAATAGACTTTGTACAAGTTTTTTCTTGTCTTCCCTACTTTTTTTTTATCTTCCGGAGTTCTCGCAGCCCATTTTTTAAACGAAAGATTATATGAAATATGTAAAACTAACTCCATGCACCTAATCCATGCATGCAACGTCGACAAACCGTACTCGTAAGCATTCATATTATCTGGCTTTGATTCAATCTTCTCCAAATTATTCATATCGCTTGGTTTAGCCCCACACACCGTACACACAGCTCCAGAACTTGTGTCAGTTAGAACTGTAACTTTTCCATCCACCATAGTTAAGAACAGCTCGTGACTTATTTCAATTAGCTGGTCGTCCATGTGTATCTCAGAAATTTTCAAATTATTAATTTGACCCCGAATATCACCGACCACCGAACGGGTTTTCTCGGGCGTTTCTTTTGCAAATTCCATCAGAATTGGTCGGCAATATCGAATAGAAGAGCCAGCCGGATTTTGCCAAAGAACCTCTTTTGTTTCTGTATCAATCAGCTTTATTGGTACCAAAGACGCTATAAATAAGTTTGCATCTGAGACCAAGTTACTTTCATCTGTTAAAATTTGTTTATATTCACTTTGTCCCGATGAACCATCACATCCCTATTTGGTAAACAATTTAAGATTTCTTCTTGTTGGGTTGTAAATATTTTCAATTTTTAAGATACGGGCAGTAGTGTGATCCAGCAAATCTTGTAGATTTACTTTAGCGCCTGTATCGGTTATTTCAATGCTGGAGGGTGGAGGATAACACAGTTTTTTTGAGTTTGTTAATATATTATATGACGGCAATATATCGAAGTTTTTGTTAATCAGACTTGCTCGAAGTAATCCGTATTGTGATTTCGAAAGATCTAAATCAGCCGTAACATATGTTGCATTGCGAGTTTCATGCAACAATTTTTCCTTTATGATCTTTTTTTCATCTCTATCACAATTCCGCATCATTACAACAACAAAAGCTTCTTCCAATTCTCCTTCAGACCGCAATCCTTGGACGTATGCGTTATGTATATTCTCGAGTTCATATTCTTGAATTAACTCCATGTTCTTCCTTTTTTTCGATTTCTCTGACAGATCTTCATAAGACTTTGATGGACGTCCACGTTCTCCAGATGTTGTAGGTTTGATATCCATTGGTATTTCGTCGAACTGTACCTTAAATTCACCGTCTAACCACGTTGTATTTTTATTAAAGAAACGTTCTTTAGTTCGGTTAGATGTGGTCCAACGATTGTTAAAAGCTGATATAAGCGATTTTTGAATACTTTTCACAATTAATTCACTTTTTGAAGACGACAAATGATGGTGTTCTTCTAAGTATTTTTGAATATCTTTTCTTTTTGTCCCATGGTCAATGAAAAATTCGCATAATACTCGTCGAGGCACAACAAATTCACTCATTTTGTTGTATAGGTACTTCGCAAATATTGTTTTTACCGAGGTTGGTGAAGACTCTATGTCGAAGAACAATAAAGTACTGGTAAATGACAATTAAATCAATAACTTTTATACTTCAATTCCGTGAGAAAAATATTATTATCTGCGGGTAGTCACATATTTACCGCGTTCTTATATGATATGATATGATTTCCAATAACAGTATTTCCACCTTACCTCAACTTTAATTTAGGTAGTAATCTATCTTTATATATAAAACACAAAAAATGTTTCTACCTACCCAAGGCAGCTCTACCAGGTAGTAGCAGTTCGGCAACAGCAACAAAGCTGAAAAAAATCACATGTATTTTGTTGGTAGAAAATTCACCACATTGTCAAAAATCACGAGAGCTTCTCTCAAAAAACAACCACTTTATGTATGTATGTAGTTCATTCTCTCAAAAAACAACCACTTTATGTATGTATGTAGTTCAATGCGGTAGTTTGTAAACAAAATTTTGACAACTTGCTGGGATGTAAACAATAGTCACCTGTTCTAGTGATATTACCTGGTAAAGCTGCCTTGTACCTACCTACCTACCTACATATCTACCTGCCTACCTATGTCCGCTATAGACGCTAGTAGACAATATTATTTAACAGTAAAATGTCAGAAATAATCTATTTTTCGAAAAATCTCCTGAATCAAATCTTAAAATTTTTTTAAAAATATTTTACATTTCCCTCCCCATCAGGTATTTTTCGTCCCATTTAAAAGGGGGCAGATTCGGGCAAATTTTTTTTTTGCCTTGACTTTTATTTGAGCTGCTCTATGTGAGGGTATCAAAATTACGACATCGGCAGACATCGCTAACTGTCAAAAGTCTATTTAAAGTTTCTAATAAGGTTAGGATATTAGATACTGCAAAAACAATCGTGTACCTCACCAGTTTTTACATAAATGTCTACTTAAATACTTTTTAAATAAGGTACTTCATAACCATTCTAACCATATGTCACACTCACATATTTGCATTGAAAATAATGAAAATATGACCATGTAAACTGTTGCAATTCTGTTCTACATAATCGACATTATTTTGAGCGTCAACTTGCAAGTCAAGTTTTATTAAGAAAAAATGAGAAATAATCTATTTTAAATTCTATATAATATGTATTAGACATTCAGTTAGATATGTGCATTAACAAAATATTTAATATCGAACACTGGCAAAACCTATTTTTGAGACGGTATGCACGATTCTGTCCCATAGTGCATCGTCGGACTCCTAACTATCAGACTTTTGCCTATATTGAGAGGCGACTTCGAGAAATTGGAAAATTTAAGCCGATTAGGAAGAATGCTGGGCGGCCTTCACAAGCTAGAGCACCCGATGTTGAAGAGGAAACCCTTGAAATTCTACACGATAATCCTGGAATACGGGAATATCAAAAAGTACAACTAACCGAATCATTAGACAACAAATTATTCAGCCCTTTCATATATAGTCCGTCCAGGATCTCTTACCTCCAGTTCTTGGCTTGCCGTTTGCATTTTTCACATATTATTCGAGAACGCATAGCGACTGTTTCGGCTTTTCACACTAAAATCCTGTTTACAGACGACGTGGTATAACAAATATGCATAATAATCATGTTTACGCTGAAGGAAACCCACATGCTGTGCAACAAAGACAGTTTCAACGCGAATTCAGTATTAATCTCTAGATGGGATTGGTCGTGAACTATTTGATCGGGCCGTTTAGATTACCAGATCGACTTGATGGTGACATTTACTTGAATTTTATCCGTGAAACTATTCCTGAATTACTGGGAAACTTACCCATTAATTTACGTCGCGACATGTTTTTCACGATGGTGCACCACCCCATTTTGCGCGTAATGTGAGAATTTTTTTGAGCCAAAGTTACCCAGATCCAGTTGTCACAAAAAATACAAAGTTAAGATTGCTATCCAGCTTTCTATTCCCAAGCAATTTACGCATCGGAAACGTGGATCATTAAAGGAGCTGATAAAAGACGAATCAATGCGTTTGAGATGTATCATATCGAAGAATCCTCAGAATAGAATTAATAGACAGTACTTAAAATATTTTGGTCACCTTATGAGGAAAGTGGACGCCATGAAAAAGTTTGTAGTAACGGGGAAGGTAGAAGGTAGAAGATCAGGGGGACGGTCTCCGACCAGATGTTACGACCAAGTAAGATTTTTCCTTGGTATGGGTATGCATGAATAAAGTCAGGTCGCACAGGATCGAGATGTCTGGAAAATGACTGTTGAGGCATCAACTGATACTCCTATTGAGGTGAAAGGATTGAGAGAGAGACTCAACCTCTTACTTTAGTTATCTTAAATCCAATTTGGAAACTCAGAATCAAATTGTCACTATTGACGGGCGCAGTAGTCATTCGGCAACGTATATTAGGAATCATTCTGTATAAAAATAATTTTATTATTAAAACGAATTTTAATTTCCAAACATCTCAGTAAAAGAAAGCAATCATCCATAAACTTCTATTCAGGCTATTTAATTCAAGTGTTATTTCAATTAACTTTTGATTTAGAAATATTTTTCCGTGGTGTCAATAGCAGAATAAAGCGTTGGAGTTTCGTTAAAATAAAATATGTTGGAGGTTTTAAGTTCTTCCGAGCATACAAAAATTGTGCAAGAAGTTTCTTGAGTTTGAAATGAAAATCTTATGCCTTATTTTCTAAATATAACTCTGGTAATTTGTTAAAATAGAATTTACAGTTTTCTTTTTAATTTAGCCCTCTTAGCAACAGGGATTTTTTTTTTAATTGCGCAAAATTTGTAAAGTTCCAATGTATGAAAGGGTTGTTTTTTGTGAAAAAGCTTCCCCCTCTCAGTCATTGATCTTGGGTTTAGTGTAATGGGTGGGATTTAGGTTTTTAAAGTTCCAGTGTAAAAGATGTAGGTGGACCCACTCACAAACTTCTTTTTTATTTTTCTGTGGCATAAGGCCCAAATCGGGTCAAAATATGAATAATGAAATAATTTTAAATAGTTTTACTATTTTACTCACTTTTTCGTGTCCAGATAAGGATCATGTCTTAAAGTTTTTAGGGCCCGTATCGGGTCAGGTTGGTGACTGCATCGTTTGTAGTATTTCTGAAGATCTAAGAAAGTGATTTGGCAAATTGATGCAATAAAAACATTAAACGACCGTTACCGGATCGTTGCACCTACCTGGCCGGAACAGGGTCATAATTGATATATATATATATATATATATATATATATATATATATATATATATATATATATATATATATATATATATATATATATATATATACGAGGGTTGTGTAAGAAATAAGGTTCCCAACGCTGTAAACTCGCCGCGCGAGATCCTAGGCGAAATCCGGCAACACCGCCGTGTGCTCTGATTCCTCCACTCTAGATCCCGCCTTGGTAGAACTCGCTGCGACGTTCAGTGCCGGCTTGACAGCCATCCGCGATGGAACCTCCGATCGCCGTCACCGCCAGGTGCGAAGTTCGTGCGGTAATCCGATTTTTGCACGCTAAAAAGTTACCACCGGTTGATATTCATAGGTAGTTGTGTGAAGTTTATGGGGAAGCTTGTATCAGCGTTCAACACGTCCGTAAATGGTGTAGGGAGTTCTCCGAAGGACGCACAGACATCCACGATGAGCAAAGAAGTGGAAGGCCATCGATCTCCGACGAAGTTGTGTCGAAGATTGAGCAAATTCTGCTCGAGGAGAGGAGGATAACGATTCGGGAACTGGCTGCCCGGGTTCTTGAGGTTTGTGAAAAAACAATCCACACGATTTTGACTGAAAGGTTACGTTATCACAAGGTGTGTGCGCGGTGGGTCAAGCACATGCTTTCAGAAACCCACAAAGCCGATCGCGTCAAGTGTGCCCAGGAATTTCTTCGAGAATGCGCCGAGAATACCGAAGATTTCTTAGACTCCATTGTTACCGGGGATGAAACGTGGTGTCATTACGTCACCCCGGAAACAAAACAACAATCGCGACAATGAAGAAGTTCAAGTAGACGCTTTCCGCAGGGAAAGTGATGGTTACGGTCTTTTGGGACCGTAAGAGTGTCCTGCTTGTTGAGTTTATACCTCGAGGGATCACAATAAATTCGGAAAATTATTGTGAGACCTTGAAAAAACTCAGAAGAGCCATCCAAAATCGCCGGAGAGGAAGACTGACAAAAGGCGTTAGACTGCACCACGACAATACGCGCCCGCACGTCTCTCGCCGAACCAAGGATTTAATCGACAATTTTGGCTGGGATCTCGTTGAACATGCTCCCTACAGCCCTGATCGTGCACCGAGTGACTTCCACTTGTTTCCAAAATTAAAGCAACACTTGGGTAGACAACGTTTCGAGACTGATGAAGAAGTGCAGGAAGCGGTCACCAAATTCTTCCACGGACTGGCGGCGGACTTCTTTGAAGCGGGATTCCAAAAGTGGATTAGTAGTCAACAAAAATGCGTGGAAAAAATCTGGAGATTATGTTTAAAAATAGCTAAGAAATTAAGCTTTCCAATGATGTATTTTTCAGTTCAAATAAAAAATGCCTTACACCTGAAAAAAATGTGGGAACCTTATTTTTTACACAACTCTCGTATATATATATATATATATATATATATATATATATATATATATATATATATATATATATATATATATATATATATATATATATATACACCTCCCTTTCAATCCAGCATTTTATTGGCTACTTCGTGTTTATAAATATAAAGAATATTTTTTATTTTATCTGTAGTATTATACTGAAATAGTGTGTATTATAAAGTTCAATAGTGTTTTAAAATGTCTGAAGCCCTTTACATCAGAAGTCGCAAATGTGATAGTTAAAAGTGTTTATTTAAAGTTAGTGGAGCGATGCCACGAAAAGTACTTTTCATTGATGGAAACAACAGCTTTAACAAGCATCCTTGAAAGTACAGTTTGGAAAATTGTAAATAATTCGATAGCGCCTAAAAAACACGAAAAGTCAAAGGTGTATGGAATTGTATTGATTTCTGTCAAGAAGACTTAATCCGCAGCAAAATTTATGAAATGTATGCAGTTCCTACGTTATTGTCACTTTCACGGAGGCTATCCGAGGATAGTTGTGACATAAAATGTTCCACTACAACTTTATGACGTATTCTACGTCGTTTGGGGTTTTTGTTCAAAAAAATAGACAAAAGGGAAGTTATAATGGAATCACGGCGCTTACAACAACTCAGAATGGAATATCTTGAAAAAATAAATACAGCTAGATCGGAAAATCGAAACGATAATCTACCTAGATGAGACTTGGTATGACACCCACGACACACCCAGTAAAGGATGGATTGATAAATCCAAAAAATGCCACACCAAAGCTCCATCAAATAAAGGTAAAGGAATAACTATTTTACATGGGGGGTCAGAAGAAGGCTGGATACCAGAACGTCTATTTCTAGCAGCCAAGAATATTTCAGATTCCAGCTTGGATTATCATTGTGATACGACCGCTGAAATTTTTTGCAGATTGGCTTCAAAACAAATTAATGCCGAATATACCACCGAATAGCTGTATTGTAATGGATAATGCATCCGATCATAGTCGCCAAAACAATAAGATAACAAGTTCTACCAATAGAAAAAGGGAAATACAAGCCTTTTTGTGCGAACGTGATATACAGTCCCTGGCCAAATTATTAGACGCACTGTATTTTTTTTTAGTAATTTTATGTTTCTTAAGAGTTTTTATGCAATAATGGTATATTTAAACTACAATATTATTGATTTTTATTTAAAAGAATTGTTGTAGACTACATATTTGTATTTATTTTTAACATATGCAACACTGTGTTGACAAAGTGATACATGAACGTAAACAAGTACAAACCTGTATCAGTCGCGATCGGAATCGAGTCAGGTACGGACGTGTTTCTGTGGCTTTATGGACTGTGATTGTTTGTTTAACAGTTTTATACTACTCAGTTATTAGTTTATTTTGTATGCAGTGTTTTAAAAAAGTAATTGGACTATTTTTATTATGGGTAGAAAAGGCGATCTTTCACCACGTAAAAAAGCTGAAGTGAAGGCCCTTGTGATTGCGAAAACATTTACAAACCGAGAAATATCACGAAGATTGGAGGTTTCTGAAGCTAGTGTACGACGCATAAAAAAGAAAATTGAGTCAGGGAAGGAATTAAGCCCGAAAAGAAAGAAAAGATGCGGTAGAAAACCAATTTTCACTCCACGGTCAGAGAGATGTTTGAAGAAAATTTGTGTAGAAAACAGATTTGCTACCACAAACGTAATAAAATCACAACTCCAGGATGCTAGCGTAAATGCTTCTGAGCGCACTATTCGAAGAAAATTGAAAGAATTAGATTTTAAGGCCAGGAAGCCCAAGTTAACAGCTGCAATGAAAGCAAAGCGCCTGAAGTGGGCCAAACAATGGCAAGACAAAGATGTGGACTTCTGGAGATCGGTAAGATACAGCAATTTAATCAATAATTGATACATTATTATCATTTTCAGTTAAATAAAGCAAATAAATATGGAAATTTATATATTTTTTCCTATTTTTGACAGGTCTGCTTCAGTGCCGAAAGCACATTCGAAATTTTGCAGAATAAAGCGTATGTGCGTCCTCGTCATGGAGAAACGTTTCATCCTGATTGTGTCATCCCGACGGTTAAACATCCCACCAAAGTGATGATTTGGTCAGTCATCAGCGGCAAGGGCACTGGACGTCTGTACGTCGTCAAAGGAATAATGAGGCAAGATCAGTACAAAGAAGTATTACAAAATCGGTTGATTCCGCAGCTCAGAGAATGGTTTTCAAATGGGGAACCATTCACTTTCTTGCAAGATGGAGCTCCCTGCCACACTGCTCGGTCTGTTAAAGCTTTTTTTGGCAGAAAAAAATATCCCTCTGTTGGATTGGCCGGGTAATAGCCCTGATATGAACCCCATTGAAAATGTGTGGGAGCTGATGAAAAGAGAAGTGGCTAAAGATGTGATTACCAACAAAACCCAGCTCCTAGAAAAGATTATTCATGTGTGGAATCATCATCCTCAAATGCAGGAGACAGTACAATCTTGCATTGATAGCATGCCGCGCAGAATTAAAGCTTTGATAGCGGCTAAAGGTGGCTCAACTAAATATGACTTTTACTAACATTAATTTCACTTTTCTTTAAAACTTAATAAACTTATGCTTTTCTAAATTAATGCTGTTTTATTTATGTCAAATAAATAGGTAATTGATTGGATAATATAAAAATAAAAAACAAATCAATTTAAAATAATAAAACGGTACAATATCACTCGGTAATTAATATTTTATATGAAATCTTGCAGTGCGTCTAATAATTTGGCCAGGGACTGTATATTTCCATGAAAGTTATACAGTACAATTTTTCAAAGGAATATGTTTGTGATAAAATTGCAAAGGAAGCAGGAGACGGAATAATTCAGCTTCCACCATATTATTGTTTCTTCAATGCGATCGAGTTGATATGGCATAAAATAAAATCTAATATACGTGCTCACAATAATACACCCACTTTAAACAGTAGTGTGATTGAGTTGATAAAGACAGAAGTCAAAAATGTAACCGTTGAAAATTAGGGAAACTGTATTCAACTGGGCAAAAAAAAATTGAAAACTCATATAGATGTATGTACATAAATATAAATAGTTTAGAACCTGCAAAAAAAACTTATTATTGATTTTCAAGATATTAGCGATAGCGAAATTGAACTAGATATTAATTAACAACTGAAAGTGTAACAAATATACGAGAGGACAATGTATACTGTTTAAATATATTTGTGTAATTACTATATTGTGTATTATTGAGTACATAAAACATTAAAATTTAACTGTCTTATCACAATAAAATTTTAAACCCAACAATTATACAATCAGGTCTAGTGCGGCCCTGCACGATGCCTTGTCATTAAACAGCGATCATCAATTGATCACTTTCGAATCACTTGTTGAATTTTGAATGGGTATACGTAGCTAAGTCACTTTCTTAGATCGTGAAAAATACTGTACATTACAAAAATAAGTGATTGTATATCAGGTGTGGCAAATTTTATAATCAAAGATTTATTGTTCACGCTCTGAATCTCATCATCTTCGAGCTGTCTTTATCTCTCTGTCACTATTTGGCTCTATTTATGTTGACCTGTGCAGAAATAGTTTTTATTTGGTTCCAGATCGAAACATCTTTCTCTCTTCAATTACCTAGAGTGTGATCATCTATAATATATATAAAATGCAACGTCTCTCTGTCTGTCTGTCTGTCTGTCCGTTAGTGACCTTATCACTGGAGAACCACTTATCCGATTTACGTACTTTTTTTTTTAAAACATACATATGTTTTCTGGCCAGGTTATAGGCTATATTTTATTACGATAGGTAGCATAAGGAATGAGCAGTGACGATAATAGTGAATGAAGTCGGAAAAAAGTTTATCGCTAGCGCGTTCCCTTGCAATACACAGTCTAAACCATTAAATATGGAACAATATTAGGTAGTAGAGAATATCTAGAATCTATAATATATATATAAAATGCAATGTCTCTCTGTCTGTCTGTCTGTCCACTGGTGCGTTTATCACGCGAGAACCACTTATCCGATTTACGTCTTTTTTTAAATTCATACATATATTCTTTGGCCAGGTTATATAATAATCATAATAATCTATACCTATAATATAAACAAATTGCAACCTCTCTCTGTCTGTCCGTTAGTGCGTTTATCCCTCGAGAACCACTTATCCGATTTACGTGATTGTTTAAATTCGTACATATGTTCTCTGACCAGGTTATATTTTATTACATCTATAATATATATAAAATGCAACGTCTCTCTGTCTGTCCGTTAGTGCGCCTATCACTGAAAAATCACTTATCCGATTTACGTACTTTTTTTTTAAAAACATACATATGTTTTCTGGCCAGGTTATAGGCTATATTTTATTACGATAGGTAGCATAAAGAATGAGCAGTGACGTAAAATAGTGAATGATGTCGCAAATAAGTTTGCCGTTAGCGCGTGCCTTTGCAATACACAGCCTAAACCATTAAATATGGAACAATATTATGTATCTGTATATGTATAATCTATAATATATATAAAATGTAATGTCTCTCTGTCTGTCTGTCTGTCCATTAGTGCGTTTATCATGCAGGAACCACTTATCAGATTTCCTATCTTTTTTTAAATTCATGCATATATTCTTTGGCCAGGTTATATAATAACAAAAATAATCTATATCTATAATATATAAAATGCAATGTTTGTTTGTCTGTCTGTCCGTTAATGCGCTTATCCCTCGAGAACCACTTATCCGATTTACGTGATTTTTTAAATTCATACATATGTTCTCTGACCAGGTTATAGGTATATATTTTATTACATCTATAATATATATAAAATGCAACGTATTCTGTCTGTCTGTCTGTCCGTTAGTGCGCTTATCACTGGAGAATCACTTATCCGATTTTCGTACTTTTTTTTTTTTAAAAATAGGTTATAGGCTATATTTTATTACGATAGGTAGCATAAGGAATGAGCAGTGACAATAATAGTAAATGAAGTCGGACAAAGTTTGCCGCTAGCGCGTTCTCTTGCAATACACATTCCAAACCATTAAATACGGAACAATATTATGTAGCAGAGAATATCTATAATATATATAAAATGCAATGTCTCTCTGTCCGTCTGTCTGTCTGTCCGTCCGTTAGTGTGCTTATCACTGCAGAACTACTTATCCGATTTACGTGCTTTTTTTTAACCATACGTATGTTCTCTGGCCAGGTTATAGGCCACATATTATTAGGTGACATAAGGAATAAGCAGTGACGATAATAGTGAATTAAGTCGGAGAAAAGTTTGCCGCTAGCGCGTTCTCTTGCAATACACTCCCTAAAGCATTAAATATGGAACAATATCATGTAGCAAAGAATACAATATATATAAAAATGCAACGTCTCTCTGTCTGTCTGTCTGTCCGTTAGTGCGCATATCACTCGAGGACCACTTATCCGATTTACGTGTTTTTATAAATTTATACATATGTTCTATATAATTCGATATAAGCCTAGATAATGGGAGATAAGGTGAGATAATTGGAGATAAGGAGAAATAATGGGAGATAAAGTCGAGATAAGCTTCGATAATGGGAGATAAGGTGAGATAATGGGAGATAAGTATAAATAATGGGAGATAAGGAGAGATAATCAGAGATAAGCAGAGATAAGTCTAAATAATGGGAGTTATGGTGAGATAATGGGAGATAAGGAGAAATAATGGGAGATAAGGAGAAATAATGGGAGATAAGGAGAAATAATGGGAGATAAGTCGAGATAAGCTTAGATAATGGGAAATAAGGTGAGATAATGGGAGATAAGGAGAAATAATGGGAGATAAGGAGAAATAATGGGAGATGAGCAGAGATAAGCCTAGATAATGGAAATTATGTAGAGATAATGGGAAAATAAGGAGAAATATTGGGAGATAAGGAGAAATAATGGGAGATATTTTATTACGTTGGGTAACATAAGGAATAAGCAGTGACGATAGTAGTGAATCAAGTCCACGCGAGCGGAGCCGCGGGCCCGGCTAGTTAGTATATATAATAAAGAGCACACGTCGTCTTGTGGAAGCCCATTTTCCTTATCTGACCATTTGCTTTTTCTCTCCTCGATCAGTCAATCGTATCCTTGTTGTATTATTGTAAATCGTACTTTCTATGTGTACCATGTTCATATAAAAGTTTTAAAAAAGTATATCTTTACGTAAGTTAAATAAAAAAATATATTTTTGATCTTTGTTCTTTTTTCAGAATGGATTGCGATGAGTTCCGAGGTCGTGGAAAAGAAATGATAGAGTATATATGCAATTATCTTCACAATATTGAAACCAGAAGAGTAACGCCGAGCATTGAACCTGGATATCTTCGAAAACTAATACCTAAAGATGCTCCCCAGGAACCAGAAGACTGGGACAGAATTATGGAAGATGTAGAAACTAAAATTATGCCGGGCGTTACTCATTGGCAACATCCTAGGTTAGTTAAGTAGTAAAAAGTAAAACATATACATATATAAAAATATAGTTTACTTTCAAAATACATCTAAAAATCGTCTTATCGAAACTTACGAGGCTGGTTTGAAAAGTCCGTGCAAAAATAAAAACTACTTATGTGTTTGGGGTAAACCTTTTTTATTTTTCGACATAGTCTCCTTTTAGGCTTATACACTTCGTCCAACGATGTTCTAGTTTGTTGATCCCTTCCGAATAATAGGATTTGTCCAAGTCTGCAAAATATCGATTAGTGTCTGCAATCACCTCCTCGTTTGAATAAAATCTTTGTCCCGCCAGCCATTTCTTCAAATTGAGGAACAAATAGTAGTCCGAGGGAGCCAAGTCTGGAGAATAGGGGGGATGTGAAACGAGTTGGAATCCTGTTTCCATTAATTTTGCGACCACAACTGCTGAGGTGTGTGCTGGTGCGTTGTCGTGATGGAAAAGGACTTTCTTGTGGGCCAATCGCGGGCGTTTTTCTTGCAGCTCGGTTTTCAAACGGTCCAGTAACGATGAATAATATTCACCTGTAATAGTTTTACCCCTTTTCCAGATAGTCGATTAGGATTATCCCTTGCGAATCCCAAAAGACAGTCGCCATAACCTTTCCGGCCGAAGGAACGGTCTTCGCCTTTTTTGGTGCAAATTCCCCCTTGGTAACCCATTGTTTAGATTGTTGTTTGGTCTCAGGAGTATAGTAATGTATCTATGTTTCATCCACAGTGACGAAACGACGGATTCTTCTGGAACAGCTGCAAGCCATCCTTGCAACACTTCACACGATTCCGTTTTTGGTCAAGCGTGAGCAATCGCGGCACCCATCTTGCGATAGCTTTCTCATGTCCAAATGTTTATGCAAAATATTATGTACCCATTCAGTAGAGATGCCCACAGCACTAGCAATCTCACGCACCTTAACTCTTCTGTCATCCATCACCATATCATGGATTTGATCAATGATTTCTGGAGTCGTAACCTCCACAGGCCGTCCAGAACGTTCAACGTATATATATGGCCAATCCGAAAATTTTGAAACCTCTTATAAACTGTTCTAATCGAAGGTGCAGAGTCACCATAATGTTTAGCAAGCTTCTCTTTAGTCTCCTGAGGCGTTTTGCCTTTCATAAAGTAATGTTTAATCACCACACGAAATTCTTTTTCGTCCATTTCTTGAAAATCACTCGACTTCCTTGATTCACACGAATGCCAAACACAAAGAAATAGACCAATATGGCTGAAACTTGGTGTGCGTTCATTCAAGAGATGCTACTAACTAAACATGACCTTGATACGCGCCGGTGGTGCTATCTCTCGGACTTTGCACGGACTTTTCAAACCAGCTTCGTATTCTTATGGAAAAGCAATAAGTAACGTTTGAATAAATAATTTTATTTTGATCACAAAGGTATGTGCATGATAATAAATTATAAGATATTGGATTAATATTAACAATTTTTTTTATTTTAAAACGCTTTAAGAAGGTAAATGCAGCAGGTAGCTGGTACCAAGTAAGGTTAAATACAAGAGTCAGTGGACACAAATTTTTTCCTTTATTATATTTTCATTTATGCGAGGTTTTTCGTACTAGTCCACTAAAAATCAACGTGAATTGCAGCAAATTTGATGTAGTTTTGTGTGAAATCAATGACTGATTATGAAGCAAAAATATCAGCCTTCAGATGTAACTGTAATAGTATGATCTTATAATTGTTGACAGAGTTGAGCCGCTGAAATTCTAGCCGATTAAAAAGGTCTTGAAAGATTGTTTGTAGTGTTCTGTACGGAACACTTATGGGATCACCTCGGCCACTGTCTGTCAGTCTGTCACACACGATTTTCTCCGAAACTACTTGACATAGAATGTTTAATTTGGTCACAAATATAAGAATTGATGGCCCAATCAGAGCCGTGTAATTGTGAAAGTTCAATTTTGACTTAAGGGTTTTTTTTTATGGGTCTAGCACACGTGCTGCAGGGAAGTCCCTAAAGCGCTCCAGGAGCGGCACGAGTGCGGAAAAAGCGATTCACGTTGTTCTTGAATCGCTGTAAATTGTACTCGGTGGGAAACACAGCGCTGGGCAAATTATTCCAAAGGGATGACGTTCTCCATATAAAAGATTGCTTGAAAAGCGTTGTACGCGGAGTAACAAGCTGAATCTCATACGGATGTAAAGCACCAGCGCGACGTGTATTTCTAAAATTCACCGCTTTGGGAGGAATTAAGCAGGCTACATCTTTCGAACACTTTCCATGAAAATACTTGTAGAACAGACTCAAGTCGCCAACCGTTCTTCGATGTTCTAGCGAATCAAGGCCGCAGGTCAACTCCGGGTCCCCAATCAAACGGACCCCTCTTCTCTGAACAGAATCCAACAAATGCAGTGTATGTTTCGGAGAGGAGCCCCAAACGTGGGAGCAGTATTCCATAGTTGGTCGAATTTGGGCTTTGTAAAGAATTAACAGTTGTTGTGGGTGTAAAGCTTTCTGGTTCTAAATAATATTCCCAACTTTTGAGAAGCTCTCCTTGCTATGCTTGCAACATGTTCATGCCAGGACATATTTGCTCCCAAACTAACGCCCAACAAATTGAGCGACGATGCTAGGGGAATGGAGTGCCCCGACATAACTATGTCGGGTTCAGCAACGTTAACTTTTTTAGAAAAAACCGCCGCCTGGGTTTTTGTAGCGTTAAATTCCACTTGGTTACTGTCACCCCAAGATAGAATTTCTTCCAGGTCTTTCTTAAGTTGAACGACCTGTTTGCGGATATTCGCCTGAGCAGCCGATGTCCGAGCGTTCAAGGTGAATGAAGAGACAAGCGTACTGTCATCTGCAAAGCTGTAGATTAAATTCCCGATCTTTTCCAGCAGATCGTTAATGTAAATGAGAAAGAGAGTAGGAGGCAGTATGGAGCCCTGGGGCACACCGGCGTTGATAGTGAGAGGGTGTTAGAAAGAAATCCGTCGACCTCCACTCGTAAAGAACGCTCTCTGAGGAAACATGAGAGAGCACAAACAGAATCTTTCAGACATACCATAAGAGCGTAACTTAGCCAACAGTCCATTGTGCCAAACACGGTCGAATGCCTTGGATATGTCAAGAGCAACCGCTCGAGATTCTCCAAAGTGTTCAATTGCGTTGTTTCAAACATGTGTTACATAAGTCAGAAGATCTCCTGTTGATCTATGTTTACGAAAACCATATTGGTGATCGCTAATAATATTGAATCGTTCAAGATATTTTAGAAGATGCTCATTGATAACCTTTTCCATGACTTTCGATATTATTGAAAGCAGTGCAACTGGTCGGTAGTTAATTGGCAAGGTCTTCTTGCCTTATTTAGGTATCGGCTGAACCGTGGCACATTTTCAGCAGGACGGAAATATTCCCTTTCTGTAGGATAGGTTAAAAAGTCTACAGAAAACTGGTGTTAGTTACTTGCACAGTTTTTTGAGAACTATGGCAGGTATTCCGTCAACGCCAGAAGTCTTCTTGGTGTCTAGCTTCATTAAAATGCGCTTTATGATGCGCTGTCTGAAGACAACATCGGGCATCCTTGACTGCAATATGGGAATAGTAGGTGGTGTTTTTCCTTGGAAATCGACAGTGGAATGTGAAGCAAAGAGTTCAGTCAACAAGTTCGCTCTCTCAACAGGTGTGGTTGCAATGGAATTATTTGGCCGTGTGAGTGGTGGTATGGTGGATTTGGTGAAATTTTGACTAACTGCCTTAGCGACTGACCAAAAGGACCTGGAATTGTTGGGACAAGCAAGAAGTTTGTTTTTAATTCGTTGATTGTGTGCCTCCTTAGTTTCGTCGATAATTCCCTTGCATCTGTTCCGGGCACGAACAAAGATGTTACGATTTACGGTGTTAGGATATTCACTGTCATCACATTGTCGATAGGCAATATGTTTAGAAGCAACAGCTTCTTTGCATTTTCGGTCGAACCAAGGCTTGCCGTTGGAGGAGCATTTCTTCGAAATAGGGATGTAAGCTTCCATACCAGCCAAAATAATATCGGAGACCTCCCTGGCGCAGTCAGATGGGTTATCGGATCGAAAACAAACGTCCTTCCAAGGGAAAGTTCGAAAGTATTCCATGAGATCTTTCCATTTAGCATATTTGTAGTGCCAAATCTTGCGCGGCCTAGGCGCCTCTCTGTCACTGATTGGCAGGATACTCGATGTCGAAAGCAGTTTATGGTCGGAAGAACCTAACGGCGGATTTACGGTGACCATGTAAATCTCCGGATTGGTGGTTAAAAACAGATCAAGAAGACTGGCGAACTCCCCGTCTCGATCAGGGGGGTTAGTTTTTTGGGGATGAAATCGGAAATGAAAAAAAAAAATTGCAAGGTCATCGAGTGTCAAATGAAAGCTTGTGATAACATGAGTTAAAAAATATCTGTGATGTAATACTCGCGCAAACTTTTTATATATATTATCTTTAAAAAATTGTGAGAAGTCGCTATCCCCCCATCCTGCCTCTAAAAGTAAAATTGCGAGAAAATTCTGGAACATTCTGCATAAGGTGTAGATTGAGTGAGAATTATCATGAGTGCATTACATTTGATAACATAGGTATACGAAAAAAAAAATCTTTGTCTTTTTAGTGAGACAAGTGTTTTCTTAAGTATTTTTTTTATGTTGAATCCAAAAAACTCATAAAAAAAGGCATTTATCGTGAGGTTTTTTTTCAGAAAACACACTTAAAGTTGCCAGAAAACTATTAAATTGAAAATAACCGGTCAAGTGCAAGTTGAACTTGCGCAATTAGTGTTCCGTACGTTGATTGCTTTTCAAATAACAATAATTGTTACGGAGGTATAAAATGACCAGTGACTTCACAAAACACCCCAAATGAGTTTTCAACAAAGTTTGTTTCCAATTTTTACTGAAAACTGATGACTTTGAAATTTTTGTTTTCTTTATATACCAGATAAATTATTAAAGGTAAAGCACTCGTGATAATTTTCGTTGAATCTACACCTCGTGGAGAATATTCCAGAATTTTTTCAAAATTTTTTGACCAGTACTATTCGAGATAAGGGGGGAAGGGACAGCGATTTTTTGCGATTTTTTAAAAATAATACAAAGAAAAGTGTGCGCAAGTATTACATTATATATATATGTATATATATATATATATATATATATATATATATATATATATATATATATGTATATATATATATATATATATATATATATATATATATATATATATATATATATATGTATGTATATATATATATATATATATATATATATATATATATATATATATATATATATATATATATATATATATATATATATTTTCTATGGGTTTATATTTTCTTGGTATTTGGTCTATTTATGGATGAAGGTTGATTAAAAAGTATTTATTTAAACGTTTCGACTTCCTACAAAGTCTTCATCAAGTAAAACATTCTACAATAAAATTGTTCCACATTCAGATATTTAAAATTTCTTTTATAGGACATTTATAATTTGAACTTACCACACACGTAAATTTTTCAAACATTACACAATACATTGACACAATACAATCAAAATAGTAACCTTGTTTTGCTTCTTCACTACATATTTAAAAGCCGATCTTAGTTTATCTGCGGTGTTTACACACGTCAAAAAAGGGAAATAATAGAATCCATCGAAATTCAAAAAAACAAAAATGCTATAAATGATAAGAGAGATACGAATAATGCCTTAAAAATATACCAGTCAGTATTGTAAACACCGCAGATAAACTAAGATCGGCTTTTAAATATGTAGTGAAGAAGCAAAACAAGGTTACTATTTTGATTGTATTGTGTCAATGTATTGTGTAATGGTTGAAAAATTTACGTGTGTGGTAAGTTCAAATTATAAATGTCCTATAAAAGAAATTTTAAATATCTGAATGTGGAACAATTTTATTGTAGAATGTTTTACCTGATGAAGACTTTGTAGGAAGCCGAAACGTTTAAATAAATACTTTTTAATCAACCTTCATCCATAAATAGACCAAATACCAAGAAAATATAAACCCATAGAAATATAAATTACTCAAAGGTCTAAGAAGAGCACATATTTTAAAGAAATTTGGAATATGTACGAAAAAATAAATAAATAAATAAATAAATATATATATATATATATATATATATATATATATATATATATATATATATATATATATATATCTATATATATTTTTACTCGTGTTTTGACACCACACTCGATGACCTAGTAAAAAAAAACTTTTTTTCACTTTGGATTTCACCCCCCAAAACTAATCCCTTAAGTCAAAATTTAACCTTCAAAACTATACGGCTCTGGTGAGGCCATCAATTCCTATTTTATTACCAAATTTCAACTTTCTATGACAAATAGTTTCGGAGAAAATCGGGTGTGACAGACGGACAGACACCGAAGTCATCTTATAAGTGTTCCGTACGGAACACTAAAAATACATTTTAATAAATAATGTAAAACTGTATAATCATTAAAATTATGGAACAAAACTATTATTTCGGACATCTTTAAATGTTCCGAATCTACATTTATCATAAAAATTTAAAAATATTAGGTTTTATGGTAGTATTCATGTTTAAGAAAAAACACGCATACACCACGTTTAACTAAGAGATGTAGCAAAATACTGTTTAAAATAAATATGTGCATCGGTTATATTAAAAAATTGTTTTTAATTTCTATTAATATTGAACAGAACTATTATTTCCAGTGTTTTTGGAAGTTCTTAATCCAGACTTGACATCAAAAAAAAAGTTTTATGTTCAGTTTCAACAAAAAACTCGCTTTTAACACTTACAAGGCTGCTATGTGGTTGGTAAAATGCTCTGTTAAGTAAATAAATGCAATGAAATAATAGTTTCGTTCAATATTAATAAGAATTAAAAACAATTTTTTAATTTAGCCGCTGTATTTTAAACAGCATTTTCCTACGTAGGTTAGTTTTTGTTAAACATAAACACTAAAACCTAATATTTTTAAGTTTTTATGATAAATGTAGATTCAGAACATTTAAAGATGTCCGAAATAATAGTTTTTTTCCATAATTTTAATGATTATACAGTTTTACATTATTTATTAAAATTTTTTTTTTCAATTCAATAGGCAACTTTATGTTGGTGGACGGTGGACGTCTTTTTCTCTGATTTCTTTGGATTCAGCATAAAAGAATACTTAAGAAAACACGTGTCTCACTAAAAAGACAGATATTTTTTTTTGTATACCTGTGTAATTTATCCGGTAAAAAATATACATAGTTTGCTTGACAATATGGTGGAGATTTCTTTTGTGTACGGTCGTGAATTTAACAGCTGTCAATTATTAATATGTACACGTTTCGTATTTGGTGGAATCAGTAATATACTCATATACGAGGTATATCCACAAAGTAAGCTCCGTTTCTATTTCTATCCGCGGCAGCGCTGCGATCGCAGTTCCGAGCATGCGTGGCAGTTACTCTGACTCAAGCAGAAGAAATGTACGCCATTTTCAGATCGCTGCTGCCGACGTGTTCTTTGTAGTGCTTCTTTATGATGTCAGCCTTAATTGAAAATGCCGCCGCTTGTGAAATCAGATCTGTGATTCGTTTTCTAAATGCAAAGAAAGTTAAACCAAGTGAAATTTATCGGCAAATCTGCGAGGTTTACGGACAAACTGCTATGAGTGATTCAATGGTTAGAAGATGGGTCAGACAGTTCAATGGAGGACGTGATCAAGTGCACGATGAAGAACGATGTGGACGGCCGTCTTTGGTTACTGATGAGCTGGTTCACGCAATTGAAGAGAAGCTTAAGCAAAACCGTAAGTTTACAATTAGTGCTCTTGCTATGGAATTTCCGCAAATCTCACGATCACTAATTCATGGAATTGTTAATGAAAAACTGAAATTTTGAAAACTTTGCTCACGTTGGGTACCCAAAATTCTTACTGAACAACACAAAAAACAATGGATGGGCAGTGCACTTCAGTTTTTGACACGCTACAATGAAGACGGTGATGATTTTCTTTCTCGGATAGTCACGGGGGATGAAACTTGGGTATCTTACGACACCCCAGAAACTAAACGGCAATCAATGGAGTGGAGGCACACTTCGTCCCCAACGAAAGTTAAGCCTAAGCAAATCTTGACACCTCGAAAACTCAAGTGCACCGTTTTTTTGGACAGAAAAGGCATTTTGCTGATTGATTTCTCACCACGAGGCCAAACAATCAATGCACATGTTTACTGCGAGACCATTAAGAAATTGCGCCGCGCAATACAGAACAAGCGCCGAGGATTACTGTCGAAAGGTGTTGTTTTTTTCCACGATAATGCCCGACCTCACACTGCGAACGTGACAAAAGAACTCATACAGGAATTTGACTGGGACGTGTTTGATCATCCTCCGTACAGCCCGGACCTCCTAGCGACTTTCATCTCTTCTTACACCTAAAATCTTTCCTTGGTGGTCGACACTTCAACGATGATGACGAGCTGAAAGAACATGTTACCACATGGTTGAAAACACAGGCGGCAACCTTCTATGAAGAAGGCATACAAAAACTTGTGCCACGCTATGACAAGTGCCTACAAAATTTCGGAAGCTATGTAGAAAATTAGTTTAACAGTTGTAGATTTTTATACAATAAATATTTTTTCTGTATCTGTACACGTTTTTTTTATATAAACCAAACGAAACTTACTTTGTGGATATACCTCGTACTTTGCAGTATATTACTGCTTTAAGCATTTGGCCAATCACAGATAAAATAAATTTCCATGATGTGGCTAACGGATAGGTACCGACACAAAATAATTTTATTTTATTTGTTTATAATTAAACAAATATTTAGGTAGTAATTATTGGTTTTAAAATTTTTGCTACAAAGATGTCTCGCTTTTTATATACTGTTGGTAATTTTTAGTGTTCCGTACGGAACACTTATAAGATCACTTCGGTGTCTGTCTGCCTGTCTGTCTGTCACACCCGATTTCCTCCGAAACTATTTGACATAGAAAGTTGAAATTTGGTAGTAATATAGAAATTGATGGCCTCATCAGAGCCATGTAGTTTTGAGAGTTAAATTTTGACTTAAGGGGTTAGTTTTGGGGGGTGAAATCGGAAGTGAAAAAAAAAATTTTACTAGGTCATCGAGTGTGGTGTCAAATAAAAGCTTGTGAAAACACGAGTAAAAAATATATATAATGTAATACTTGCGCGCACTTTTCTTTGTATTATTTTTAAAAAAATCGTGAAAAATCGCTGTCCCTCGCCTTATCTCGAAAAGTACTTACCAAAAAATTTTGAAAAAATTCTGGAATATTCTCCACGGGGTGTAGATTGAACGAAAATTATCACGAGTGCATTACCTTTAATAATTTATCTGGTATATAAAAAAACAAAAATTTCAAGGTCATCAGATTTCAGTAAAGATTGGAAACAAACTTTGTTGAAAACTCATTTGGGGTGTGTTTTGTGAAGTCACTGTTCATTTTATTTTTCTATAACAAAATTTTTTATTTTAAAAGCAATCAACGTACGGAACACTAATTGCGCAAGTTCAACTTGCACTTGACCGGTTATTTTATTGAAGATGAACGTGTGACTGAATTTCATAGAATACTTCAGCCATTTCGGCACGGAACATTAATTGCGCAACTCTGATGTGCATTTGCCGGTTTTTAAAATTCTTTGAATGCGTGCTTTCTTAGTTCTGTCAATTATGTGATAACATTGTACATAAAAGAGAATATTAAATTATATACTCCTATCGTAGTTTTTTGACATTATGCTTAAAAATGCTAATTTTCGGTTAAACTTGCAGTTGAACTTCAAATTACATTTCCAAGTTTATTTTACCTTTATCGTAAATCAGTTATATGTCAAATAACGATATGATATGTCCTTAGACGTATATATATAAGATCATATCAAGTCATTACAAGAATTGTAAAACAATAATACGATGTCATACTAAGATAAAAGACAATTAAAAAGGATATGGTCTAAGTCGTACAAATCCAAGGCAAAGTAGAATTTCTCGTCCATTACTAATAGAAATATAAAAATATAGGATACGCCTTCTTGTAAGGAACAAACCGATATGTCAACAGAGATAAAAGAAAAACTGTTTTTATTGTTTTCAGATTTCATGCTTATTTTCCGAGTGGCAATTCCTTTCCTTCAATATTAGGTGATATGCTATCAGATGCAATAGGATGTATAGGTTTTTCGTGGGCGGCTAGCCCCGCATGTACAGAATTGGAAACTATAGTATTAGATTGGTTGGGTAAGTTTATTTTTTAATAAAATATTAGATAGCTTCACATCTCATTTTGCTATTTTTTGAAGACAAATTAACATACTAAAATGTTTAGAAAAATAAAGGTTTATTTCCCATGTTATAAAACAAATAATTGTTTACTTATGTTCAAAATGCCGATTTACAAACAGTTTCCTTCCTCTTTCCCTTTGAAAACTCTAGCTTTAGATTCTGTTTATGTACTTACTTAATAAGTAGGTTGAAAAGTTTTTGGTCTACCTACTTAAAACACATTTTTTTTTGCTAAATTCGACTTTATTCATCAATACAGTCTCCTTCAAGAGCAATACAATCAGTTCAACGCCCTTCTAACATTTATATACCTTTCTTGTAGAAGTATTTGTCTTCGCCTTCAAAATAGGCCTCAGTTTCGACGATAACTTCTTCATTGGAGGCAAATCTCTTTCCTGCGAGCATTTTTTTGAGGTCTGCGAATAGATAATAGTCGCTGGGGGTCAAATCTAGAGAATACGGTGGATGAAGAAGCAATTCAAACTTCAAATCATGCAATTTTGCCATCGAAGTCATTGACTTGTGACACGGTGCATTGTTTTGATGAAAGAGCAGTTTTTTTTCTTGTTCATTTGGGGACGTTTCTTGGTGATTTCTGCCTCCAAACGCACCAATAACTTTATATAATATTCGCGATTGATGGTTTTTTCCCTTCTCAGCATAGTCGATGCAAATTATTCCATGCACATCCCAAAATACAGAGGCCAAAACCGTCCTAGCCGAACTGTTGTGTCTTTGGTCGCTTCGGACGGCTTTCACCGGCTGCTGTTCACTAAGCTGACTGCCGATTTGATTCCGGTGTGTAGTATATCGCATAACAAAATTCTTTGCGCTTAAACAGGTCCAAACAGCGCTCAGCTATCTCACTCAATTTCACTTTACGGCCATCCAAAACAATTTTTGTGATTTTTTTATATTTTCCGGTGTAACCGCCCTTATTTGGGCGTTCAGCATCATTTGTATCTGTATGAGCGTTTAAATTCAGCATACCAGTAAATGATGAGTGATTTTTCCGGGGGCAAAGTCCCCGTAACACTTATCAAGCCATTGCTGTTTTTAATCAACACACGAAATTCGATTTTTTTTGAAAGTATAAAAAGTAGCGTCACTAAAACCACTATAACTTGTAAATTAATCATCAAAATGTTATAACATTTTGACATGTATCGTTTAAAGGTTGGCACTTCCTAAAAAATCATATGGATTTTTTGCAAAGGGCGATATATATGTGTTAGACCAAAAACTTTTCAGCTTACGTGCTATTACACCGTAAGCCAGTTAACTAATAATCAAATTGCACAACACTTCTTTTAAGTATAAAATATAATCATAATCTTATAGTCTATGACTTTAACCAAACAAATAGGGTAACTTTCTCCTCGTATTTGCCTAATGGATACAGTTGCCAATACCATATGCCAGAAGTGCTCAAACTTGAACTGCTGGCGATCTACCTCAATATTGTTAGACTACGATCGATCGACTCTTAGAGGCTGTAAGTAAGTGTGATGTAGGATTGTCGTCTAGGTAGGGTGTATCGTGGCATAGATATTAGTTTTCCACACAATATACATTTTTTTAGTCAAGGTAAGTGTAGGTCTGCTCAAAAATGTCAATGAAAAAACTCATAATTATTCAAAATTGCGAGTTTATTGGTTCTTACAAAACAAACGAGTTCTAGTGTCTAAACTTAACTAAAGAGTGACTTTGGATGTTGAAGCGTGGCACTGCATGTCCTCAGCATACTTTTCATAAGGTGGTACGTAATTACCGAGTGCTAATCGCAAGCATGATGACATATGTTCGTCAGTTAGTCGATTGCGATATTTTGACTTAATTATCTTCATTTCAGAAAATGCAGACTCGCACAAGTAAGTTGACCCAAACATTGCCGTCAGTTGAAGAGCGATTTGCCTTAGATTCGGATATTTATCTTCAGATATAAAACACCAGAATTTTGTATCAGATGCTGTGGCTTTCAGATGTATATCTGATATAATCTGTACTAACTCATTTTCAACAGAGCATGAGTCCATGTTAAACTGACTTGCTATTTCAGTAGCTAATTCCTCAATGTTTTTACACGAAAAAGGATAACTCATGAATGATGCGATATTTGTTAATTTACTGAAATCATAAAAACGTATTTCGAATTGGCCCAAAATATTTGATAATTCTGCCTCATAAATATCATAATTCAACTGAGGAATCCTTGCTTTCAAAGACAGAAAATTTTTCAGATCCTTTCTTTTCAGTGGATCTATCATAAGTTGCAATTTACTTTTGAATGCGTTTATTGCGCTAATCATCTCAATAATAGTTTCTCTTTACCTTGAAGCTCCAAATTAATTGTGATGTCTGTCAAAATGCAATCACCTCTTTCGTCCAGAAAAACTGTTATTTCGGGTAATAATTCTTGAAACCTTTCTAGGAATTTTTCCGCGACTCAACTAACCTGACGTCCGTGTGAAGAACTAAATCAGTGTGTTCAGCTGACTCACTATCTTCCAACTGCAATTTAAAGAGCCGTCGTTGCAAGCTACGTGCACGGATAGAATTCACAATTTTATTGCAATGCCCATAATCTCCTCCATGTTTAGAACTTTTGAATACAAAACTTGTTGATGTATAATGCAATGGAAGGAGAAAAATGAAGGGAAATCACTAGCTCGACACAATGCCACAAAACCGTTTTTGTTTCCAGTCATTGCTGGTGCGCCATCGGTTGTAATGCACACTAGTTTATATATTGGTAGCTTGTAGTTTGTTACAAAATTGAAGAAAACGTCATATTTATCTTCGCCACGGGTCTTTCCTTTCAGAGGAATCATTGTCAAAAACTCTTCCTTAGCCGACATGTCATTGAATACCATTCGAATAAAAATACACAGCTGGGCAGTGTCTGTCATATCGGTGGATTCGTCGAACTGTAAAGAAAAGTATGTACATTCCATGATATCACGTTTTAGTTTATCTGCCATGTCCTGACTCATGACTTCAACACGCCTTGTGTGACAGTCGGACGAGATAACTGAAGTTCTCTAATGGCAGACATAATCTCTGTTTTATTTTTAAAATCTCCAAATAAAGTCTCACCCGCTTTAATAAATGCTTTCCTTCACAACCAATCCATCATCAAATGGTTTCTTGTGTTTCGCCAATATATGAGATATTTTAAATGACGCGATCGTTGCATCTTTTGATTGTTTGGCTGGTCTTGTGAACATGGTTTGTTCTTTTTTCAAACAAGTTATCAAATCACGTACTTTTCGTTTTCTTAATTTACTCTGTGACGGAAAATCCTTTTCATAGTTTTTATGAACCGTTTTATGATGCCTCTCTAAGTTCCCACGCTTAGGTATTGCAACTGACGTACGGCAAATGAGACAAATGCACTTATCCTTTACCATACAAAAGAAAAATTCTTCCTCCCAATCGTTATTAAAATGATAAGTTTTACTTTTCTTCGCCTAATTGTGGATCGAATAAATTTTAGTAGTTTATTCATTACATTTTGTTTTAGTTACCTAAAACAAAATCTGTGAATAGTTTCTATATCGGAATTTTTTTCTCGAGATCAACTCAAAAAGCACTCGCGATCGACTCGTCGATCGCGATCGACCGTTTGAGCACCCCTGCCATATGCTAAAAAATAGTTCCTTGATTAACCCAACAAACAAGCAGTTTTATAATCAGTACTAACTTTAATTTTCTCACTTTAAAGAAGAACCTAATTAAAATGTGGTTGGTATTTGTATAGATAAGGGATGGCATGTTAATCACAACAGGCGAATGGAGAACTTCGGAGTAATGGCGTAGCAAAGTAGGGGGAGAGGGGCAAGGGGTATATACCCCTCGTCTTTATGAGTGTAGAAAATAGCAACTCCGTAGTAACGTTTCCTGTTTGTGAAAAATTTCCCAACTCTGTTATTGATTTTTAAATCGTAAGTTTTAAATTTCAACTGTATAAAAGGGTTCGTCTTGGTGAAAACTCTCACCTACCCTGACCATTCATGTTGCTTCGTATGTATGTGAGAAGCTAGAACAACATGCTACAAACAATCGACCACAAGAACTTTATGAAAAAGTAAAATACCTGTCGAAAGCATTCAAACCTAAAATACAAATAGTCAGAGATAAGGAATATAGAACAGTCACCGATATGCTTGGAATTATTGGCGTTTCGAAAGATTATTGGAAAAAACTTTTTGTGCCACAACTGCGTTGTCGACAACGAAGTCGCAGAAGAACAAGAGCCATGTATTCTTAAATCTGAAGTCAGGAAGGCTATTGAAAGGTTAAAGAATAAAAAAGCAGCAGGTACTGACGAGATAACTGCGGAAATAATGGAGATAATTGGAGAACCTGCCGTGACTATGCTACATTAACTGAGTAATGTGGTAAGGAAGACTGGAAAATGACCGAAAGATTGGTGTGAAGTTGCATTTATACCCTTGCATAAGAAAGGATCCCCTTTGGATGGCAGCAACTATAGAACAATCGCTCTGGTGTCACACGCTGCTAAGGTGTTTTCTCTGGACCCTAAATGAAAAACTCAAAACTTTTTTACGAAAAAATAGACTTCATTCCAAGAAGAGGGATTAGAGAACAAATTCTCAACATACGCAAGATAACAGAAAAATTCATTCCGTTACCAATAAATTTTTTGGCAATAAAATTTGTATCAACTACATCAAGTACATGGGAAATACGAAAAAAAAAGCTACAACTTGTTACTTATTGTCAACTTTGGTGGCCAGATACTGTACCAGACTTATAGCCATTGATCGTGTAGACAAACTTATTTGTAAAATCAAAACTTTATATTTATTGAAAAGTCTATTAATCTATCATAGATAATTTTTCGAAACACTTGAAATAGAAATTGGTCTCTAGTTTATTACGTTTTCATCTACTCCTTTTTACAAGTGAGATTTTTTTTCGCAGTCTGTATAGCAACCGCTTAATTGATTTAACCGGAATTTCATTCAGTCTTGTAGATTTTTTGTCGTAATATCATCAAAATAAGTGTTAAATTGGATACATGCCTTGAATTAATCTCAAAGGAACTGCAAAAGAATGTGGAAAATGGAAAATTATATATATTTTTGTTGCCACTTATTTTCATAACTTCCATTTCAGGAAAATACAATATAAATTAAACAGAGTAACATGAAAATTTTACTTTTTTTCATAATCAAATTACTGCTATATGCGACCGGAGCTACACAGATAGGTAACATCACACTTTTACATTTTCTAAATAGGATAGATATTAACAGTATTATTAGATTTTTTGACTATTTAAAAAAAAATTTTGTTGGTGTTAGGTCTATTTTGTAATCATAGGCCGTGGTTTTTCCCATTGTTTCCTATTTTCATATAGTTTAGTTTTTCTTTTTTAATCCAAACTTGAGATTTTGGAATCTTTGGTACAATAACACTTCACAACATTTATCGCCACTACACTGAACACGTTATTATTGCATTTGACGCGCGTTCCGCTAACCATGTTAGCATTATCAGAAGCGATGATTGATTATCAATCATCAATCCTGATGAGGGTAACATGGTTAGCGAAACACGCGTCACGTGCAAATTAAACTGTCTGGTGTAGTAGTGATAACTGTTGTGTAGTTTTCTAGTAAGATTTTCTTTATAGTGTAGATATTTGTATGCTTCCCAATTTTTTCTTCTTGAGGGGTATATGGAAATATTTTGTTTCTTGATGACAGCCAGCAGATTTTTAGTCTTCCGTACGGAACACTTATAAGATCACTTCGGTGTCTGTCTGTTCGTCTGTCACACCCGATTTTCTCCAAAACTATTTGACATAGAAAATTGAAATTTAGTACTAATATAGGAATTGATGGCCTCATCAGAGCCGTGTAGTTTTGAAAGTTAAATTTTAACTTAAGGGGTTAGTTTTGGGGGGTGAAATCGGAGGTGAAAAAAAAATTACCAAGGTCATCGAGTGGTGTGTCAAATGAAAGCTTGTAAAAATACGAGTTCAAAAATATATATATTGTAATACTTGCGAACACTTTTCATTGTATTATCTTTAAAAATTCGCGAAAAATCGCTCTCTCCCCTCTTATCTTGAAGAGCACCGAACAAAAATTTTGAAAAAATTCTAGAATACTCTACACAGGGTGTAAATTGAACGAAAATTATCAAGAGTGCATTACCTTTAATAACACTGGTCAACACAAGTCTTGTTTCCTTTATTTTTTTTTCTGTTATTGGGTATTTCTATGGCCCTGACTATGAAAAAAATACTGGGAAATTGCTAACAGCTTTACCTTCTGAAATATACAGTTTTATTATTTTGCCAAAAAAAAATACAAAAAAATAATACATTATGTTAACAAAATTTCTATTGAACACTAGCAAATGATCTTTAATAAGATTTCCTTGAATGAACGACTTTAGGTAGATCTCGTTGCAAACTCCAGCAGTAGTCTGCCATCATATGTGAGTCCCACCGCCCCTGATAACGCTCTTCCATTGTCCGAAGATCCTGATGAAATTTTTCAACCTGCTCCTCACTAAAATCACCCAGATTTTGTGGAAATCGATCTAAATGCGAGTGCAGGAAGTGGATTTTTATGCTCATCTTGCACCTTAGCTCTTGCAAGTTCCATAGTATGCACTCAACAAGCTCGACATGGTCGCCTAGGAAGCTACTCATAACCAAAGCTTGGAATTCATTTGGAATTCCAAGCTTTGGATTCGACTTCAATCATTGATTTGACAAAATTAGGATCTTTCACGAGTTGCCTAATCTATGGCCCATCAAAAATACCAGCTTTCAATTTTTCTGAACTTAATCCTGGAAACTTGCGTGAAAGAAAATTAAAATATTCGCCACTTTTGTCAAGCGCCTTCACTGTTTCATTATGCCGAGTTTAATATGAAGTGGTGGAAGTATGATGCGGTCTCGGCTAACTAAAGGCACGTTTTATAACATTTTTTGTACCAACTTTTAGCTCTTCCCGCACTGGCCAAACTTTTTGTGACCAATGGTGTTGTTTGTCACGACTATCCCAGAGACACATGAAACAAGGGAACTTTGTATACCCCCCTTGTTGACCTAAAAAAAAGTTAACCATTTTCAGATCAACACAAATGACCCATTTGTGGTCTTGATACTTAATTTTTTTCCATAACCTTAGAAACATTTACGTATTCTTCTTTTAAAGTCGTCGAATGTGCAATAGGTATAGATCCGTACTTGTTACCGTTATGAAGCAAAACACACTTTAAACTTCTTTTGCTGCTGTCTATGAAAATACGCCAATCACTAGGTTGGTACTGTTTTAATCCCATCTGCTGCCAAATACCACGAACATCGTTACAAAAAACTAAATCCTTCTCTTGAGAAAAATACGGTAACAGATTTTTTTCTCAGGTACGATAAAATGTAAAGTTGGTTTCTGAAGTAAGCAAATTTTTTTCTTTTAAACAGTGCAGATCTCTTACTAAGTCATTTAGTTCTTTCTGATTAAATGGTTGAGGTTCTGAAAGGCTACATTTGTAGTCTGAATCAAAGTCTTCACTTGATGTATTTCGTTCGGGTTCACAGAGATTTGGATCATCAGAAGATTTAGATGTGCTGGGTTTGTACCTCTTGTGATTTTAATTGAGGTCGTTGAGCAGAATATAAGTTAGGATATGACCACTTACTTCGATTTCCAAGGTTAATTCCGTTTATTTTCACAACGCAGAAGTAGCAATCGTCATGATGGTTTCCAGGTTCTCGCCAAATCATGGGTGTTACGAACATTATTGCATCTCTTTTTCCACTGGACCATAACCGTAGACATATCACACATTTCTGGCATAATATGAGGAACCCATGGCTTGTCCTGATTACACAATTTTATTTTAAAGTATTAATGATACGCAGTTTTCACAAAGTCCGATATAGGTTTCCGATATTTTGCAAATATATATTCACCACAAATATAGCAAAAACAATCGGGATTAAGTACACAACATCTTCTTGACGAAGCCATATCTAAAACAACAACAAAATATATTTTAGTGTCCAATAAAAAACGAAAATCTAAGTAAAAATAGTAAATGAGGGTAGTTAGCTATAACTCAAAAACAAAAGCTGTTAGAGAAAAATTGTTGCCATATTTAAAAAATACGCGTCAATTTGAGATAGAAACAAAAAAAAAATCACAGGAAACAAGCAATTTTCTTTTTTTTTGTTGACCAGTGTAATTTATCTGGTATTAAAAAAAAATAAAAATAAAAATTTCAAGGTCATCAGTTTTCAATGAAGATCGGAAAAAACTTTGTTGAAAACTCATTTGAGGAATGGGAGGAGAATTTAATAATTCCCATACACAAAAAAGGAAATGAATTCGAATGCGAAAATTACAGAGCGATTTGCCTGTCATCCTCAGCATTTAAAGTATACACAAAAATAGTAGAAGGAAGGATTAGAAAATTCGCGGAACATAAAATAGGCGCAGAACAGGCAGCATTTAGAGGAGGGGGACGTACAGCGGCTAATATCTTCGTAATAAGAAACCTGATAGAAAATAAATAACCGGTCATGTGCAAGTTGAACTTGCGCAATTAGTGTTTCCGTACGTTGATTGCTTTTAAAATAAAAAATGTTGTAACGGAAGTATAAAATGATCAGTGACTTCACAAAACACACCCCAAATGAGTTTTCAACAAAGTTTATTTCCAATCTTTACTGAAAATTGATGACCTTGAAATTTACAGGTAATGCACTCGTGATAATTTTCGTTCAATCTACACCCCGTGGAGAATATTCCAGAATTTTTTCAAAATTTTTTTGATAAGTACTTTTCGAGATAAGGCGGGTGGACAGCGATTTTTCGCGATTTTTTTAAAATAATACAAAGAAAAGTGCGCTCAAGTATTACATTATATATATATTTTTTACTCGTGTTTTCACAAGCTTTCATTTGACACCACACGCGATTACCTAGTAAAAATATTTTTTTTTCACTTCCGATTTCACCCCCCAAAACTAACCCCTTAAGTCAAAATTTAACTTTCAAAACTGCATAGCTCTAATAAGGCCATTAATTCCTATATTATTACCAAATTTCAACTTTCTATGACAAATAGTTTCGGAGAAAATCGGGTGTGACAGACGGACAGACAGACGGACAGACAGACAGACAGACGGACAGGCAGACGAACAGACAGACGGACAGACAGATGGATAGACACCGAAGTGATCTTATAAGTGTTCCGTACGGAACACTAAAAGAACGAGGCTAACGAAGAATTGTTTATTACGTTCGTAGACTTAAAAGCAGCGTTCGACACGGTGGAGAGGTCAGTAATATGGGGAATAATGGAAGAGATGGGATCCCCAAGAAAAATTATTAGAATAGTTAAAAGCATTTACAACACAGTTTATGGCACAGTCTTACTGAATGGGAAAAGATCTGGAAAATTTGAGATGAGAAGAGGAATAAAATTGAAAGTCCGACGCCATGGGCCTCTGACCATTTCGCAGGCATATTTTCTTCTTTCCATATTTTTTATCAGCAGCTTGTATAGACTTTCCTCTAATTCTGAGCCTCCATCCTTGATGAGCTCGTTGCATATTCCGTTTTCCCCTGCACTTTTATTGTTTTTGAAGTTCTTAATAATTTCTAAAGTTCCTCCTTTGCTGGAACTTCTTCGTCATTTTGGATGAGTTCTAATGTTGTCATTTCTTCAAACCTCTCTGGGCCGCTATTTAGAATGGTCTCGAAATGTTATTTCTATCTATTTGCGATTTCTTGAGCTCCTCCCACCAAATTTCCATCTTTATCCTAAATAAATATTATTTTCTGATTTCTTCTGCTTTCCCTTTTTGCTTCCTGGAAAAAATTCTCATGTTTTTATTATTAAAGTTTTCTTCCACTTTTCTTGTCTTTTAGTCTAAATAGTATCTTTTTAGTGTTCCGTACGGAACACTTATAAGATCACTTCGGTGTCTGTCTGTCTGTCTGTCTGTCACACCCGATTTTCTCCGAAACTATTTGACATAGAAAGTTGAAATTTGGTAATAATATAGGAATTGATGGCCTCATCAGAGCCATGTAGTTTTGAGAGTTAAATTTTGACTTAAGGGGTTAGTTTTGGGGGGTGAAATCGAAAGTGAAAAAAAATTTTTTTTATTAGGTCATCGAGTGTGGTGTCAAATGAAAGCTTGTGAAAACACGAGTAAAAAATGTATATATAATGTAATACTTGCGCGCACTTTTCTTTGTATTATTTTTAAAAAATCGCGAAAAATCGCTGTCCCGGGCCTTATCTCGAAAAGTACTTACCGAAAAATTTTGAAAAAAATTCCGGAATATTCTCCACGGGTGTAGATTGAACGAAAATTATCACGAGTGCATTACCTTTAATAATTTTTCTGGTATTTAAAAAAAACAAAAATTTCAAGGTCATCAGATTTCAGTAAAGATTCGAAACAAACTGTGTTGAAAACTCATTTGGGGTGTGTTTTGTGAAGTCACTGATCATTTTATACATCTGTAACAAAATTTTTATTCTAAAAGCAATCAACGTACGGAACACTAATTGCGCAAGTTCAACTTGCACTTGACCGGTTATTTTCTTTCTGCAGATCTTCCCAACTTCTCTCCTTAACTTAGCTAATTCGATCCTATTTTCTTCTGTATTCTTCGCTAGCATGGGCAAAAGGAATAGAAGAAGAAGAAAACTCTTTTGGGTGACTTTTGTGACGTCATTGATCATTTTATACCTCTGTAACAAAAAATTTTATTTTAAAAGCAATCAACGTACGGAACACTAATTGCGCAAGTTCAACTTACACTTGACCGGTTATTTTTTTGTGTTTAGTTCCGGATTGATTAGTCTGAATATTCACACTAAACAAAAACTTCCCTCGAAACTCAAAATTAGTACCGCAGCAATAACAGTAGAATGTTCTGCCCTCCGCAAAGTTTACGACTACTTTTATACTTTTCCATCAAGTGCCTTCTGGACAATACAGATGAATTAAACCAACAGGAAAATTTAGTTAATTAAATATTAGTGTATGAGTATATAAACGGATCAACAACTGAACTAACTCAAACTAAAATTGTACGCAACTTTTCAAATCATCTCCTGTTTGTATTTGTATCTCATATTAACATTTGTAATAAAGAAAGTTGCATTTTTAAAATTAACGTTATAAAATAATATTAGGATTTTATTGAAATAATACTCACGTAACCCGAAAACTACTTAATAAAAAAATTATAATTTTAAGAGTATAGAGGAAGGACGACAAGAATGAACCTTATTTTGAGAAAATACGTTTTGCAAACTAAATTTAATTCTCATAAAAATTATTTTTTGTTATTTTTTTATTTATGGCCGTAAATAAACTAAACTTGTTATGGTTTCCCATAAAGTTAATCGAGATCTAAAATTAAGGTAAAATATAAATATTTTGTTTACCTCTGTACACAAAGCAAACGGGAGGGTACGGAAATCGGAGGATTCCCCCGAGCCTCCTTGCCTACCAGTTTTACCTTTTTTTTCTGAGGAAGAGTTCAGAATTTTAAATTGTCACTGCAAGAAAAAGATATTTCTTCAACAAGCCCTTCCTCCGGCTATCGATTTTTGTTCCAGGGTGTTAGAAAAAGTTCAAGTTATTAAGGTTTCATTACAAGAATGGTCCCTCCAGGTTGCTTACTTTTTTTATAATCTTGGAAAGGGCTCAAGCTTTAAAAATTCTACTGTAAGAGAAGGTATATTTTTCCAAAAGGCCTCATTGCTGGTTGTCGATTTTTAGTTATGTTATTATAATGAAAGAGGTATAAACCTTTAAAGTTCCACTAAAAGAAAAAGTTATTTCGAGAAGATCTCATACTCGTCGATCGCCTAAATTGTATAAGGGGGAGGAATTGAAAACCTGCGGACTCGTATTTCGTATCTACGGGCCTATCTACACATTATTTTAAGAAACTTATGATTGAATTATCAATACATATTAATTAATTGAGATTGGTGATTGTCATTCTAAACTATTATTTGACGAAACTGATAAATTATTAATAGCAGGGGAAATGATGGCCGTCGGTAGTCCCCAATTTTTGTTGGATACGGTTCAAAGCTGCTATCTATACTGGGAGAGTATTATTAAAAATTTATGTTATAGTGAAAGAAGGGTCCCCTTATTACATAAAAGATACAAAGAGAAGTTACTGATGTGCATTTTAAAGCTAGTTTTCTTAGAAGTAATTTATGATAGTCTACGTCAGGGGTCGGCAACCTATGGCACGCGTGCCATCTCTGGCACGCCAAGCAATTTTGAATGGCACGCGTACCTATTCAAAGTTTACACATTAATTTTGTAATCTGTGACATGTTTCGAAATTAAGTAAATAATCGAAGACAGTATTACTTTAACGATACGAACAAAAACGATATATTATATAGATCACTAGGTATTATTACCAAAAACTACAAAATATATATTTTGTAATTTATAATTTTACCGAATGCATTGGTTTGGCTTTAATTTCGGCAAGTATTAAAGACGGCAAGCCTCAAAATATAAACGTAGGCAAAAAGACAAATAAACGTCATCAATTCAGATCAAAAGAGCCGCTATAAGGCGGTTTTTGTTTGACTTGACTTCAATCGTTCCGACGCGCGCCGCAACTCTTTTTATATTGCCGAAATTTAGTTTTTGTTAGATTTAACTTCTAGGCGGACCTTTGATTGCAATGGGCTCGTTGTAGATAATAATTTTTGTTCTAAGAAATTTAATAAACGTAATTATTGGAATTTTCTGGAAACATTATTTTTCTATATATAGCAAGCGGCTACATGTTTGGATCATTTAGTATAGAAGTAACATTCGTTCCAGTCAATAGTCGTCGAAAAGTTTAAAAATTAAAATTACGTTGCGTTATGGCCGCGAAGAAACAAAAGGTAGACGTTCGATCATTTCAAACTTCATGGACAACAGATTACGGTTTTGTACAGCAAAACGATCGGGCCATTTGTGTCCTATGTCGGGAAAGCGTAGTTTTCCGGACATCTAATGTTCAACGACATTTCCAGATAAAACGTGAATCGTCATTTAAAGATAACGCTGATAAAAGGGAGGCAATACAAAGAGTAAGTAAACAATACGAGAAACAGTCAACATTCTTTAGCAAAGTTTTCCAAGGAAAAAATCAGGTAACTGAATGCAGTTTCAAAATTGCACAATCGTTGGCACAGAAGGGTAGGCCGTTCACTGACGGAAAATTTATGAAGCAAACGTTTTTGAGTACTGGCGAGATTTTATTCGACGACTTGCCCAATAAGGATACAATATTGGCTAGGATTAAGGATATACCGGCATCAGCGCGGACCATCGAGAGACGAATTACCGAAGTGACACAAAATGTCCAAAAACAGCAGAGAGACGCTATCAAACGGAGTTTTGTATTTAGTGTAGCATCGGATGAAAGTGTCGATATTAATGACATTGCCCGTCTGGCAATCGTTGCGCGATACTTCGATGATGGCAGTGTGTATGAAGAGCTGATGTGTCTGCTCCCACTGCAGGGAACTACAAGACGAGAGGATATATTTTCAGAATTTGTTAAACATTTTGAAAAGCGGAACATTGCTTTAAATAAAAAATTTTTTGCGTAACGACAGATGGCGCTCCTGCTATGATTGGGAGACATAAAGGATTTGTTTCCCTTCTTATTGAACGCATGGGTCGATTAGTTTTGAATTTTCATTGCATAATTCACCAAGAGAGTTTGTGCGCTAAAATCTCCGCTGGAAGTTTAAAATCCGTGATGGATAGGGTGGTTAAAATAGTTAACTACATTGTCGGTCGTTCTTCACTGATCCATAGACAATTTAAAGCGTTGCTGCAGGAATTAGAAAGTGCATATTCAGATATACCGTTGCACAATAATGTGCGCTGGCTCAGCCGTGGTAAAGTGCTCTCTAGATTTGTGCAATGTCTGGGCGAAATTAAATCGTTCTTGTGAAATGAAAAAAATCAAGTGGATGCTTATCCTGAACTAGAAGATAAGAACTGGATCTGTATGTTAATGTTTCTTACTGATATTACAAACCATCTCAGTGAACTCAACTTAAAGTTACAAGGTTCAGGCAAAACAGTTCTGGATTTATACGAATCCTGGAAATCATTCAAATTAAAAATAGATTTATTTATCAGCGATATTACTACAAACACATATAAACATTTTTCAAATTTAAAAACTTATATATTCAGTGTCGACGATGGTGCACTAATAGACGAAATTCTTAAATATATGACTAATTTAAAAGAGGAGTTTATCGAGAGGGGTCAGGATTTTGATAAACATGGTCCTATGTTCGCTTTTTTAATCAAACCAGATTTAATGGATTTTTCCAGCAGTTGCTTTGACATATCTCTTTTCTCATGGATGGACATTAATGATTTTGATCTTCAATACATTGAATTTAAAAGCTCCGAGTTATGGAACACGAAATTTGTAGAATTAAGAAGGGTATTAGAAGGTGACTGCCATAACCATTCAAACCATTCAACTCAGTTTACCAAAGAAATTTATTTGTCTGTGAACAACTTTTCTCCCATATGAGAGTGATTTTAAAACCCGTACCGAAGCAGGCTGACAACAGACAACTCGGAAGCATGTGTGACACTGAAAATAACCAGATATGAACCGGATATAAGAAAACTCTCTAAAGAACTTCAAGCACAGGGTTCACACTAGGTCCTAGGACTAGTATAATAAAATTTTTTTGTAACTAAACCTTCTAAAAGCAATATTTTAAGTTAATTTAATTTTTGTTAATTTTAGTTGTAGTAAGTACCTATGTCGGCACGCAAAATGTTGTATGGATGAAAACTGGCACCCCTTAGTTAAAAGGTTGCCGACCCCTGGTCTACGTTATACGACAATTCTATAATGCTGTATCACAAAATTAGACACGGGTTTAAAAACGTGCGCTGAGAACGTAGAAAAACTTGTTGAATTATTTTTATTCCTCTTTCTTCTCGATTCTTTTTTGTTCACTTTCTGGTTATTCCAATTTATATTATTTTAATTTACTTTTAATATATTATATAATATTATCTGTTTTATCTCTATCATTCTTCTCGTCCTATTATAGGAGCTGAAATAAGACTTTTCTTCTATTTTTGTTTCATCTGTTAAGATGGTTCAAGGTAAAAGATTTTGAAAGGAAATTTATTTAAATTGAGTTAGTTTGCAGTAAAAGTTAAACAGATGTGTACATAAATAATTTGTAAATTATGTGCAAACTTATCGATATCAAAGAGTAGTTACTTGCGGTAATGGACCCCAATAAGGGTAAGGAAACAATGTAATACAGATGTGAAATTTAGATCGCTTGGAATAAATGTGTTCTCTTTATTTACAGCAACTTTTACACTCATTCTCGGATCCACATTTTTTGTGATTGAGAGTATATATACAGGGTTACAGGGAAAGTCGTCCTAGATAATTAAGGACATTATAGTTTAGGTCGTTTCTGACCGATTTGACTCTATGACATGATGTCCTAAACTTAACCGTTTTCGAGATATTGAAGTTTAAAGATTTTCTAAAAAAAAACATGTTTTTTTGCTTTTATATCGATTTTTTTTTTATTAGAGGTTCTCGAGTGCGATTTTTTTGGTTATTTTTAGTTAGTCTATATATCAAGTATCAAAAAACATCAAAAAAAATTTGAACTAGTTACTAACAGTTTCAAATGGCGGCTTGTTAATGTTTCTAAATTGCGAATTTTTTACCAAGTGTTTCCTACTTTAAATCAATAAAGAGAAAAAAAAAATGTATGGAAGTTATTCTGCAAATTATTTTAAAAACTTTTACGTCTTTTTAGCTATCTAAAACAGTATAATGTCTACTGGATCTATTGAAAATCCTAAGAAAATGAGATTTCAATAGGCCCAAATGTAGAGTAACATAATAATAGAATTTAGATACTACCAATTACCGGTTTACTACCTGCACCTTCAAACAATAAAAAGGGTTGGGTAAGCATTTTTTTTCCGGTCGGGGTACTCTCTGTGCGAGTGACATTTTCTGTTCACTAAACATTATTGAATGATTTTTAGTGTGCTCAAGCGATTCGTCCGTGGTAGATGTGCTATACCGTGCTTTTCAAAAATATCTGTGTTTCATCTTCTGACTGTGTGAATTGGCTCGTAACTGGATTTTGATTTCTGCTTGTGAATATGGCAACGTATATCAACGAGGAATATGCTGACATCCTAATGTGTTACGGATTTTGCGAAGGAGTGTCGTCGCGTGCACGTGATGAATACATACTGCGATATCCTACTCGTCGTGTACCTGATGTTAGCGTATTTGATGGAACTTATCGAAGACTACGAGAAACTGGTTCCGTACAAAGACGGCGGACTGACATGGGACGACCATGTATCTTTGACGAAGACGGAGAAAACGAAATACGACGTCTCTTTGAGGTGGACCCAACCACATCTACAAATGTTGTCGCACAATAGCTTGGTATTTCGCAGTGGAAGGTATGGTTTGTAATGCATACTGTTGGGCAACACCCTTACCACTATACGCCCGTGCAAGTCATTGAAGAAGGGGATCCGTTGCGACGATTAGAATTCTGCAGATTTATGCTTAATACCGATGTCGAAGATGCATCTTTTTTTAAGAAAATACTATGGACTGACGAGTCGAAATTCGACAAAGACGGTCTTACAAACTACCACAAATGCCCATTATTGGGCTTCTGAAGAGGAAGGCAACCCAAACAAAAAACGAACGAAAGGATCACAAACAAGATTCAGCTTAAATGTGTGGATGGGTATAATTTCAAATTATTTGGTTGGGCCATTCTTCCTGCCAGATAATTTGAATGGCGAGGAATACGACAATTTTTTGCGGAACGATTTACCTAATTTGATGGAAGACCTACCTACCTATTGGTTTGAGACAAAACATGTACTTTCAACACGATGGCTGCCCAGCTCACTTCAAAGGAAGTGTTCATGCAATAATCCCAACAAATGGATTGGAAGCCCAGACCTAACACCGATGGATTTTTATGTGTGGGGTCACATGAAAAGTCTCGTATACGACCAGATGACTCCTATCGAAAACGTGGATGTCCTAAGACAAAAAATAATTGATGCGGCTGACGAAATGAGGCGCCACCTCACAACCAGCGTTGTGAAAAGTAATTTAAGAAAAAAGAATGAGAATTTGTGTTAGAAATAGGGGCCGACCATATAGAACATGAATTATCATTAATAAAAAATATTAAATTGCAAGGTTTTTTGTTTTATTTGTGTATTTTTTTTTTTTCGTATTTTCACCTAGAATTAAAAATTTACCTTTTGCTACCCGAGCCCGCTTTAAGTGTCATTCTGTGTGCAGTTTTCCTATTAAACTCCTAGTATTATACCTTTTTTTGATAGCTAAAAAGACGTAAAAGTTTTTAAAATAATTTGCAGAATAATTTCCATACATTTTTTTTTCTCTTTATTGATTTAAGGTGGGAAACACTTGGTAAAAATTCGTAATTTAGAAACATTAACAAGCCGCCATTTGAATCTGTTAGTAACTAGTTCAAATTTTTTTGATGATTTTTGATACTTGACATACAGACTAACTAAAAATAACCACAAAATCGCACTCGAGGACCTCTAATAAAAAAAAATCGATATAAAAGCAAAAAAAACATGTTTTTTTTTTAGAAAATCTTTAAACTTCAATATCTCGAAAACGGTTAAGTTTAGGACATCATGTCATAGAGACAGATCGGTCGGAAATGACCTAAACTATAACGTCCTTAATTATCTAGGACGACTTTCCCTGTAAACCTGTATATATTTACATTTTCTGTTTATTTACAGGAAAAGCCATTGGTCTGCCAGATCAATTTTTAGCTTTTAAGGAAGGGAGCAGAGGTGGCGGAGTAATACAAGTAAGTTTATTGAAAACTTATAAATATGTATAGGAATATTTTGTTTTAAAATAACAACTGTTAGTTTCGAAATGGATAATTGTTAATAATTTTTTTATTTATCTAACCTAATGGGACTGTACAAAATATAATTATTCTAGTTAATTTTCGAGATTATATATGTGAAAGTTGATTATAATATATCGTATGAAAAAAGAACTAAGGCTTAAGATAATTAACAGACCAGCTACTCAACTCTCTAGTAATATTTTAGATACCCTATAAATAAATTTACAATTATAGATAAATCACAGCTTTTTTTGCAAATTATTTAAATCATTCTCCTTAATGGCAATATACAGGAATAAAACATATATTATGAGTAATTCATTAGTTATGGATTAACTTGCACAGAAAATGAGAAAGTTATTAGTTACATAGGACCTAGTTTACACAGCATATTTGTTCAAATTATTAAAAAAAAAACCGTTATAAAAAAATTAAACGGAATGAACTAAAGATACTTTTCGACATTTCACCTACAATTACAGAAGACGACAAAGTTCTTATTATTTATTTAAATTTATACCCGACTAGTAATCATCGTAACTAATCTTACTTAATTATTCAACATGTTGACAAAGTAACTTAGTTTACATCTACTTACTTGCTAAGAAAAACGACTTATTTTTAAAATATTCCTACTTCTTGTTTTGCCTTTCTGCTGACAAGATATTGGACCATTTTTAATAGTTTTAGTTCCTGAATTTTTTTTAATATAACCTAATAAATTACGTTTAACCCTGACGATTTTTAATGAAGGGGTGCTAAGATCTTTTCTTCACGTGAAAATGCAAATGATTAGATAACTTTCTCGATATTAGCGTTTTCTTACAAATATACGAGGGTCATTCAATAAATAAAGCGACAATTGGTCTCAGCTTAAACCCGTTCAACGAAACTGCTCCATACTTCTAGGAGTGCAAGTTGGCAACCTCGTGATGAGTTTTAATCAGCTGTAATGTAAACATAACCTCAAAATATTCAGTCTACCATGTCGAGCCCATTGGAAGACTGCACTTTAGAAGAGCAGCATTCTGTCATCAGACTTTTAGTAGCAGAAGATGTTAAGCCAAGTGAAATACATTCTAGAATGTTATTACCGTATGGACTAAGTTGCATGAACAGTGCGAACGTTTACAAGTGGATAGATCGGTTCAAAAGTGGCCGAACAAGAGTGTGTGACGAGCAGCGAAGTGGCCATCCAGTCGAAGTTTCCGGCCCCTCGTTGGAATCGAAGATTGATGGACTTATTCGTGATAACAGAAGAATTACTGTTGAAATGATAGCCCAGGAGGTTGGAATAAGCTTTGGAACTATTAACAATATTATTCAGAACCATTTACAATGTCTGCCCTCATACGTTCCGGCTTACCCAAGGAAAGCTTCAAGAACTGGGTTGGGAGATCTTACCTCATCCCGCATAGAGCCCAGGCCTAACTCGGTGTGATTTTTACCTGTTCGGACCTCTCAAGGATGCCGTACGTGGAAAGAGGTTCACCGACAATGAAGAGGTGAAGAAAAACGTGGCCTCGACGTCAACCGAAAGAATTCTTTGCCACAGGAATCAAGAAGCTAGCAGACAGGCGAAACAAGTGTATTAACGTTGGGGGGGGGGGGGATTATGTCGAAAAGTGGGCCAAATTTTGTAGCAAACCGTTCTTGAGCTAGAGCTATTTGTCTCTTTACTTATTGAATGACCCTCGTATATTCTCAATCTCAATCTCAAAGGCCCATATCAACCATCGATTTGTGAACATAGGCCTCCCTCATTCTATCCCATTGGGCTCTATTTTGCGTTTCTCTGATCCAGTTCAGCCCCAGCAGTCAACTTTAGATCATTTGTCCAGCGTGTTGGTGGACGTCCCCTTTTTTCTTTTCCCGGTATATGGTTTCCAATAAAGGATGATGTTGTTCCATCTTGAGTCGGTGCATCTCGCGATATGTCCTGCATAATTCCACTTTAAAGTGGTGATTGTTTCAACAGCATCTGTCATTCCTGTTGTTCGTCTAATACAATCATTGGTTCTCCTGTCTTTCAAAGATATGCCAATCATTTGCCTCTCCATAGCTCTTTATATAACTGCTATTCTTTTTAGGATTTGCTTTGGCCAAGTCTGACATCCGTACGTAAGCACTGGAAGAACACATTGAACGAATATTTTCGATCTAAGCTTTAAAGCAATGTTCTTATTTTTAAGTATATGTGATAATTTTCCGAATGCAGACCATGCCAGCCTTCTCCTTCTATGTATTTCACTTGTTTGATTTTCTTTTTCCAGGTGTATTTGGGTGACCCAGATAAATGTATTTTTCGACATTTTCAATTTGGTAGTTGTTACACACGATTTTGGTCTTGTGCAGACTGATTTTTAGATCAACTTTACTTGATTTCTGTTCTAATTCTCGTAACATATGCTGCAAATCACCTGGATTTTCGGCTATGATGACTACATCATCAGCGAATCTTCTTCTAATGTTGAATTAAATAATTTTGGTGAAATGACGTCTCCTTGTCTAATTCCTCTGAGAATATTAATTTTTTCTCTGTCTGTGTGCAGTTTAATAGTTGATGTTGCCTTTTCATATATATTCTTTATATATTATATTTTCTCGTATATTATTTCTGTAATCGCATTATATGAAATTGTTAATTTTTTTTAGACTTCAGCTAGCGAATGTGTCCTGGTATCTATGCTAGCAGCAAGAGCACAATCTTTGAAACGGCTAAAAACAGCAACACCCTTTTGTAGAAGAAGGAGTTCTTTTATCGAAACTAATGGCTTATTGTTCCAAAGAAGCTCATTCGTGTGTTGAAAAAGCAGCCATGATCAGTTTTGTTAAGCTAAGAATTTTGGAACCCGATGAAAAAAAAAATCTTCACTAAGAGGAAAAAAAAACGCTAATGATGGTATGTATTCCATTCTATCCAAGTATCCTGATGTCCCTACTGTAAAGATATTGAGACATGCATGGTCTAGTGTGACGATTTAGAGATGATACGCCCGAGTAGTTCTGCAATTAGACACCCGTGATTTTAATGCAAAAGTACAATACTTACTTACGGGTCTTGGTCTGCTAAGCCGATATATATTTTCTTGTCTTTATATTTTCCCCGGACTATACATATATAGTATTTACATTATTATACCTAACCATATTAAAATAGTCTATCAATAAAAGTGTCGATTTTTTTATTATATATTATAGGCTATGGAGGAAGACGAAACAATGGGCCTAATACCATTTTTTGTATCTACTACTCTTGGAACAACTTCTTGCTGTTCATTTGATAACTTGCCCGAAATTGGAGAAGTTTGTCAAAAGTTTCCATGCGTTTGGCTTCACGTGGATGCCGCATATGCTGGGAACGCGTTGATTTGTCCAGAGTTAAAGTATCTACTAAATGGTATTCAATATGCTGATTCATTTAATACAAACCCAAATAAATGGCTGTTGACAAATTTTGATTGTTCAACTATGTGGGTAAGCAATATTACTGTATCTTAATAATTGTTACATTTTTTTTACCCAGTGTAATATTTAAAATTATAGATATATATTGTCTAAATTTAATAGATTTTGAGATATCATTTTCGCTATAACTGTAGCATTATTAACGAACAATAATATATATATATATATATATATATATATATATATATATACATATATATATATATATATATATATATATATATATATATATATATATAATATATATATAATATATATATATATATATACAGGGTTACAGGGAAAGTCGTCCTAGATAATTAAGGACGTTATAGTTTAGGTCGTTTTCTGACCGATTTGACTCTATGACATGATGTCCTAAACTTAACCGTTTTCGAGATATTGAAGATTAAAAATTTTCTAAAAAAAACATGTTTTTTTTTGCTTTTATATCGATTTTTTTTTTATTAGAGGTTCTCGAGTGCGATTTTTTGGTTATTTTTAGTTAGTCTGTATGTCAAGTATCAAAAATCATCAAAAAAATTTGAACTAGTTACTAACAGTTTCAAATGGCGGCTTGTTAATGTTTCTAAATTAAGAATTTTTACCAAGTGTTTCTTACTTTAAATCAATAAAGAGAAAAAAAAAATGTATGGAAGTTATTCTGCAAATTATTTTAAAACTTTTACGTCTTTTTAGCTATCAAAAAAGGTATAATACTAGGAGTTTAATAGGAAAACTGTACACAGAATGACACCTAAAGCGGGCTCGGGTAGCAAAAAGTAAATTTTTAGTTCTAGGTGAAAATACGAAAAATACACAAATAAAACAAAAAACCTTGCAATTTAATATTTTTTATTAATTATAATTCATGTTCTATATGGTCGCCCCTATTTTTTAACACAAATTCTCATTCTTTTTCTTAAATTACTTTTCACAACGCTGGTTGTGAGGTGCCGCCTCATTTCGTCAGCCGCATCAATTATTTTTTGTCTTAGGACATCCACGTTTTCGATAGGAGTCATCTGGTCGTATATGAGACTTTTCATGTGACCCCACACATAAAAATCCATCGGTGTTAGGTCTGGGCTTCTCGCCGGCCAAGGTATGGGTCCGCCTCTTCCAATCCATTTGTTGGGATAATTGTCATTGAGCCATGCACGAACACTTCCTCTGTAGTGAGCTGGGCAGCCATCGTGTTGAAAGTACATGTTTTGTCTCAAACCAATAGGTAGGTCTTCCATCAAATTAGGTAAATCGTTCCGCAAAAAATTGTCGTATTCCTCGCCATTCAAATTATCTGGCAGAAGAGAATGGCCCAACCAAATAATTTGAAATTATACCCATCCACACATTTAAGCTGAATCTTGTTTGTGATCCTTTCGTTCTTTTTTTGTTTGGGTTGCTTTACTCTTTAGAAGCCCAATAGTGGGCATTGTGGTAGTTTGTAAGACCGTCTTTGTCGAATTTCGACTCGTCAGTCCCATAGTATTTTCTTAAAAAAAGATGCATCTTCGACATCGGTATTGAGCATAAATCTGCAGAATTCTAATCGTCGCAACGGATCCCCTTCTTCAATGACTTGCACGGGCGTATAGTGGTAAGGGTGTTGCCCAACAGTATGCATTACAAACCATACCTTCCACTGCGAAATACCAATTTGTAGATGTGGTTGGGTCCAACCTCAAAGAGACGTCGTATTTCGTTTTCTTCGTCTTCGTCAAAGATACGTGGTCGTCCCATGTCAGTCCGCCGTCTTTGTAAAGAACCAATTTCTCGTAGTCTTCGATAAGTTCCATCAAATACGCTAACGTCAGGTACACGACGAGTAGGATATCGCAGTATGTATTCATCACGGCACGCGACGACACTCCTTCGCAAAATCCGTAACACATTAGGATGTCAGCATATTCCTCGTTGGTATACGTTGCCATATTCACAAGCAGGATCAAAATCCAGTTACGAGCCAATTCACACAGTCAGAAGATGAAACAGATATTTTTTGAAAAGCACGGTATAGCACATCTACCACGGACGAATCGCATGAGCAGACTAAAAATCATTCAATAATGTTTAGTGAACAGAAAATGTCACTTGCACAGAGAGTACCCCGACCGGAAAAAATGCTTACCCAACCCTTTTTATTGTTTGAAGGTGCCAGGTAGTAAACCGGTAATTGGTAGTATCTCTAAATTCTATTATTATTTACTACTCTACATTTGGGCCTATT
>CM032456.1:21176336-21220586 GCA_019049505.1 Pachyrhynchus sulphureomaculatus
GTAAATTACTTATTATATGTAAAGGATGTGGACTCTACTGATTACTGTCTAATAGTTATTGCATTTTAAGATTATGGTAATTTCTACATTGATTTTATGATGGAAATTCCAAGTTAAATAGGTGTGTACTGCCAATTACCTTAGTAAAACATTAAATTAAATGTGTAATTTGAATTTAACAATCAATTTAAAACGTGGTTTAATTATTCAATAGAAATTAGTTTTCTATTAAATAAAAATGGAAACTAACCAATGTTGTTTCGCATAGAATTATTAATCAGTTTAATAACGGTTAAACTATAGTTTGCATACAGTAATTTACCATGAATGGAAAAGTATGTGTAATTAAATACGGGATGTATGTATAATACGATACAATATGGAAAGGTACAATGAAATAATATATATATGAGGCTGGTTTGAAAAAGTCCGTGCAAAAATAAAAACTACTTATGTGTTTGGGGTAAACCTTTTTTATTTCCTTTTAGGCTTATACACTTCGTCCAACGATGTTCTAGTTTGTTGATCCCTTCCGAATAATAGGATTTGTCCAAGTCTGCAAAATATCCATTAGTGTCTGCAATCACCTCCTCGTTTTGAATAAAATTTTTGTCCCGCCAGCCATTTCTTCAAATTGGGGAACAAATAGTAGTCCGAGGGAGCCAAGTCTGGAGAATAGGGGGGATGTGGAACGAGTTGGAATCCTACTTCCATTAATTTTGCGACCACAATGCTGAGGTGTGTGCTGGTGCGTTGTCGTGATGGAAAAGGACTTTCTCGTGGGCCATTCGCGGGCGTTTTTCTTGCAGCTCGGTTTTCAAACGGTCCAATAACGATGAATAATATTCACCTGTAATAGTTTTACCCTTTTTCAGATAGTCGATGAGGATTATCCTTTGCCAATCCCAAAAGACAGTCGCCATAACCTTTCCGGCCGAAGGAACGGTCTTCGCCTTTTTTGGTGCAGATTCCCCCTTAGTAACCCATTGTTTAGATTGTTGTTTGGTCTCAGGAGTATAGTAATGTATCCATGTTTCATCCACAGTGACGAAACGGCGCTTAAAGTCCTCCGGATTCTTCTGGAACAGCTGCAAACCATCCTTGCAACACTTCACACGATTCCGTTTTTGGTCAAGCGTGAGCAATCGCGGCACCCATCTTGCGGATAGCTTTCTCATGTCCAAATGTTTATGCAAAATATTATGTACCCGTTCAGTCAAGATGCCCACAGCACTAGCAATCTCACGCACCTTAACTCTTCTGTCATCCATCACCATATCATGGATTTGAACAATGATTTCTGGAGTCGTAACCTCACAGGCCATCCAGAACGTTCAGCGTCACTTGTGCCCATATGGCCAGTCCGAAAATTTTGAAACCACTTATAAACTGTTCTAATCGAAGGTGCAGAGTCACCATAATGTTTATCAAGCTCTCTTTAGTCTCCTGAGGCGTTTTGCCTTTCATAAAGTAATGTTTAATCACCACACGAAATTCTTTTTCGTCCATTTCTTGAAAATCGCTCGACTTCCTTGATTCACACGAATGCCAAACACAAAAAAATAGACCAGTATGGCTGAAACTTGGTGTGCGTTCATTCAAGAGATGCTACTAACTAAACATGACCTCGATACGCGCCGGTGGTGCCATCTCTCGGACTTTGCACGGACTTTTCAAACCAGCCTCGTATATATATATATATATATATATATATATATATATATATATATATATATATATATATTCAATTTCTTGGGCTTTATGGTTCTTTTGTTTTAAGGATAGAGAAATTACATCATGTTCTAGTTAGAATTTATTGAAAACGTTTCGCCCGATTTTCAGGCTTCTTCAGTTCATCTAAAATTGAAATTTTCTGTTTTGGATATTCAATAGGACGCACAAATTTTTTTAATTATGAATATATAAAATTCTTAAACTTATAATACAATGTAGAAGGTGAAAATAATAATAAAAATACACTCAAAATATATATGAAAACTTACATGTGTGGGTTGAAACGAAGACACACTTAACATTCTTTAAAAGGTGTTACTAAGACGGTCACATTTTTTAAAATAACTTTAGATTTGTATAGGGAACGAAAGTCATCCTTTGGTTTGTTTAAGTGTTTTTTTATTTATTATCTGCTATTGAGTTACTATGAGAAGAGTCCGAAATAAATATGACTCAGACCCTAACGTCGCTTTTGTCGTTCATATTGTTTTTCTCTTATTAATACAGATCATTTCATGCATTGATCTTTTTAAATAATTTGACTCTTTTTTTTAGGATTTTTGTCATTTTTAAAATCAAACGAGTGTTTGGTTTGTTTAACGTGTTTTGATAGAGCTGTTGGGTTATTCTTATCATACTTCATACATCTAGAAACTAGACTGAATGGCCATAAGTATGATAAGAATAACCCAACAGCTCTATCAAAACACGTTCGTAAGTTTTCATATATATTTTGAGTGTAAGTAGTAGGGACTGGGGGCTTAAGCCTCACCCCCCCACCACTTTTCTGATTGGTCGACCTTGACCCAAGCCACGCCTCCTAAGCCACACCTCCTTGTCTGGGTTCAGTGTCGCTGCAAATTTCGTGCAGTTCATTTCGATCCTAAAACATTAGCATTGATCGTCCCCACTTCCTAATCGCGCGCATGAGCCCTCCCACTTAACTCTGATTGGTCGGGGCTACTTTTGGCCCCGCATACAGGCTCCCCACCCCTTTTCTGATTGGTCAGACTTGGCTCCGCATACTACCTCTCACCACTTTCTTCTCATCACCCCTTCCACACAGCTTACAGTAACATACAACTACTTAAGAGCAAGCGCCTCATTTGCAAACCAAGTTGCAAGAAGCAAAGTATAAAACTATTAAAAACTTAAATAAAATGGCAGCTTACGAAGTTTTATATTGCGAAAATGATAAGCGTCATGTCTTCATGAATGACGCAAATAATGAACACATGGTCTCTATTTATGGCGATGAATTTATACATTTTGACGGAAAGGAAAAAGATTTAGTTCATGAAAGGCAAACTTGTCTTATAATAACAGATAAAAATAATTTTGAAGAAGAGGAAGACAGTGAAAACGATTTGGTCGATGAGGGGATCAATGACATTGGAGATGAAAATGTCTGTGGAGAAGAAGGATTGGTTAGAATAAAAACAGCAAGTGCAGCAGAAACATTGCAACCGGATTATTTATCAAGACAAGTTTGCGTTTTCCAAAGTTATGCCGTCATAGTGTCTAGTTCTGGTGGTGTTTATAGTGCATGCCACAAATGCTATTATCAGCACGCATTGGAGGTGCCAGTGGGGAAACATAACTTTGTTTCAAACCATTACAAACGTTTAATGGGGTGTTGTGGGAACGATTTACATTGCACGATATGTGAAGTTCCACTTTTTGTTATCTGCCACCCCCAGGCATGTATTGTTTGTAATGGAGGTGAAATTAAAAAAATGGAGAACCATGTGTTTAATAGAGAAGACCTTAATAAATAAAACTCTTTAAATCTATTTATAATTGTTTTATTTACCTTTTACTTATATGGCTTTATAAAACAAATAGGTAATTTTCAACCCCAACAATTTCTGTAATTATGTAGTAATTTTACATTACCTTACGCACAATGGCATGGATTGTTAAAATTCATATGGAAATAACATTCTGGAATCCTTTTATGTGGGGACGATTTACATTGCACTATATGTGAAGTTCCACTTTTTATTATCTGCCATGTATTGTTTGTAATGGGGGTGAAATAAAAAAAAAATGGAGAACCATGTTTTTAATAGAGACGACCTTAATAAATAAAACTCTTTAAATCTATTTATAATTGTTTTATTTACCTTTTACTTATATGGCTTTATAAAACAAATAGGTAATTTTTAATCCCAACAATTTCTGTAATTATGCAGCAATTTTACATTTCCTTACGCACAATGGCACGGATTGTTAAAATTCATATGGAAATAACATTCTGGAATCCTTTTAAACTAATTAGCTTTCAACAAATAATATTAAAAGAAGAAAAAATAAAACATTCGTTAAAAATGATATTTATTTTAATCTACAAACTTAAACACCCTAAATATAATTTTAAAAAGAAAAAAACTGAAATTTTTCTAAAAATTTTATTTATAAAAATTTCTAAAAAATCTTATTTTAAAAATTATATTTATAATTGAAAGGCCTTTTACAACGCCTGCTAGGCTGTCGTCTGCTAGGTATTGGTGGCTGTTCCTCAACAACGTCTGGGGCAGCATCTTCCAGCGGTATTTCCAATGGGGCTTCTAATATTGATTCCAGATATTTATTTAGGGACCATTGATTGCCTGATGTTGAGGGCTCCATTGAAAATACCATTTCTGCCAATGTTGATTGCTCTATTTGCGGCTCCATCGGCGACGTCATTCCTGTTGATTGCCCCACTGCTGAGATTAAGGGGTTGTTAGTGAGCGGTGCGGAATTGTAGATTTGTATCCCGCCTCTTAGAAGATTCGGCACATTTTCATCTTGCGCTTGAAATTCGTAAATTTCCGTACCATCATGCAGGAGAGCGAAAAGCACTGTTGAGTCAATTTGTTCACTAACTTTTACACCTTCTTTGGGAATACCCCATAAACGTTCTAAACTGTTCAAAAAATTAATAGGTGGCCAAATAATTGTCTCGCCCGAGTACATCGAAGAACACTCATGATAACTTTCCATTTTAGATTAAGTATTTTTTCTTTCTAAAATCAGTTAAGATGTTTAAGTTTGTAGATACTGAAGAATTGAAGCATTACCTGGCAATATAAAGAGATACAAAGTACCAACCCAAAGCCCTACCTTGAAATCCGATGCCAATGGGTGTCCTCGTTCGATCTGACCCAACTGCGCATGTCTACATGTGCCGCGCATGGGTAAAAATGGGTGAAAAAAAAAAACCTCATAAATCAAAAAATATAAAAATCAAAAAAAAAAAAAAAAAAAAAAAAAAAAAAAAAAAAAAAAGGGAAAAAAAAAAAAAAAAAAATCGAAAAAAAAAAATCAAAAAAAAAAAAAAATCAAAAAAAAAAAATCAAAAAAAAAAAAAAAAAAAAAAAAAAAATCGAAGAAAAAAAAAAAAAAAAAAAAAAAAATCGAGGAAAAAAAGAAATATATTTGGACTGCTCATGCTCACCTTGACTTGACCTCTAGACGAGGGGACTTTAACCCGTTCGCCGTAGCAGCGCATCATGGTGCCAAGCGGTACCAGGCGTACCATGCGGTACCAGGCGTATCTGTTTATATAAAACCGCGCCGTATGCATTCGTTCGTTTAGTCTGGGTTTGTGCTTACATTCATAAAATATACTTTGTGCCTTTCTGTGTGGCTGTTTCAGTGTATATAAACCATACTTTGTGCCTTTGTGTGTGGTTGTGCATATTGGGTTTTTGGTTTGTAATTTCTTTTTAAATTTGAACTTAAATTTTTATTTCTATATTTCTATATTTCTATTTTATAATGAGTTCAATCGACTTAACTAAATTTAATTTAAAGTATGCTTGCAAGGTTCACGATCTTATGGACTGTCCTTTTTGTGGGTTAACGGGGGAACAGCTTGAGGAAAAAATGACAGAAATAGATTTAAATGTAAATAATTCGGGGGGAGATGGCTTTCAAAATTATATTAATTTAATGGGGCAAGAGGATTTCTTATATTCAGGGGGAACTAATGATTTTAAAATGGATGTGAATGAATCAGAAATGGGTGAAGTTAAGCAGACAAATAATAACTTGTTAGAAATTAGCGAGAAATCATACAGATGTCTTAAATCAACTCATTAGAATTTTTAATGACGCCGAGGAGTTTGAAACTCCTCATGAGTCAACAATAAATATTGCCGATTTGTGTGACAATAGTTCAGATGATTTTCAAATTTATTTTAATTCAATGGAACAAGGGGATCAAAAACGTGAAGATGCTTTTCCAAATTGTTTTAATTCAAAGGAACAAGGGGTTTGTGAACAAGATTATCAACAACGCGATAAATATGTCTGCTTAGCTTCACCCATTTCTGAGGCTTCAAATGTAGTTGGAACAAATTTTGGGGAAGCGATTCAAGAAGTTTCTGAGTGGGGGCGAATTACGTTACATTCTTCTATTTCTGTCGATGTAAAAGAAAATTCGGCAGAGAAAGTTTCTGTAATTAACATTTCCCATGAGGAGTGTACACCAACACCTAATTTACATTTCTCTGCTAAATCTGTAAATGTTTTTAATAAAACGGTTTCTGAAATTGTAGGGGATATTGAGGTGTATTCTGTGGTTGAAAATTGCAATCACAGTAAACTTCAGTATCCACTACAATTTCAGAAAAGCAAAATTAAACCCAAAAATTAATTTTGACGAAATTTTGGTAGTTGAAATTGGAGAGGATATTCAAACGCATTCTGAGGCTGAAAATTGCATTAAAGTTCAGTACCCCCTACAATTTCAGCAACCCAAATTTAAGCCTGAATTTAACCCTAACGGAATTTTGAAAGCTCAAATTCAGAATGAAACTTCCGAAAATTTATTTGAAACAAGTTCTCAGAGCTTGAATCAAATAAAGTTAGGTACTAAACGTCCTGCGTCTGAGCCTTCAGAAAGTTGCGGGGTTAAAAGGGTTAAAATTAATTCTGTTTTAAAAAACCCGTTAAACCAAAAAAAAGAACGGCTCCTTAGATCCTATTAAAAGTGAATTGGATAAATTTTTACATGCTAAATCTAAAGCTTCATTATCTGAGGATGAAGCAAGACGTGGTTCTGCAACATTGAAATCGATGGTGTATAATCACTTCAATTTTGATAATGTGTGCAATAATTTTATGTAATTCAAGTCTAAGGGATGTGAAAAATGTAATAAAAAGGCAGGGGGAACTTCTTCTAAATTTAGGAAATATATTTTTTAGCCCCTGCTTTGGTCAAAATTTAAAAAAGTATTAACTTTTGCGGGGAGGGGGGATAAGTTTTCTTATTTAAAAATACGCAAAAGTGTTTCATATTCAGTTTAAAATGGCTTTCCTATGCACACTATGCCTCAAAGAATTTAAACTGAGACAGCATGCCGTAAGACACCTCAAGGAAATATGTTTGAGCACAGACACATCTTTAAACCTAGATGAGCATTTAATTGATAGTAAGTATCCCTCTAAATACATTCTTAAATAATTCGATAAATAATAAAAAAATATATATATATTTTAATGAAAGCTTATTGTTTCAGTTGATGCTCAGTTTGGCGAGATTAATGCGAAACGGAAGTGTAAAGACTGTAATGTCGCAGTCGACCTTAATAATTGGAAATTTCATCTGAGAACCAACAACCACAAAAGCAACAGCAGTATTAAGTATGGGGATGGAATTGACCTTATTAGGAGCGCTTTCAAGTGCCGAATCGCCGCATACAAAGTTTATTCTCCGAATTTCTACGTCGACATTAAGAAATTTCAACAAGAAGTTTATAGAAAATTTATATCGTTGATTCGGCAGACACAACAGGTGCATACATCCACTAAGGTCAATGTAGAACTATTTGGCGTCTACTACTCTCCCACTTTAAAGTCTACAGCAGTAAAATCATTCAACACTCCCTTCCATATCGTGACTGAGACGACTAATTTAGACGAATTGTATGACGATTTATTCAAGACGTTGTCGACCAAAGCTGATGAACTACCGGAACGCGACTCAGGTAAATTGGGTATTTCTATTTTATCGTTAATGTTTTATTTCAAGTAGGGAAAGTGTTACATTTTTAATACTAAATATTTATTTTTTCTTTTAGGTTGGATATTACAACAAATTCTACATTTGGAAGTGAATATCAACAAGCACAATCCCTTATGTGCAGCTTCCTACATTCCAATTCCAGAGTTTCGGGGCAGCTTAGTCAACGTCATGAATGAAGATGACTGCTGTTTCGCATGGGCTGTTGTTTCGGCCGTATGTAAGCCCATAGGGAACCCTAGAAAAACCTCCTCTTATCCGGACTTCCGAACTATCTTCGATTTCACAGGTATACATTTTCCGGTCGAATTAAAGCAAATTAGCACATTTGAAAGGAATAATAATTTGTCCATAAACGTTTATGGAATTGAAAAATTTTTTAGAGATGGTGCATATACATATGAAATTGTTGGGCCTTTACACTACAACATTAACAAAAAAAGATTTACACATAAATCTACTTATAATTATTTCTCACGATGGTAATAGCCATTATTGTTGGATAAAAGATTTATCTAAATTGTTATTTAAGCAATTATCAAAAAAGAAAATAAAAAAACATTTATGCGACGGATGCTTGCAATATTTTGGTACAGAAAAAAAAAACTAAAAAGACACTTAGAACATGATTGCAATTTTGTTCGAATAGAATTTCCTTCAGATAATATGACTTTAGATAAGTTTGGAAATCAGATCCAAGCAAACGTTTTAAAATTTGAAAATATTCAAAAGCAATATAAATGTCCTTTCGTAATTTATGCCGATTTTGAGTGCTACTTAAAAATATTGAAAATAAACAATCAGCACTTAATAATTCAGCATCATATACCATTAAAACTGCTGAACATATACCATATTCATTCGCTTACTACATTAAATCTTCATTTGATGAAAATCTTGTATCGTTGAAACTTTATCGCGGGACCGATTGTGCAAAAAAGTTTATTGAATTTATTGAACAAGATGTAAAAAACCTTTATAATAATTTTTTAAAAAAATCAAAAGCCGATGAATAAATTAAACCCTTCGCAGCAGGATGAATATCATAATGCAATTGTCTGCTATTTATGCGAAAAAACCATTTTCAGCGGGAAACTTTGTAAAATGTATGGATCATTGTCATATAACTGGAAATTATCGTGGAGCAGCTCATTCTATTTGCAATTTACATTTCAAAATTCCAAATTACATTCCAATAATTCTTCATAATTTAAAAAATTACGATTCACATTTATTTATAAAATCGCTGTGTAACAACAAAGAAAATATTAGTGTTATTGCTCAAAACAAAGAAAAATATATTTCATTTAATAAACAAATTATTGTAGGTAAATATGACAGCCAAAACAAAAAAAAGGAAAGTGTTAAATTAAATTTACGGTTCATAGATTCCTTTCAATTTCTACCAGAATCTCTAGAATCGTTGTCAAATACTCTAGAAGACGCTCAGTGTCTTGAAATAAAGAAACATTTTTCAGACGAAAGACAATTTTACTATATCAGACAAAAAGGAGTATTTCCATATTCTTACGTTGATTCTCTTGACAAATTAGGTGACAAATGTTTGCCGTCTATTGATAAGTTTTATAATAATTTAATTGACGAGAATATTTCTGCTGAAGATTATCAAAGAGCTCAAGAGGTTTGGGCAGTATTTAATTGTTCAACGTTAGGTGAATATTCTGATATTTATTTAAAGTCCGATGTTTTACTTTTAGCTGATATATTCGAAAACTATAGAAATACTTGTTATAAAAACTTATAAACTAGATCCGGCCAATTATGTTACTAGTCCTTCTATGTGTTGGGACGCCATGATGAAATTTACAAAAGTAGAACTAGACTTGTTGACAGATCCTGATATGCTTCATTTCTTCAAAAAAGGAGTTCGTGGTGGAGTTAGTACTTGCACATCTCGCAAATCTGAAGCCAATAATCCTTTTCTTGATAATTTTGATCCAAAAAGGGCAACAAAATATATTGCATATTTAGATGCAACAAACTTGTATGGTTTTGCAATGAAGCAGTTCTTACCAGAAAAGAATTTTGTTTGGCTTTCTGAGGATGAAATTAAAGCAATTAATATTTTAGAACTTTCAGATACATCATCTATCGGGTATGTTTTCGAAGTTGACTTAGAATATCCTCATTATTTACATGACAATCATAACGACTTTCCGTTCTGTCCCGAACAGTTTACACCACCAATTTCAAAATACTCCAAATTAATTCCAAATTTAAATAATAAGAGTAACTATATTATTCATTATCGCTCCTTAAAACAATGTTTAAAATTCGGACTTAAACTTTTAAAAATACATCGAGGAATTAAATTTACCCAATCTCCCTGGCTAGCTAAATACATTGACTTAAACACTAATTTAAGAAATGCTTCAAAAAATAAGTTTGAAAAAAATTCATACAAATCAGCAAATAACAGCGTTTTTGGGAAAACTATGGAGAATGTCGATACCCGCGTAGATATTAAGCTAGTATCGCAATGGGAGAGAGAAGGTACTAAGATGTGTGCTGAAAAATTAATTGCAAAGCCACAGTTTAAAGATTTAAAGATTTTTTCTGAAAATTTAGTAGCAATTCAACTTCAAAAGGTATGCATAGAATATAATAAACCCATTTATGTTGGAATGAGTATCTTGGATATTGCAAAAACTGTAATGTATGAATTTTATTACGGATATTTGAAATTAAAGTATGGAGATAATGTAAGTTTATTGTACACGGATACTGACTCGTTGATATTAGAAATTGAGACCGAAAATTTTTATGAAGACATGAAGCAAAATCTGGAAAAATTTGACACCTCTAACTTTCCCCATCCAAATATTCATGATATGCCCATATCTTTATCGGTAGTTGGCAAATTTAAAGATGAATATAAAAGGAGTTCCTATAGAAAGTTTTTATGGCACTGGTGCTAAAGCTTATTGTGTAAAATCAAAAGATAGTTTAGACAAAAAAGCGAAAGGCATCCGTAAAGTATGTGTAAGAAAGCAGTTAAATTTATCAGATTATAAAGATGTTGTAGAAAAAGATAAGAAGGTTTTCTGCACAATGTATGTGTTTAAGTCAAGTATGCACAATATTTATACAAATTTAATAAATAAACTAGCCTTGACGAGCCACGATGATAAAAGATATTCTCTTCCACATACCACAAAAACTTTTGCATGGGGGCATCGGGATATTGTCGACATGGATGAAATGTTGGAATATTTAAAAAATTTACAATCTAATTCTACTTTTGAGCATGTAGCCAAAAAGCGGCGCACAGACACTGATGACTAATCCCTATATAATATGTAATATGAAACATTAGCATTTAGTTAGAACAATGAGCTCCTCTTTGTTAATAGTGCTGTTCTCCTTGGTTGGAAATACAATATATGTTAATCATATGCCTAATTCAATTAGAGCTGAAATTTGCATTAGTAAGATTCAGAATGATACTGATTGCTACAAACCGATGAGAATGGTTTACATTTCTGGTAATAAATTTATGTATACATATAATGTTACTAAGGATGATATATGTGGCATTAACTACCTAAAAATAAATTATGTGTTTGATAAACAACCAGCAAAATTTTCAAATTGGATACAGTTTGTGCATAAGTTAGAGTGTAACTGTACTACTTTATATATATTTATAGCACTACTTGGATTGTTGTCCATTATCACCATTTTTATAACATTTGTAATTTATTACAAAAACATTTAATAAAAAAACTCTAAATAAATATTTTTCATGTCTTTGTTTTCACATCCCCACCCCTCCCCTCCATAGCTCTTAACAGATAGGGAATATATAAGTTGCCGTTTAGGCGAAGGTTTAGTTAGTTTTTCATCAAGATGAATAACAAAAACATCGCCAATGTGTTTAAGCAGACAACACCTGCAGTAATAAGTCGAATAGTTATAAATTCTACAGAATATCCTTTAAATAAATCAAACTCCAAATTTGTAAAAATTGGTTTATGTGTCGAAAATGATTTTGAGCCCTGCATAGAATTGTGTGGAAAGAAAAATCAATCTGTGGTGTTAAGCTGGGAGGACTGGCGAGACTTCCTACAGTATCAGGGAGTTATTGTAAACTACATGGTCTCAGCAAACCTGCCTCAAGAATCTATATACTTGAAAAATATGACACTACATTTTGAAAACTTTGCTCAGCTACCCATTTTGAAGATAATGACAGATGGAGGATTGGTGTATTTGGGAAATGAAACAGTTTGCAGGTTATGGGAACAAATTCCTCTGATTGACTACAGGTTAATTATTTTACAAAAGCAAAAGTTTAAGAACTACTTCTATATTTTTAAAAACACATTATTCTGCCAAGCAGATTGTTTAGAGAAAATATATAGCACTCTTTCACCAAAGGACAACCCAAATAGTGAGAACGTGTGCACTATGTTAGAGCTCCTATTGCTTTATCCCGAAAAACTGGAACAAAACTTAAGGGAGAGAAATTTCTATGAAAAAAGTAACTTTTGATGAAACGAAAAATCAACTTCACACGATGCATGTTTGGACGTTTGCCTACCGAAAATCCAGAATGTTGCCACATGACTTTATAAATCAACAACATTTCAAAAGAAGAATTGCATTGTGTGAAATAATTTTAACTCCCGTATTACAAGATATGTATAAAAAAACATTGTTGTAGAATTTCTTTTATAATAAATTTAGATAAGTTGTAACAACATTAACAAATAATAAAATAATTGACAATGTATGTATGTGTTTTATTTTACAATTACCATACATAAAATGTAAAAAATCATTATTTTATTTAATAGCGATCTTATTTTAACTGTAAAACTATATTTTAGAAATAAAACCAATATAAATATATAAGAAAATTTAATTATTCATAAAAAAATTATCATACATAAAAAATACATTTGTTAAAGCACATATGCATGGCGACTTCGTGTGAAATGCACATTTTGGTGTTGATGCTTGCAAAGCAGGTTGATCATCTAATTCAATTACTGGCTTGGAAGAATATTTTTTAATATATTCTGCTTTTTCTGTTCCTTTAACGTAGACATAAAGAGCATCTTCAGTAAGTTTCTTAACAATATCGGCAAAATAATGTAGAGGGGTATATCCTTGATTCCAGTAAATACAATGATGATATTTCATTAACCAAGTTGCCTGTTTATTTGATTCGGGAGAAAGTAAATTGAAAGCAAAAGGTTGTTTGAACACAAAATGACTAATTCTATAACCATCAAAAGCAGCTAATTCTTTGGGGATAAATTTGTTCTTTTCATCTTTGAAGCCTTGTACATCAATAATAAGTCTATTATTCATGGTTATGAAGGTCCTAGTTAATTTTTAAATCGTTAAATTTCTTGAATAAAATAGTTTTCTTGGAATAATCTTCTATTATTCTTTTAAGCTCTTCTAATTTTTTAACAAAATTTTCCAACTGTTGATAAAACTGTAAGTTGTTTACCATACTTCCAGAATTAACATATGTGATCTTGTTATACTGAACACATAAACATAAATGATATTTTCTTCGTGGATCTTTATATATTATGAACATCAGAAAGAGTGGGGGTTGGTTTCAAAGTTGTTTTACTATTTTCGTCAATGGATTATAACTAAAAATTTTATCATGGATTATGAGACAATATGCTGCTGTTTTGGCTTGAATTTTCTCTTTTGTTTCGAATTCAATCCTCATCGTTACCGGACCAGTTTGGAGTAAATCCCTTTGGTGTGAGCAGTTAATATAGACAATAGGGGCATTAGTCTTAAATTCGACTGGATTAAATATTGGCTCTATTGGTAAATTATAATATATTTGGCGGAAATCAGAAAACATTTCATATAATGTAGCAAATTTATTAGTTTTAAAATCAAGCTGAAGATCATTGTAAGGATATCTTTCTGAATTTAAAAACACGTTTTATATTTCTTAGCTCACAATGATCAAATTTACTCATATCTGCTTTTAAGTTACCGCGCCTATTGTTTTGAAAAGCCATTAAAACATGGCGAGGTGTTTCAACTTTTGTGGAAGTTTTTACAGGCCAGTTATGTCTTGTAGTTTCTAATAACTCTGGGTACTCCACTAATTCCCAGCTACGAAAAGTAATAAGAATGTCATTATTCTTATCAACAAGTTTAGTAAGTGCTAGTTCCTGAGGGATGGCTACCGTAAGATGGGGAACCCGCCAGCAGAGTTTCGTTATTTTAATTTTAGGTTTTTCATCAGTTGTAGATACTAGAGCATTAGTATCATCATTACTTCTAATTAGAATTAATTCTTGTTGTGAATTTAAAATTATTTTATTATAATCTTCAAAAAATCCTGAGTACATTCTTAATGGGACACATAAAGAAACATTTCCTTTATCATCAGTCATAATTTTATCTCCAGACTTTGCTTTGGGATACCATCCAGCATTTTCTAATTTTGCACTTTCATTCTGATTATAAGAGATATAACCTTTCAGTGTTGAAGTTATACCAATATCTCGAACAGAATCAATAGTAACACCATTTAAAACATATCTCAGTTCTTTAAATAAAAATGCAGGCGCATTATTTATTAATGTAGTGTTTGCTAGCGGAGTGGTTCCATCCTCCTTAGTAACTTGTAGTTCTAAGTATAGCTCACTTTTGCATGGTAAAGGATATTTTCCTGTTTGTTGTAAAGCAATCCTGATTTCATCATTATTATCAAGTTTTGAAGGATTAAAAGGATCAAAAGAAAGGACTTCCCAACTCAAAATAGATTCATCCATAAGAATATTTTCTTTAACATTTAAATATTCCATTTTATCTCAGTTTAAATCCTAAACTTAGGAGGAATTGACGATTAGATGATGTTAACCTTTGTGAGTTTGCTTTCTTACTAAACAAAAAGCGTTTGTTTCCCTTCTTATTAATGCTTTTCTTGGTTAATTTCTGTGTGAAATTAGGATATGGTAAATTTCTATTATACAAAATTACCATCGTTCATCTACTTTTTTCAGGTGTAGTCTTAACGTAACGGTTTCTCCTCTCAAATTGACCACATCATCATCTTGATCCAGTATTTTAATGGTTATTTTATCAATCACCTTTACAGTGACAGGAAAATAAATGACGTTTTGTGGTGACTCAATTATTTTGAATCCAGGTGCCACACTAGGAAAGAATTGATGTATTATATGAACAGGATTTCCATTTAAATATGACCCTTCAGCAATACTACAATCAATATTTATCGAATTTATTTTAATAATTTCTGCAGGATAGTCAGATATATGTTCTTTCAAAGGCGCCAATATTTGATTTTTGAATCCTAATAATTTACCAATAGTGCCATCACGGAAAACTATTGGTTTTTCACTTTTTATATGCGTCTTTAAGGTATTATTGTTCGCATAAACATGAAAAGCAAAACCTTCCTTAAGATATTGATCTTGTAAATATTTATTTATATCTGCTAATTCATAACTACCAGTCGGTATAACAGTTGCACTATCTTCATCATGAATCATTAAATTATGACCTTCATCAATATTAGGGATAGCATTAAATGTTTCAAAATTTACAAGTCCAACAACATACTCTGAATTTTCTTCTAGGTATATTGGTGGATTAAAGTCTGTTGTTAAAACAGATGAATTACCACTAATAACAAAACTATATGACATGTTAATGTGAAGTGGTCGAAGAGAATGAATCTAAATAACTTTTACGAATTATTATAAAGAAATTTTAAACATAATTGCCCACAATTAGATCTCTTATAATTTTGAAAATTTTTGTAATTATATTTTACCATATTTTGATTCCCGTCGCTGTTAAAATATGAAATTAACTCGAATGGAGGTCGTAAATTACCATAACTATCAAAATAAATTATATTTTTTCCTTTTTTGATGTAAGCAGTCCAATGCGTTCCTTTACCTTGATCGTCGTCTAGATTTACAATAGCACTTTCAATATGTTTAATTTTCTTTGGTAGTTTGTCCCTCATAAATATTCCTCGAAAATTCTTAATTTCCAATAGTTTAACATACTTAATTAAATCGTAATTTGTAAGAGATTTACGAGGTATAGACTTTAACAGTTTTTTGAATATGGCTTTAAATATAATCCACAACCTGTTCTGTATGGCTTTAAATGAAGTCCGCTACCTTTTTTCCCAATTGCAATAGATTCCATTGCTTGATTATGTCTTTTATCTTCTTCAAGCTTTTGTTTAGCAGCTTTCGCATCGTTTACAGCTTTAGCTATTCCCGCTGCACCCCCACCTAGAGCCCCTAGTGCCGATAATCCTGCAAATAGTGGTATAAGTGGGAGAAAACCGCCTGTCTTTGGAATCGGTATTACTCTATTTTTTGGAGGTAATATTTTACCACTTTTGTTAATAGCATTTAGTGCTGTGTTTATACTTTGGTGTAAACTTTTAAATCGTTTTCCTTTAAGAGCTTTTCTAGCTTTTGAAATAGCTTGAGATAATGAAACGCCTCGCCCCATACGAGCTCTTCGTGATCTCTTTCTTCTACTTTTTCTTAGACCCATACCTAACTTTCTTTTAACAGTCATTGCGCCACTAATTGCAAGAGCAGCTGTTTTTTCACCAAAACTGGAATCGCTCGCTTTTAACCTCGATGACGCCTTCACACCTAATAACTTATCAGCAGCGTGTCTTTCTTTTATATCCTTCGATTTTGAGTATGCAATATCATGTTCTTTACACGCTTCATCTAATAAATTTATACCTTTATCACCCCGTGCTAGTCGTTTTTTCCAGTTTTGTCCCCGGGCCACAAAAATTGTAGCCTGGTAAATGTAATTCGAATGGTAACTTATTTATTAAGGTGTTTATTATACCACTTCCCCTTTTGTTCTTTTTTTTTGTAAATAGATCTTTTGTTTGCCATTATATAATTGAAATCCTAAGACAAACTGATTAGTTTAACGTCAGAATTCAACTTAAATACTCTCATACGGCATGAAAATTGAGAAGCAACCATATTCTTTAAAAATTAGAGACCATGACACTTCGGTAAACAACTTTAGAAAACATGGAAAATTATTTGAAGGAAATAGCAAAAGAGGTTTAATTGTTGGCCCATCAGGCTGTGGCAAGACCAATGTAATAATCAGTTTAATTGAGGATCCAAATGGGTTACGATTTGAAAATTTATATATTTATTCAAAGTCTTTATATCAACCTAAATATGAATATTTAAGGACACTTTTTAAACCTTTGAAAGAAATTGGTTTTTATGAATCTGATAAAGAAGAAAATATAATTACACCGCAAGAAATACAGAAAAATTCTATAATAATATTTGATGATATTGTGTGTTGCAATCAGAATATAATGAAGGATTATTTCTGCTTCGGAAGACACAAAAACACTGATTGTTTTTATTTATGCCAAACATATTCTTCTATTCCAAAACAATTGATTCGTGATAATGCAAATTTAATTGTAATATTTCAGCAAGATAATACGAACTTAAGACATATTTATGACGATCATGTTAATGTTGATATGACATTTAATCAGTTTAAAGATTTATGTTTACTATGTTGGAAAGACAAATTTGGATTTTTAGTGATTGACAAAGATTCAAATATTAATTCAGGGAGGTATAGGAAAGGATTCGATTCATTTATTTACTTATAAAAGCAGAAAAATCGTGTTTATATAACAATCATGGATGAACGATTGGCAAGAGAACTTGTTAAGTCAAGAAAAGCCGTTAAACAAAAAATCCAAAGTTTGAAAAATGCGGAATTTGAGGCTCAGTCTAAATTGGAGGAAACTTATAAACCAATCACACAGCCCTTACAAGAACTAGTTTCAACATTGGGTAAATTTGAAGCACCATACATTAAAGAAGAGCAATATACTCCAATTAAAAAAAATTCATGAAAGTTCAACACCGCGAAAAAAACTTATTTGCTGATATATCATCCCCAGGGAAGGATATTTTTGCAAATATATCAACTCCAAAAGGAAGGACAGGCAAAACACCAAATCTTCCATATGAAACACCATCATTTTTTAATATGAGCCAAATACCACCTTTTTTACAAACCACCGTTATAGGGGAAACAACAAGTTCTTCAAAATCTTCCGATTCTACAACTCAAAACCTTTCTGATATTTTGGAACAAACCAGAAATGTAGTAAGAGCCTATACAGATTCAGAAGCATATAAAAATTGGTTGGAGCAATTTGATAAAATACCTCGCCAGTATATCGATGAGGGTGTTAAGGATGTTGAGCATAAATTTGATCATCAATATGGAATAGTTCACGATTATGAAACAGAAAAATTTTATTTAGGATTAACACAACAGCCTGTTGAAATTATTGGTAAACAAATAAAAAAGTTTCTGGTGTAAGTTATCCTGGTACACCTGGTTTATATGAGTTGTTATTTAAAAAAGAACCTGTTGGCTATAAAAAAGACGATCTTGAAAATTATATGGATATTTTAAAAAGAACTAACGCATATCGTAGGAACCACGATCCCAACGAACAGGTTCAAGGAAATGCATCGCACAAGTACATTACAATAATAGGACCATATTTGCAAAAGAATGGTATCACTAAAACCAAAACTATTAATGCTATGGAGAATTTGATCAGAGGAGTACAGAGTTTGAGACAAACTAGAGCTAGTAAACCAACCACAAAAGGAGGTAGTTTAACTTTAAAAACAAATAAAGATAATACCGACTATGTGTATTGGGATGATGTAAATGAGTTAGTTAATAGGCTTCGTTTATTATTTGCATCCACCTCTGCAGGTCATACTGGACATGACAATGAAATTATTTCTATAATTGAAGAGCTTAAAGAAGCTAAAATTATAATATAAAAGGACACAACGCAGATTTTATTACAATATTAAGATGACTATTGACAAGTTTGGTCAACATATTTCTAAACGTTATCAAGTAGATACGTCTACATTGGAAAATACAATATTTTCAAATATTGAACACAGAATTTTGAACAAATTTAAAGGAGATCAGAAATATGTTGAAAACAAAATAATTGAAAACTTTGAATCTAATTTGAAAGACGATATTAACAATTTAAATAAAAGACTTAACGAAAACATTGATGATGTTGAAAACACCAAGAAAAAGATAAAGATATTTGAAGATAAAACTATCCCCGAATATGATGACAAAATTTTCAAACATGGGGATAATTTGAATATGTTAGGAGCAGATATGAAAAATGAAATATCAGAAATAAAAACAATAATTAAGATCAGCAATCAATCAACAATTGATAAAGTGAAAGATGATATTTCAAAGGAGCTTGTGTCAAAGTTTCAAAATTTTACAAATATTCTTAATGACAGAGTGGCTTTGGAAGTGAAAAATTTTGGAAAAGTTTATGATGATATGAATAAAAATATCAATAATATCGATAGATCTGTAAAATTACAGGCTTTAGTTAACAAAAATCACAATGCAAAAGTTGTAGAGTTGGAAGAAAAAGTTATGGAAGCTTCTAATAAAGCCGATGTTGTGGTCTCTAAAGACATAGTTGCATTAACAGAAAGAATAAAAACTTTAGAGGATAGTTCAAATAATATCACAAGAAATAGTAATAAAATTGAAGAGGTTCTTACACAACTACACAATCTAGAATTAAAAAACCAAACTAATGTAGATCCCAAATTGTTATCAGAGATAAAGTCTTTAAGTGAAAGAGTACAAACTATAGTGAAAGAGCGTGAGAAAGAAGACACGTTGAATAAAATAGCCAAAAATAAAGAGAAAATTGACGAGATAACAACAAAGTTACAAAATTTTGAAATTATAGAGGAAAGATTACTCACGGAACTTAATAAATCGTTTGAAATTATTAAAACTATGGTGGGAGATCTTGAAAACAAACTAACAGATAAAATTAAGTTAGGTGAAACTAGTATTAAAGATAATAAGGAAGAAATAGAATCGTTTAAAACAATTTATGATGAATCCCGAGTAAACGTTATAAGAACCACAACTGGATTAAAAACCTTGAAAGAACAGTTTGAAAAACAGAAAAAAGAAATAGAAGCTTTTGTTCGAAACACAAGTGCTGAATCTATAAACAAAGTTATTGAGGTGCGAGAAGAATTTAATTCTGCAATAAAGGAATTGAAGAAAGAAATTTTTATAAATAAGGCTGTCATGGAAACTGAAATTAACGTGAAATGTAATGAACAAAAAAATAAAATACAAGAAATTGATGATAAAATTAACAAAGCAATCACATCTATTAATGATATTAAAGATAAAGCGGATAAAGTGGTCAAGTAAACATTATTTAAGGAAGATCTTCTATAAAAAATCACTAGTAAGGAAATGCCATTATGAAGGAAAATATTAAAGAAACCATTGTTAAAGAATTACATAAACCAGCTAGAAAAAATTATCGGAGACGTAGAACGATAGTAAAAGGTTTAAATGACTTATGGCAAGCTGATTTAGTCGAAATGCAGCCTTATGCTAAATTTAATAAATCGAGCAGATATAGTAGTAATAAATGCTTTTACAAAATATGTTTGGGCTGAACCTCTTAAAAATAAAAGCGGAAAAGAAGTAACATCAGCAATGAAAAAAATTTTAGATAAAACTACAAAACCTGTTAATTTGCAAACAGATCTGGGAAAAGAATTTTACAACAAAGAATTTGAAAAACTAATGCGCGATTATAAAATAAATCACTACAGTAGTTTTTCTAATTTAAAAGCAAGTATAGTGGAACGTGTTAATCGTACTTTAAAAAATATAATGTGGAAGTATTTCAGTAATCAAGGAAACTATAAATGGTTAAATATTTTGCCAAGTATTGTGGAAAAATACAATAATACTGTTCATAGAACTACGGGATACAAACCTATTAATATTAACCGGAAAAATGAAGAACACGTACTATTAAATTCTTTTACTTTCCAGAAAATTTTCGATGTAAAGCATGTCAAGTTTAAAGTAAACGATTTTGTGAGAATTTCGAAGCGAAGAGAGGCATTTGACAAGGGATATACTCCCAACTGGTCAACTGAAATATTTCAAATTAGAAAAATACAATTCACAAACCCTACTACTTATCTTTTAAAAGATGCCAATAATGAAAATATTGAAGGTAGCTTTTATAAAGAGGAATTGCAAAAAGTGAAACATCCTGACGCGTATTTGGTGGAAAAAGTTATAAGAAAAAAAGGAAATAAAGTTTTTGTTAAATGGCTAGGATTTGATAAATCTCACAATTCTTGGATTTTAAAAAAAGGTGTATTGTAAAAAATAAAACTATAATAAAATTAAAAAGTGTGTTTATTACAAATTATTATTTTACAGTAATCATTTATTGTATTCCATTAATGTTAATACATGTTCAATTAGCCCTAACTCAAGAAATTCCTTAATAAGTTTATCTTCATTTTTACTACTAAGAAACTCACGACATGCTTGAGCTGCTAATTTACATTTAAATGCATGCTCCATATACTCCAGGAATATCGTAATACTCTGCGCTTCAGTCTCCTGACCATCCTTCGCATAATACTCCGAACATGCCTCCGACATTATAAATTCCTCACACATTTCTCTCACTAATTCTTCCATCACTTAAACTTCTACTCTCTTCAGTTTGCAATACTTTAATAGAATCGTCAGAGTATGAAATATTGCAAACCTTCTTATTCACTTTCCTGATTTCGCTTTTCGTTACGTTGCCACAGCATTTTCTTATTGATGGTGGCGGCCCATCGAGGTGTGCACTTACGCCTGGTTGATTATAATGCTTGTAACACGGTAAATTTAACTGTAGTTCCTTATCTCTTCGATATCGTTCTGGCAACTTGCTCCAAACTTTCTGCAATTCAATTGAGCTGATATATTCTTTCATATAACTAAGGGGTAGAAATTTGAGATCCCCTTCTTTCAACTCCCACACAGATGTTGAAGTACTTTGTAGACGACAAATAACCTCACCTACGTGATCGATAATGGTATCGAAAATCAAAGATGCCATGAAAATCTTGATAAGTACTGGACACCTTGCTTCTTGCAACTTGGTTTGCAAATGAGGCGCTTGCTCTTAAGTAGTTGTATGTTACTGTAAGCTGTGTGGAAGGGGTGATGATGAAAAAAGTGGTGAGAGGTAGTATGCGGAGCCAAGTCTGACCAATCAGAAAAGGGGTGGGGAGCCTGTATGCGGGGCCAAAAGTAGCCCCGACCAATCAGAGTTAAGTGGGAGGGCTCATGCGCGCGATTAGGAAGTGGGGACGATCAATGCTAATGTTTTAGGATCGAAATGAACTGCACGAAATTTGCAGCGACACTGAACCCAGACAAGGAGGTGTGGCTTAGGAGGCGTGGCTTGGGTCAAGGTCGACCAATCAGAAAAGTGGTGGGGGGGTGAGGCTTAAGCCCCCAGTCCCTACTACTAGTGTATTTTTTATTATTATTTTCACCTTCTACATTGTATTATAAGTTTAAGAATTTTATATATTCATAATTAAAAAAATTTGTGCGTCCTATTGAATATCCAAAACAAAAAATTTCAATTTTTAGATGAACTGAAGAAGCCTGAAAATCGGGCGAAACGTTTTCAATAAATTCTAACTAGAACATGATGTAATTTCTCTATCCTTAAAACAAAAGAACCATAAAGCCCAAGAAATTGAAAAAATATATATTCAATATTCCAAGGTTCAAGAAAAGAATTCAATCCAACTTATATATATATATATATATATATATATATATATATATATATATATATATATATATATATATATATATATATATATATATATAAATAATAGCTTTATATGATGGAATTTGTTGAAAATTTAACTAAAATATCATTAGTAAAATTTATAAATACTCTCCATACCTTTAATGGAAATTGGGACGATTATGTAACCATAGTCATCCAATGACCATAAATACTGTACATCAACAGTCGACAACCTTTTAGAAGGCAAGGGCCACATAGTGGTAAAATGAAATAAATGAAAAAAATTGTTCATAATTATGTTAATAGGTTTTGTTATAGCCGATGATATCAAAAATGCAAAAACACAAATATATACTTTTATATTTTATTCATCATCATTTTATTTAAATTTTATTAATACGTAGGAACAATGATAAAAAGAAAATGAGAAAAAAACAGACAAATTAAATGAGAATTTCGAAATAACATTACGTGCGAGACGAATCAAAATTTAATGTGATTTTTGAAGCTATATTTGTTTTTTTATGGGTCTAGCACACGTGCTACAGGGAAGTCCCTAAAGCGCTCCAGGAGCGACACGTGTGCGGAGAAAGCGATTCACGTCGTCCTTGAATCGCTGTAGATTGTGCTCGGTGGGAAACACAGTCCTGGGCAAATTATTCCAAAGGGATGATGTTCTCCATATAAAAGACTGCTTGAAAAGCGTTGTACGAGGAGTAAAAAGCTGAACCTCATACGGATGTGAAGAATTAGCGCGACGTGTACTTCTAACATGCACCGCTCTGGGAGGAATTAAGCGGGCCACATCCTTCGAGCACTTTCCATGAAAGTAATTGTAGAATAAGCTCAAGTCGCCAACCGTTCTTCGATGTTCCAGCGAATCAAGGCCTACGGTCAGTTCCGGGTCTCTAATCAGACGAACAGCTCTTCTCTGAATAGAATCCAACAAATGCAGTGTATGTTTGGAGCAGAGCTCCAAACATGGGGACATATTTGCTCCCAAATTAACGCCCAACAAATTGAGTGACGATGTTAGAGGAATGGAGTGCCCCGACATAACCATGTCGGCTTCAGCAACGTTAACTTTTTTAGAAAAAACTGCCGCCTGGGTTTTTGCAGCGTTAAATTCCACTTGGTTACTGTCACCCCAAGATAAAATTTCTTCCAGGTCTTTGTTAAGTTGAATGACTTCCTGCTGTCTGCGGATATTCGTCTGAGTAGCCGATGTCCGAGCGTTCGAAGTGAATGAAGAGATAAGTGTACTGTCATCTGCAAAGCTGTAGATTGGATTCTCGGTCTTTTCCAGCAGATCGTTAATGTAAATGAGAAAGAGAGTAGGAGACAGTATAGAGCCTTGGGGTACACCGGCATTGATAGTGAAGGTGTTAGAAAGAAATCCGTCGACTGTCACTCGTAAAGAACGCTCTCTGAGGAAACATGAGAACCACAAACAGAACTTTTCCGACATACCATACGAACATAGCTTAGCCAACAGTCCATCGTGCCAAACACGGTCGAATGCCTTGGATATGTCAAGAGCAACCGCTCGAGATTCTCCAAAGTGTTCAATTGCATTGTTCCAAACATGTGTTACATAAGTCAGAAGATCTCCTGTTACGAAAGCCATATTGGTGGTTGGTTGGTAATGTTGAATCCTTCAAGATATTTTAGAAGATGCTGATTGATAGCCTTTTCCATGACTTTCGATATCATTGAAAGCAGTGTGATTGGTCGGTAGTTATTTGGCAAGATCTTCTTGCCTTTTTTAGGTATCGGCTGAACTGTAGCACATTTCCAGCAGGAAGGAAATATCCCCTTTCTGTAGGATAGGCTGAAAAGTCTACAGAAAACTGGTGTTAGTTCCCTCGCACAGTTTTTAAGAACTATGGCAGGTATTCCTTCAGCGCCAGAAGCCTTTTTGGTATCTAGCTTCATCAGAATACGCTTTATGATACGCTGTCTGAAGACAACCCCGGGCATCCTTGACTGCACTGTGGGAATAGTAGGTGGTGTTTTTCCTTGGAAATCGACAGTGGAATGTGAAGCAAAGAGTTCAGCCAACAAGTTCGCTTTCTCAACAGGTGTCGTTGCAATAGAATAATCTGGCCGTGTGAGTGGTGGTATGGTGGATTTGGTGAAATTTTGACTAACTGCCAACCAAAAGGACCTTGAATTGTCGGGACAAGCGAGAAGTTTGTTTCTAATCCGTTGATTGTGTACCTCCTTGGTTTCGTCGATAATTTCTTTGAATCTGTTCCTGGCACGAACAAATGTGTTACGATTTATGGTGTTAGGATTTTCACGCCATTGTTGGTATACAAGATGTTTAGAAGCAGCAACTTCTTTGCATTGTCGGTCAAACCAAGGCTTGCAGTTGGAAGGGCATTTCTTCGAAAAAGGAATGTAAGCCTCCATACTGGCCAAAATAACATCGGAAACCTCCCTGGCGCAGTCAGATGGGTCGTCGGATCGAAAACAAACGTCTAACCAAGGGAAAGTTCGAAAATATTCCATGAGATCTTCCCATTTAGCAGACTTGTAGTGCCAAATCTTGCGCAGTTTAGGCGCCTCTCTGTCATTGGTTGGTAGAATACTCGATGTCGAAAGTAGTTTATGGTCAGAAGAACCTAACGGCGGATTTACGCTGACCGTGTAAATCTCCGGATTGGTGGTTAAAAAGAGGTTGACTGGTTATTTGTAGAACGTTTGCTTTCATGTCTGTCGTAAAAATTCGTAGAATGACACTCGAATGCCCATCTGTGAGACGAGATCAATATTTATTTTTTCTGTAATTAAGTACTGAAAAAGTTTGTTCGTATAAGTAAGTGCTGCCAAAAATTGTAATTAATTGCTGAACAAACCTTGTTAATTCGTCACAATTAGATGGCAAACTGCCATAAAATTTAACAAGATCATGGATTTCATAGAAGGAGTTTTTGAGAGTGTCATAGGATTGAAAATCAATCACAGTCATTTGTAAAATACTTGGTACATCCTCAATATCACATGAAAAAGAGTTTGCAAAAATCTTCAGTTTGCCAGAAACTTTCTCGAAATTACAAAATGTGTCGTTGAATTGATTTTGTAGCTGCGTTAAAATGCATTTCATTTTATCATTTTTCCAATGAAAATTTATTCCAACTTCCTCGACAGCTTTTTTACAATTTGGGAAATGGTACAGCTTTTTCTCGTCAATACGTTTTACGAAGAGCTTGTTAGTGTTCCGTACGGAATACTTATAAGATCACTTTGGTGTCTGTCTGTCTGTCTGTCTGTCACACCCGATTTTCTCCGAAACTATTTGTCATAGAAACTTGAAATTTGGTAATAATATAAGAACTGACGGCCTCATCAGAGCCATGTAGTTTTGAAAGTTAAATTTTGACTTAAGGGGTTAATTTTGGGGAGTCAAAACGGAAGTGAAAAAAAAAAATTTTTTTACTAGGTCATCAAGTGTGGTGTCAAATGAAAGGTTGTGAAAACACGAGTAAAAAATATACATATAATGTAATACTTACGCGCACTTTTCTTTGTATTATTTTCAAAAAATCGCGAAAAATCGCTGTCCCGCGCCTTATCTCGAAAAGAACTTGGCATATTCTCCACGGGGGTAGATTGAACGAAAATTATCACGAGTGCATTACCTTCAATAATTTATCTGGTATTTAAAAAAAACACAAAAATTTCAAGGTCATCAGATTTCAGTAAAGATTTTAAACAAACTTTGTTGGAAACTCATTTGGGATATGTTTTGTGGAGTCACTGATCATTTTATACCACCGTAACATAAATTTTGACTTAAGGAGTTCGTTTTGAGTGGTGAAATCGGAAGTGAAAAAAAAATTTTTTACTAGGTCATCGAGTGTGATGTCAAATGAAAGCTTGTGAAAACACGAGTAAAAAATATATAATGTAATAGTGTGCGCAAGACACTTGTCTTCGTTTTACTTTTAAAAAATCGCGAAAAATCGCTGTCCCCTACCTTATCTCGAAAAGTACTGATCAAAAAATTTTGAAAAAATTCTGGAATATTCTCCACGGGGTATAGATTGAACGAAAATTATCACGAGTGCATTACCTTTAATAATTTATTTGGCATATAAAAAAAAAAAACAAAATTTCAAGTTTTCAGTAAAGATTGGAAACAAACTTTGTTGAAAACTTATTTGGGGTGTATTTTGTGAAGTCACTGATCATTTTATACCACCCTAACAAAAATTTCTATTTTAAAAACAATCAACGTACGGAACACTAATTGTGCAAGTTCAACTTGCACTTGACCGACTTTTTTTTTTCATTCGGAATGCCTTTACATCTGTGTGCATATCAAATATTAATTTGTTTTTTCCTTGAAGCCTTATATTCTTTATATTTAACTCACGAGTTAAATCTGTCAAAAATCCAAGGTCTATTAACCATTGAGGATCTGTAAGTTCTGGAACAGATTTCCCTTTTTCGATCATAAAAGTGTTAATTTCTTTTCTGAGGTCAAAAAATCTTTTCAGTACTGCACCTCTACTTAACCATATCACTTCAGAATAATACAGGACATCTCGGTGATCTGCTTTCATACCTGACAGAAATTGTTGAAATTGGCGATGTGTCAACCCATTTTTGCTGAGGTAGTTTACGGTGGATATCACGATGTCCATTACTTCTTTCCATGCAAGAACTTTGCAGTATAACGCTTCTTGGTGGACAATACAATGGAAAAATAATGGGATATCGCAACCTATCTCTGCCAGTTTAGTTTTAATTTTACCCACCAGGCCCTTGTTTTGTCCACTCATGTTTCTGCCTCCATCCTCCAATAATTCAGAATGATAAGACCATTATTTACAAAACATCCTTGGGCCGCAAGGAAGAGGCTTGCGGGCCGCATGCGGCCCGAGGACCGTGGCTTGCCGACCGTTGCTGTACATGATATAAACGTTAAACTGTAATTCAACTTAATCATTCCTCTCAATTCTCTTGTTCTCCTTTTAACTCAGTTAACTTTTAGGGTGTTGTTAAGTTAAATAAATGCTCCGACAGTATATCGACTTCTGTTTCGAGAAAATTATTTTCAGGTACTATTCACTATCCAACATTTTACGTTTTATATCCAACGTTTTCTTTTTCTGTTGCAGAACTATACAATATATATATATATATATATATATATATATATATATATATATATATATATATATATATATATATATATATATATATATATATATATTATATATATATATATATATATATATATATATATATATATATATATATATATATATATATAGAGTGTTATGAGATTCACTGCATATATTGGAACTGGCTCCTCTTTGTAGCAAGCCCCATTGCAGAAAAATAGCTGATCTCAATAATAAAAGGAAAAAATTGACCCTAAAGACATGATGACATGAATATTTTTTTCACGCCGCCACTGGTAAACCATACAGTTCTACAATACTGCCAAACGTTAAGCAGACGTAAGACCTACAGTGTTGTTTACATTTCAATATGCTTGTCCTAAACAAATTTAAAAAAAAAATCTTATAAAAATTGTTACCTTTTAAAATAATTACTTCGTGACACCAACAAATTAATACGTAACAATTTTAACACATGTATTTAAGAAATTTCATTTGCTTCATTGTAAAAATTTGATGTTACTTAATATAAAGCCGATAAAGGATTTCTTATCGGCGATGGCAGCTTTGTCGGAAGATTTTTATTAGTTCTCCGCTTGGCGGTGGCTAAATGAGAACGTCCTCTACTAAAACGTCAAACTCGCGTTTAGTTTGTTTATTTACAGAGAACGTTTACAAATTTTGAAATACATCTTGGGGTAACGTGAGGTAAAGATCAATGTATTGCAGGTTATTTTAAAGATAGACTAATATAGAGGTGCTAATTAAGAAATCTGTAGAAATTCTAGAATATAGCGGCAACTGTGGTAATTCGTGTCGTTCGGTATAGTTAGTTTAGTTATAAATATTATACGCACAACATAGGATAGTTTATATGCCGATACGTACATAACATTTTTAAACCTACTTTGTCTCTTCATTTTAACACTAAAAAATCTTACATTTCTTGCAAGAAATTCGTTTACCGTTTCAGTATTAATCTTGGAAACGTTAAGAGAAAAACCTTTTTCAAATTCTGTTTTTATCATGCTCAAACCTAAACAGCTGTTAGCATATGTTTGGCAACACAGGCCTGCGCCTGAGCTAGTTCGTACAATGGCTGTCTTTTAAGTGCGGGTTTGTTTGGCGGTAAAATTTGTGCCCTTTTTTTAATTTTTCAAAAAGTTCTCAATTTGAAAATGAGGCAAGCATTATAGTATAAATCCAATATTTATGATGGGACAATGCTAAGTTTATAAACGAATAGCAAACACTAATTATTTTTTTTTACCTTAGCAATTTTTTAAAGAATTAATAATGTGAAAAGCTTTATTCATCCTTAAGCACATCTTATCAGTATACTCACTCCATTTAGGACATGAATCGATATTCAGATCTAGGAAATTAATGGTCCTTTGAGGATATGGCCTCCCAAACTGGAAAACAAAATCCGAATTTAATTGTTATATCTTCCAAGCATACCGATTTTTACTAATTAATAATAAGTTTATTGGAATTACACCAATTAGAAAACAGTTGTTTATAACCATCGATATATCATCGGCTTACATGAGTTCTGTCCCTATGAAACATGTGTTCCAGAAGATGAAGAGGCTTAAAAACTATCTTGTGGAGTACCTAAATTCAAATCAAAATCTTCAGAAAAAGTTTTATTAACCTTAACGAAAATCTTTCGATTGGTTAAAAATGATTGTATCCAATTATTAAGCTTCGTGTTATACCGATGGTCGTAAATTCTTTGACCACAACACCATATCAAATGTCCGAAAAAGATTTTAAAAAAATGACCACTTTCTCCTTATTAACAACTTTAGAAGCAAACTGTACCAGACTTGTAGCCGCTAATTCTGTAGATAAAGCATTTCTAAAACCATGCTGACGTTAGTAAAAATTTTATTTTAATTTCAAAAAACCTATTAATCTATGGTAAATAATGTTCTCAATAATTTCGAAGGAAATATTTAAAATAAAAATTGATCTATAATTTTTTACGCTATCATTATACCTTTTTCGGAGAATAGGCACAACCATCACCTTTTTCAAACAACAATAGCAGCCTCTTTGTGCTAATAAAGATTAATTACTTTGTTTAAAATGAGATCCTCTATGTTGGATATAACAACATATTTTTTTCCTCGCTTCTCTTTTTGTTACTCTCAAAGCAAACGTCTTTTTCATATATTTCTCAACGCCATTTTTTAGTATTCCAGACTTATAAAATCACTTAAGTGTCTGTCTGTCCGCCTCTCCGTCTGCCGTCTATCCGTTTGTCTGTCTGTCTATCAGTCTGTCCGCCTGTCCGTCTGTCTGTCCGTCTGTCACACCCGATTTTCTCCGAAACTGTTTGACATAGGACATTGGAATTTGGAACTAATATAGGTATTGATAGTCTCATCAGAGCCCTGTAGTTTTGAACGTTAAATTTTGAGGAGGGAAATCAGAAGCGAAAAAAAACTTATCAGGTCATCGAGTGGCGTTTCAAATAAAAGCCTGTGAAAACACGAGTTCAAAAATATATATAATGTAATACATTATATTACGTTTCTTTGTATTATTTTTAAAAAATTGCGAAAAATCGCCGTCTTTGTATCTCGAAGAGAACTGATTTTTTGGAATATTCTCTACAGGTTGTGGATTGAACGAAAATTATCACGAGTGTATCACCTTTAGTAATTTATCTGATAATAAAAAAAAACAAAAATTTCAATCAGTTTTCAGTAAAGATCGGAAAAAAAAACTTTGTTGAAAACTCATTTGGGGTGTGTTTTGTGAAGTCACTGATCATTTCGTACCCCCATAACAAAAATTTTTATTTTAAAACCAATCAACTTACGGAACACTAATTGCGCAAGTCCGACTTGCACTTGGCCGGTTATTTTCCTTTCACTCGAGAAGATTTGTACTTTTTGAGCATATAAAAGAGTCGATCTACCAAATGCCGACTTACTCCGTTAAAGGATTAAGAAAGAAAATAATGATTTTTAAATATAACACAGTGGCGCATGTGGTATCCATTCAAAAATTTCTGGTTAAATCGTTACAATCAGATCTATTAATAGAATATTTGGCAACCCGTACAATCAAAGCGAAATTGTGGTTAACTTTATTAACGATAACGATTAATGTAGCAGATATAAATAAACTTTTACTACTTTTAATATAAATGTATCCTTTAACTAACATATTAAAAAAACCGGTCAAGTGCAAGTTGAACTTGCACAATTAGTGTTCCGTACGTTGATTGTTTTTAAAATAAAAATTTTTGTTAGGGTGGTATAAAGTGATCAGTGACTTCACAAAACACACCCCAAATGAATTTTCAACAAAGTTTGTTTCCAATCTTTACTGAAAACTGGTGACCTTGAAATTTTGTTTTTTTTTTTATACACCAAATAAATTATTAAAGGTAATGCACTCGTGATAATTTTCGTTCAATCTATACCCCGTGGAGAATATTCCAGAATTTTTTCAAAATTTTTTGATCAGTATTTTTCGAGATAAGGTAGGGGACAGCGATTTTTTAAAAGTAATACGAAGAAAAGTGTGCGCAAGTATTACATTATATATATATATATATATATATATATATATATATATATATATATATATATACATACATATATATATATATATATATATATATATATATATATATATATTTTACTCGTGTTTTCACGAGCTTTCATTTGACATCACACTCGATGACCTAGTAAAAAAAATTTTTTTTCACTTCCGATTTCACCCCTCAAAACGAACCTCTTAAGTCAAAATTTATGTTACGGTGGTATAAAATGATCAGTGACTTCACAAAACACACCCCAAATGAGTTTTCAACAAAGTTTGTGTCCAATCTTTACTGAAATCTGATGACCTTGAAATATTTGTTTTTTTTTTATACCATATAAATTATTAAAGGTAATGCACTCGTGATAATTTTCGTTCAATCTACACCCCGTGGAGAATATTCCAGAATTTTTTCGAAATTTTTTGATAAGTACTTTTCGAGATAAGGCCCGGGACAGCGATTTTTCGCGAATTTTTAAAAATAATACAAAGAAAAGTGCGCGCAAGTATAATATTATATATATATTTTTTACTCGTGTTTTCACAAGCTTTCATTTGACACCACACTCGATGACCTAGTAAAAAAATTTTTTTTTCACTTCCGACTTCACCCCCCAAAACTAACCCCTTAAGTCAAAATTTAATTCTCAAAACTACATGGCTCTGATGAGGCCATCAATTCCTATATTATTACCAAATTTCACCTTTCTATGTCAAACAGTTTCCGAGAAAATCGGGTGTGACAGACAGACAGACAGACAGACAGACAGACAGACAGACAGACAGACACCGAAGTGATCTTATAAGTGTTCCGTACGGAACACTAAAAAACTGACTCAAAATTTGTGGTTTAGTTTTTTAGAAGTATTTTTGTTTGTAGCAGTTGAATTTTATTTTAAAAATAAGGATTTAAAGTAAATAAAGTCCAGTTAAAAAAAGCACACAGTTAAGTAAATTTAACAAAATTGGAGGTTAAGTTTATAAAAAAATTTATAGTATGAAAATTTTCATTTTTAGACGATATTGCTGCTAGAAATCTGTAAAGAAAAGAAGACGTATTGAAAAATGATTTTAGGCTTAGTACATTTATTATGTTCTCAAATTTCAGAGAAAAATCTTACCATTAGCAGATAACTCCTTTACAAGATATACAACATAGAAATTTATACAAATTTAAGAACATTATATATAGTGTTATCTCTATACTGTATTAATATCCTCTGTTAATGCATAATTGCACATTTATTCAGGAATATTGCAATACAGCCTAATAATGAGAGATTCAGTTAAATATTTTGACAATATAATGATTTGATTTAATAAAATCAAACGGCTGTATGTCATAATAGACGCATAAAAAACTTTGGTACGACTTCAATTTCTGAATGTGGATATAAAGATACTGTGTGGAAGAGCATTTTGAAATAATGTTTAAGCTATTGCAAGAAATCTCAAATTTATGGTTAAAGTGAATTAAAATAAAATATTGAAATATTTCCAATCCAATGAAAAACTACAATTGTTCGAGCGTGCGAAAATTATTTTTATTTCAAAACCATTTTCCACAAGAAAAATATATCTACTATATATTAAACTAGCCGTGCCCGCGGCTCCGCTCGCGTGGACTTGATTCATTACTATCGTCACTGCTTATTCCTTATGTTACCTAAGGTAATAAAATATCTGCCATTATTTCCCCTTGTCTCCCATTATTTATCCTTCTCTCCCATTATCTCTACATAATTTCCAATATCTAGGCTTATCTCTGCTCATCTCCCATTATTTCTCCTTATCTCCCATTATTTCTCCTCATCTCCCATTATCTCACCATAATTCTCATTATCTAGACTTATCTCGACTTATCTCCCAATATTTGTCCTTATCTCCCATTATTTCTCCTTATCTCCCATTATCTTACCATAACTCCCATTATCTACACTTATCTCTGCTTATCTCCCATTATTTCTCCTTATCTCCCATTATTTATATTTATCTCCCATTATCTCACCTTATCTCCCGTTATCTAGGCTTATATCGAATTATTATGTATAAATTTATAAAAAAACACGTAAATCGGATAAGTGGTTCTCAAGTGATAAGCGCACTAACGGACAGACAAACAGACAGAGAGAGGTTGAATTTTATATGTATTATATTCTTTGCTACATGATATTGTTCCATATTTAATGCTTTAGGCAGTGTATTGCAAGAGAACGCGCTAGCGACAAACTTTTCTTCGACTGGATTCACTATTATCGTCATTGTTTATTCCTTATGTCACCTAACGTAATAAAATATATCCTATAAGCTGGACAGAGAACATATGTATGTTTAAAAAAAGCACGTAAATCGGATAAGTGGTTCTCTAGTGATAAGCGCACTAACGGACAGACAGACAGACAGAGATACGTTGCATTTTATATGTATTATAGATGTAATAAAATATATATCTATAACCCGGTCAGAGAACATATGTATGAATCACGTAAATCGGATAAGTGGTTCTCGAGGGATAAGCGCACTAACGGATAGATAGACAAACAGAGAGACGTTGCATTTTATATATTATTATATAATCTGGCCAAATAATATATGTACGAATTTAATAAAAGATACGTAAATCGGATAAGTGGTTCTCGCGTGATAAACGCACCAATGGACAGACAGAGAGACATTACATTTTATATATATTATAGATTATAGATATTCTCTGCTACATAATATTGTTCCATATTTAATGGTTTAGGCTGTGTATTGCAAGGGAACGCGCTAGCGGCAAACTTTTTTCCGACTTCATTCACTATTTTACGTTACTGCTCATTCCTTATGCTACCTATCGTAATAAAATTTTGCCTATAACCTGGCCAGAGAACATATGTATGTTTAAAAAAAAAAGTACGTAAATCGGATAAGTGGTTCTCCAGTGATAAGCGCACTAACGGACAGACAGACAGACAGACAGAGAGACGTTGCATTTTATATATATTATAGATAACCACTATAATGTAATAATGTAATGTCGAAACTATAAACTAAACAAAAATAATTTTAAAAATTGGTGCACAAAACACTCTGTAGTTTCTGGTTCTATGCTAACTAAAAGTGGAGAGCAACATCACTTATTTGGCATCTTCATAGATATTTTTTTAAGATAAATGTTTTCCGTAGACCCTAAAAATATTTAGAGTGCACTATGTTTTCGATATAATTGAAATTCTATATAATTTTATTACTAAAAATAACCGGTCAAGTGCAAGTTGAACTTGCGCAATTAGTGTTCCGTACGTTGATTGCTTTTAAAATAAAAAAATTTGGTTACAGAGGTATAAAATGATCAGTGACTTCACAAAATACACCCCAAATGAGTTTTCAACAAAGTTTGTTTCCAATCTTTACTGAAATCTGATGACCTTGAAAATTTTGTTTTTTTTTTATATACCATATAAATTATTAAAGGTAATGCACTCGTGATAATTTTCGTTCAATCTACACCCCGTGGAGAATATTCCAGAATTTTTTCGAAATTTTTTGATAAGTACTTTTCGAGATAAGGCCCGGGACAGCGATTTTTCGCGAATTTTTAAAAATAATACAAAGAAAAGTGCGCGCAAGTATAATATTATATATATATTTTTTACTCGTGTTTTCACAAGCTTTCATTTGACACCACACTCGATGACCTAGTAAAAAAATTTTTTTTTTCACTTCCGACTTCACCCCCCAAAACTAACCCCTTAAGTCAAAATTTAATTCTCAAATCTACATGGCTCTGATGAGGCCATCAATTCCTATATTTTTACAAAATTTCACCTTTTTATGTCAAATAGTTTCGGAGAAAATCGGGTGTGACAGACGGACAGACAGACAGACAGACAGACACCGAAGTGATCTTATAAGTGTTCCGTACGGAACACTAATAACATATTTACATACCTCTTTACATTAATTTTTATGATTTTCTAAAGAGCACCTAAAAAGTAAAGCTCAAGCACCTTTTTAGTGTTCCGTACGGAACACTTATAAGATCACTTCGGTGTCTGTCTGTCCGTCTGTCACACCCGATTTTCTCCGAAACTATTTGTCATAGAAAGTTGAAATTTGGTAATAATATAGGAATTGATGGCCTTATCAGAGCCATGTAGTTTTGAAAGTTAAATTTTGACTTAAGGGGTTAGTTTTGGGGGGTGAAATTGGAAGTGAAAAATAAACAAAAAAAGTGCTCTTTCATCAAGACAATGCACCGTGTCACAAGTCAGTTAGGATGGCAAAATTGCATGAATTGAAGTTCGAATTGATTCCTCATCTACCGTATTGTCCAGATTTGGCCTCCAGCAACTATTATCTATTAGCAGACCCCAAAAAAATGCTCGCGAGAAAGAGATTTAGCTCCAATGAAGAAGTTACCGCCGAAATTGAGGCCTATTTTGAAGGCAAAGACGAATCCTTCTACAAGAAAGGTATAGAAATGTTAGAAAAGCGTTGGACTGATTGAAATCGCTCTTAAAGGAGACTATATTGATGAATAAAGGCGAATTTTGTAAAAAATAAATGTGTTTTAAGTAGCTAGACCAAAAACTTTTCAGCCTACGTGTTATTTCTTCCTTATTTACAATAACGATAACAAAAATATGAGTTGTAAATATAAACCGAAGACATTGACATTTAACAATAAAAATAGAAAAACACCCTTTTCATTGATTGAGGTCATTGCCTTTACATAATTTCATCCAGGATTCAGGAAAAAGGAACACATTGTTAAGTGACACCTTAAACATATATGTTAAGATTAGATTAATAGATCTACTATGTTAATCGCTTCGTAACCAGATTAGTTCCTTGCAAAAACCTACATACATCCTAATAGGTATTTCCTTTCGAATGGCGCCAATAACCTCTAAGCATTTCAATAATATATACAAAATTGGTTATGCAATCGTAGATCGCAGAAACAATTCGGTTTGTCTCTGATCGCACGTCACTTCATTAGGCGTAGGTTAACGATTTAATCTGATTTTGAGTCCATGAAATACATAAAATACTACTAAATACTTGTTGAAGGTTTTAGAATCGATTTAATATTGTAATGTTTTTTTTATAAATAAATATGATGGAACGTTTTAATTAAGTCATATACATATAGAAGTTATTTATGTAATATATATATATATATATATATATATATATATATATATATATATATATATATATATATATATAAAATGCAACGTCTCTCTGTCTGTCTGTCTGTCTGTCCGTTAGTGACCTTATCACTGGAGAACCACTTATCCGATTTACGTACTTTTTTTTTAAAAACATACATATGTTCTCTGGCCAGGTTATAGGCTATATTTTATTACGATAGGTAGCATAAGGAATGAGCAGTGACGATAAAAGTGAATGAAGTCGGAAAAAAGTTTATCGCTAGCGCGTTCCCTTGCAATATACAGTCTAAACCATTAAATATGGAACAATATTATGTAGTAGAGAATATCTAGAATCTATAATATATATAAAATACAATGTCTCTCTGTCTGTCTGTCTGTCCACTGGTGCGTTTATCACGCGAGAACCACTTATCCGATTTACGTCTTTTTTTAAATTTATACATACAGTCCCTGGCCAAATTATTAGACGCACTGCAAGATTTCATGTAAAATATTAATTACCGAGTGATATTGTACCGTTTTATTATTTTAAATTGATTTGTTTTTTATTTTTATATTATCCAATCAATTACCTATTTATTTGACATAAATAAAACAGCATTAATTTAGAAAAGCATAAGTTTATTAAGTTTTAAAGAAAAGTGAAATTAATGTTAGTAAAAGTCAATATTTAGTTGAGCCACCTTTAGCCGCTATCAAAGCTTTAATTCTGCGCGGCATGCTATCAATGCAAGATTGTACTGTCGCCTGCATTTGAGGATGATGATTCCACACATGAATAATCTTTTCTAGGAGCTGGGTTTTGTTGGTAATCACATCTTTAGCCACTTCTCTTTTCATCAGCTCCCACACATTTTCAATGGGGTTCATATCAGGGCCAATCCCACAGAGGGATATTTTTTTCTGCCAAAAAAGCTTTAACAGACCGAGCAGTGTGGCAGGGAGCTCCATCTTGCATGAAAGTGAATGGTTCCCCCCATTTGGAAACCATTCTCTGAGCTGCGGAATCAACCGATTTTGTAATACTTCTTTGTACTGATCTTGCCTCATTATTCCTTTGACGACGTACAGACGTCCAGTGCCCTTGCGCTGATGACTGACCAAATCATCACTTTGGTGGGACGTTTAACCGTCGGGACGACACAATCAGGATGAAACTTTTCTCCATGACGACGACGCACATACTGAGCTTTATTCTGCAAAATTTCGAATGTGCTTTCGTCACTGAAGCAGACCTGTCAAAAATAGGAAAAATATATAAACTTCCATGTTTATTTTCTGCTTTATTTAACTGAAAATGATAATAATGTATCAATTATTGATTAAATTCCTGTATCTTACCGATCTCCAGAAGTCCACATCTTTGTCTTGCCATTGTTTGGCCCACTTCAGGCGCTTTGCTTTCATTGCAGCTGTTAACTTGGGCTTCCTGGCGGGGCGACAGGCCTTAAAATCTAATTCTTTCAATTTCTCCGAACAGTGCGTTCAGAAGCATTTACGCTAGCATCCTGAAGTTGTGATTTTATTACCTTTGTGGTAGCAAATCTGTTTTCTACACAAATTTTTCTTCAAACATCTCTCTGACCGTGGAGTGAAAATTGGTTTTCTTCTACCGCATCTTTTCTTTCTTTTCGGGCTTAATTCCTTCCCTGACTCAATTTTCTTTTTTTATGCGTCGTACACTAGCTCCAGAAACTTCCAATCTTAGTGATATTTCTCGGTTTGTAAATGTTTTCGCAATCACAAAGGGCCTTCACTTCAGCTTTTTTACGTGGTGAAAGATCGCCATAATGAAAATAGTCCAATTACTTTTTTAAAACACTGCATACAAAATAAACTAATAACTGAGTAGTATAAAACTGTTAAACAAACAATCACAGTCCATAAAGCCACAGAAACACGTCCGTACCTGACTCGATTCCGATCGCAACTGATACAGGTTTGTACTTATTTACGTTCATGTATCACTTTGTCAACACAGTGTTGCCATATGTTAAAAATAAATACAAATATGTAGTCTACAACAATTCTTTTAAATAAAAATCAATAATATTGTAGTTTAAATAAACCATTATTGCATAAAAACTCTTAAGAAACATAAAATTACTAAAAAAAAATACAGTGCGTCTAATAATTTGGCCCGGGACTGTATATTCTTTGGCCAGGTTATATAATAATAATAATAATAATAATCTATACCTATAATATAAACAAATTGCAACCTCTCTCTGTCTGTCTGTCTGTCCGTTAGTGCGTTTATCCCTCGAGAACCACTTATCCATTTACGTGATTGTTTAAATTCGTACATATGTTCTCTGACCAGGTTTTAGATATATATTTTATTACATCTATAATATATATAAAATGCAACGTCTCTCTGTCTGTCTGTCTGTCCGTTAGTGCGCCTATCACTGAAAAACCACTTATCCGATTTACGTACTTTTTTTTTTTTAAACATACTCTGGCCAGGTTATAGGCTATATTTTATTACGATAGGTACCATAAAGAATGAGCAGTGACGTAAAATAGTGAATGATGTCGCAAATAAGTTTGCCGTTAGCGCGTGCCTTTGCAATACACAGCCTAAACCAATAAATATGGAACAATATTATGTATCTGTATATGTATAATCTATAATATATATAAAATACAATGTCTTCTGTCTGTCTGTCCATTAGTGCGTTTATCACGCAGGAACCACTTATCAGATTTACCTGTCTTTTTTTAAATTCATGCATATATTCTTTGGCCAGGTTATATAATAATAAAAATAATCTATATCTATAATATATATAAAATGCAATGTTTGTCTGTCTGTCTGTCTGTCTGTCCGTTAATGCGCTTATCCCTCGAGAACCACTTATCCGATTTACGTGATTTTTTAAATTCATACATATGTTCTCGATCAGGTTATAGGTATATATTTTATTACATCTATAATATATATAAAATGCAACGTATTCTGTCTGTCTGTCTGTCTGTTAGTGCGGTTATCACTGGAGAATCACTTATCCATTTTCGTACTTTTTTTTTTTTTAAACATACATATCTTCTCCGGCCAGGTTATAGGCTATATTTTATTACGATAGGTAGCATAAGGCAATGAAATGAGTTACAAAGTTAGCCGCGTTCTCTTGCAATACACAGTCCAAACCATTAAATATGGAACAATATTATGTAGCAGAGAATATCTATAATATATATAAAAATGCAATGTCTCTCTGTCCGTCTGTCTGTCTGTCTGTCTGTCTGTCCGTCCGTTAGTGTTCTTATCACTGCAGAACTACTTATCCGATTTACGTGCTTTTTTTTAACCATACGTATGTTCTTTGGCCAGGTTATAGGCTACATTTTATTAGGTGACATAAGGAATAAGCAGTGACGATAATAGTGAATTAAGTCGGAGAAAAGTTTGCCGCTAGCGCGTTCTCTTGGAATACACTGCCTAAAGCATTAAATATGGAACAATATCATGTAGCAAAGAATACAATATATATAAAATGCAACATCTCTCTGTCTGTCTGTCTGTCCGTTATTGCGCTTATCACTCGAGAACCACTTATCCGATTTACCTGTTTTTATAAAATTTATACATATGTTCTATATAATTCGATATAAGCCTAGATAATGGGAGATAAGGTGAGATAATTGGAGATAAGGAGAAATAATGGGAGATAAGTCGAGATAAGCCTCGATAATGGGAGATAAGGTGAGATAATGGGAGATAAGTATAAATAATGGGAGATAAGGAGAGATAATGGGAGATAAGCAGAGATAAGTCTAAATAATGGGAGTTATGGTGAGATAATGGGAGATAAGGAGAAATAATGGGAGATAAGGAGAACTAATGGGAGATAAGGAGAAATAATGGGAGGGAGAAATAAGTCGAGATAAGCCTAGATAATGGGAAATAAGGTGAGATAATGGGAGATAAGGAGAAATAATGGGAGATAAGGAGAAATAATGGGAGATGAACAGAGATAAGCCTAGATAATGGAAATTATGTAGAGATAATGGGAAATAAGGAGAAATATTGGGAGATAAGGAGAAATAATGGAAGATATTTTATTACGTTGGGTAACATAAGGAATAAGCAGTGACGATATAGTGAATCAAGTCCACGCGAGCGGAGCCGCGGGCCCGGCTAGTATATATATATATATATATATATATATATATATCTATATATATATATATATATATATATATATACATATATATATATATATATATATATATATATATATATATATATATATATATATATATGTATATATATATATATATATATATATATATATATATATATATATATATATATATATAATCGTATATCCCTTCTACCATATGGTGTAGGTTATATATTTTTCTTTTTTTTCCCTCTCAATCTTCACGTATAAACTTCTCCCATCTGTCTCTATTCTTTCTTGTCTTAAATATACTTCCAACACTCCTATTCCAGGTCTGTCTAGGTCTTCCTTGCTTCTGTTTTCCCTGTATTCGGGCTTAATACATTTGTTTCACTTGTCTGTCATTCTCTACACATGTCCCCACCATCCTAACTGTCTTTGTTGTATATATTCCATAATTGCCTGTACTCCCAGCCTTCTCCTTATTTCTGTATTTCTTATTGTGTCTTTGCGTGTAAACTTCTTGTACTGCTCTCAGGTATTTCATTTCGACGCCTTGTACCTTGTTTTTCTGCCTGTCTGTTACGGTCCATGATTCGCATTCAGATTGTCCTATAAATTGCTTTGAACACTTTGATTTCGGTTTGTTTCGTCACTTCCTTCTTCCTAATGAATTTATTAATTATTGCATAGTAAAGTTTGTTCGTTTTGTCGATTTTTCATAAATTTCTTTGTCTTGTTTTCCAGTTTCGTCCATTATCACTCCCAAATACTTGTACTGTTCCACTTCTTGTATTTTATTCCCTTCTATGTAAATATTCGTTTGTTGGTTTTCCCATTGTCATTACTTTTGTTTTATCTATATTAATTTTCATACCTTTTTCTTCAAAGGCTTCATTTCAAATATCGAGGTTTCTTTGTAATTGTCTTTCATTTTCCGCCACTAGCACACTATCATTAGCAAAGCAGCTTCAGACCTTTCTATTCTTTTTAGCTTCCAGTATCCAATTATCATTTTTTTTCACTTTTATTTCGCATTTCTTGATTATTTCATCCATGTATACAGTGAACAATGTCTGGCTCAAGCCTCCTCCCTGCCTTAAACCTTCCTGTGTTGTTAATCCCCCCGACTTCGTATTGTTTTTTATTTCATACTGCACGTTCTTGCTGTATATTCCTTTTATGATTCTTATTGTCTTTTTGTTTATTCCTTTGTTTTCTAGGCTTTTCCATATTTTATTTTTCGGCACACTGTCAAATGCTTTTTCTAAGTCTATGAAAGCAAGGTGTAGACTTTTATTTTGTTTTGATCTTTTTGCGATAATCTGTTTCAGTATAAATATGTGGTCTTGTGTACTTCTTGCTAGTCTAAATTCACTTTGAGATTCCGATAGTTGTGATTCTATTCCTTTCTTTATCCTGTTATTAATGATGCTTTCATAAATGTTGACAATTATGTTCAGTATAGTAATTCCTCTGTAATTATTGCAATCCTTGTGATCTCCTTTTTTATAGATTGGTATAATAAACGATATTCCCCGATCAGCCGGAAATTTTTTTTTTCCCATGGATTATTAATTATTTCTAGCAATGCTGTTTTTAGTGTTCCGTACGGAACACTTATAAGATCACTTCGGTGTCTGTCTGTCTGTCTGTCTGTCTGTCTGTCTGTCTGTCACACCCGATTTTCTCCGAAACTATTTGACATAGAAAGGTGAAATTTGGTAATAATATAGGAATTGATGGCCTTATCAGAGCCATGTAGTTTTGAGAATTAAATTTTGACTTAAGGGATTAGTTTTGGGGGATGAAGTCGGAAGTGAAAAAAAATTTTTTTACTAGGTCATCGAGTGTGGTGTCAAATGAAAGATTGTATTATTTTTAAAAATTCGCGAAAAATCGCTGTCCCGGGCCTTATCTCGAAAAGTACTTATCAAAAAATTTCGAAAAAATTCTGGAATATTCTCCACGGGGTGTAGATTGAACGAAAATTATCACGAGTGCATTACCTTTAATAATTTATATGGTATATAAAAAAACAAAAATTTCAAGGTCATCAGATTTCAGTAAAGATTGGAAACAACTTTGTTGAAAACTCATTTGAGGTGTGTTTTGTGAAGTCACTGATCATTTTATACCACCGTAACATAAATTTTGACTGAAGGGGTTCGTTTTGAGGGGTGAAAATCGGAAGTGAAAAAAAATTTTTTTACTAGGTCATCGAGTGTGATGTCAAATGAAAGCTTGTGAAAACACGAGTAAAAAATATATATGTAATGTAATACTTGCGCACACTTTTCTTCGTATTACTTTTAAAAAATCGCTGTCCCCTACCTTATCTCGAAAAGTACTGATCAAAAAATTTTGAAAAAATTCTGGAATATTCTCCACGGGGTATAGATTGAACGAAAATTATCACGAGTCATTACCTTTAATAATTTATTTGGTATATAAAAAAAACAAAATTACAAGGTCACCAGTTTTCAGTAAAGATTGGAAACAAACTTTGTTGAAAACTCATTTGGGGTGTGTTTTGTGAAGTCACTGATCATTTTATACCACCCTTACAAAAATTTTTATTTTAAAAAACAATCAACGTACGGAACACTAATTGTGCAAGTTCAACTTGCACTTGACCGGTTTTTTTTTCTTTCTTCCCATGTATTTAATCATTTCAGACCTTATCCTATCGCTGCCTGAGACCTTCCCATTTTTCAATTTTTCTTATAACTTCTTCGAACTCTTTCTTTCTTTTTGTTCTGTATTTTTTATTTCTTCCATATTTTGTTTTTTCAATTCTCCATAAGTTGTAATCTCTTTTTCTTTATTATCTCGTAATAGTTCTTCCAAGTATTATTTTTCATCTTTTCATTATTGCTTTTTCTGTTGTTAGGATTTCTTGGTTTTTGTTTTTTACATATAATTGGGTTATAGGTTGCTCTTTCCTGAATGATTCAAGGACTCTTAAGTTTAGCTTTTGATTTTCTTTACTATTTTCTTCCATTTTATCTCCGAATTCTTTTCATGACTGTTCTTTTGCGTCTCTTACCAACTCTTTAACTCTATTCCTTTTTCTTTTATATAATTCATATTGTTCTGGTATTCTTGTTTTGAGATATTTTTTCCATTATTTCTTCTTCCCAATAATTTCTTCTTCGATATTACTATTCCACCAAGCTATTTATCTTTTACTGTTGTTTGTGTTGCCACACTCCGTATACTTTGGTAGCCCCGTCCAGGATTATATTCTTGAAAATGCTCCATTTTTCTTCTAAATTTGTATATTTTATATTTCTGTATCTTTTTTTCGAGTTTCTCATTAGTTATTTGTCGATATTTGATTATAATTTCCTCATTTTTTAGTTTATATGTCCTTATTTATTTCTATTTTCTTATTGTTGGGTTTTCATCTTTTGGAAACCTTTCTTTGATTATTCCTACTAGTAGGTAATCGGTATATATATATATATATATATATATATATATATATATAATATATATATATATATATATATATATATATATATATATATATATATATATATATATATATATATATATATATATATATATATATATATATATATATTATATATATATATATATATATATATATATATATATATATATATATATATATATATATATATATATATATAAATATATATATATATATATATATATATATATATATATAAATATATATATATATATATATATATATATATATATATATATATATATATATATATATATATATATA
>CM032456.1:21220686-21246358 GCA_019049505.1 Pachyrhynchus sulphureomaculatus
AGCTAATTTACACCGATTTAAAAGTAGTTAAAGTTATATGTATTCTAGCTTATTTTTTAAAATTACTTTTCTTCTCCGAGTTCTTGTATTTTACAAAAGTAACATAAACAGCATATAGCTATTATTTTGCCTTGGTAGCTTTTTCTAAGTAATTTTATAAAAACGCTAAAAAATATAAAATAAATTAAAGAAGCTAGGCTAGTAGCTTAGCTACTCAGTAGCTAGCTACTGCCTAGGCCTTATGTAAAAACTTATATTATTTTCTCATTAAGCAAGATAAAGTGTAGAAAAAAATCGAAAAAAACGGAAAAAAGTCAACGAAGCCAAAATTATCATCACTATAATATCACTATCACTAAATAAAATTTGTCCTAAGAAGAGTTTCTTTCTGGAAATAAAAATTCTTTGATTTTTTTTTATTTTTGAAGATTTATGATACGCTTACTATACTCGATATAAAACAAAATTTATCTACTCACAGGTGTACCTAATATATATGTTAATCACAACCAGCAAAAATCTTTAATTAATAGTGAGCATATGAGCATGTTCAACGTATACCTTAAATCTTGTACAAATACCACTGTGTATGTGTATAATTATATATATATATATATATATATATATATATATATATATATATATATATATATATATATACATATATATATATATATATATATATATATATATATATATATATATATATATATATATATATATGTAGATAATGTTACTTCGTAATTACCAAGCGTTTTGCAGAACTCGATTTGAAAGGATCTACCCACTTCCCTATGCAAATTCTCACATGATATTTATTTATTTTATTTAAATATTTACTTTTTTTAAAGCACTGTACGTTTATATTCATTATAACTTGTGCAAACACTGTTTTATTTTAAATATATTTTTTTTCTGCGTCATTTGGACTTATGTAGAAAAATTAGACGGTAATTTGTAAAGGCGTGTAACTATTAACAATGTCATTTGCGTTGCTAAAATATAAAGTAAAAATAACAAAACTGAATTTAGTATATAATTAAGTGTGCTAACTTCAAAGCCATGTGAATAATAACGATTTTTATCTGCCCACAACTTATACGTTTCTTGGAATTTAAGTAGTCAAATATATTTTTAGGAACCACATTCATAAAAAAAGTATTTTGGAGTTAAATATTTTAATTTTTAGTGTTCCGTACGGAACACTTATAAGATCACTTCGGTGTCTGTCCGTCCGTCTGACTGTCACATCCGATTTTCTCCGAAACTATTTGAGATAGAATATTGTAACTCGGTACTAATACAGGAATTTGAATTGATTCAGCCGATACTTGGTGGAAATCCATAACTAGAAGTTTTGCAAAAAGTAAAATACGTCAGAGATCTAGATTAAACTTCCTAGATGTAAGAGTCCAAAGAGGGCTTCATGTGGCAGCGACCACTACCTCGTGAAAGGAAAGATAACCTCACGAACAACACGGGAAAGCAAACTAGAAGATACAAGTACACAGCACACAAGTGAAACAACAATAAGATATAATACAGACAGCTTACAAAATGAAAGTATCAGAAATCTATACAAGAGTAGACTGGACCAAAGATACAACGGACGGGATTTGTTAATATAGAAGAAGAATATAAGTATATAAAGGAATGCCTACACGCAGCCGCACTGGAAGCATTAGGGTACCAAGAGAAAAGGAAAAAACAGCAAAAACCATATTGGTGGGATGAAGAAATTAAATACGAAATTGAAGAAAAAACGGAAAAGCTATCACAAATACTTAAGTTCAAAGAGCACAAACAGCAAAGTAAAATACAAAGAATCCCAAGCTAGAGTACGCAAAATGATTAGTGACAAAAAGAACAACCAATGGGAAAAGACATGCTCAAGACTCAACACTTACATAGGAGGAAGAAAAAGCACAGAAAGCTGGAGACTTCTTAAAAATATGAGAACAGAACGGAAAAGAGAAATCTTCTCACCAATAACACCAGAAAATGGAACCAATATTTTACAAATATAAGGATAACAACATCAGAAGTTAAAGAAGTATGTAAAACGCTAAAAAATGGTAGAGCTCCAGGACCAGGAAACATCTCAGGAGAGATAGTAAAATACGGAACTGAAAAGCTATTTAGCGCTTTGAGGAACTTATTCCAAAGATGCATTAACACATCAGAAGTACCTGAGGAATGGAAAATATCATACATATCAACAATTCATAAGAAAGGAGACAAAAATGATTGCGATAACTATAGGGAATAACGGTTACAGGATCTATTAGCAGAATATACGGAAAAATACTTAAAAATAGAATAGAAACGGAATACGCGGACGTAGAAGCTGAAGAACAGGCAGGCTTTAGAGCAGGAAGATCCACAATAGACCATCTCTTCTCACTGACACAAATCCTAGAAAAGAAAACCGCATTTGATCAGGAAGTCCATGTCTTGTTTGTTGATTTAAAAAAGGCCTACGACAGCGTGTCCCTAATGAGATTGTGGGAAACACTACAACAGGGTAATGTAAGCACCAAAATAATTAAAGCCGTAAAATCCTTATACCAAGACGCAAGAAGTAGTGCGAAAACCAAATATAGTATAACAACAGGGTTCCCGGTCACAAAGGGTCTCAAACAGGGCTGCTGTATATCCCCAACGCTATTTAAAATCTATTTGGAGAGTGCACTGAAGAACTGGAAAAGGAAATGCAGCAGTATGGGATTACCACTGGATGACGATACTACATTGTACACGCTATCATTCGCAGATGACCAGGTAGTAGTCGCTCAGGACATTCATGATATGGAATACATGACACGAAAACTTAGGGAGGAATATGAAAAATGGGGCCTAGAAGTCAATATTAAAAAGACCGAGTACATGTGCGTCGGAGGACAACAGCAGGACTTGAAACTCGCCACAGGACACACCATCAAACACTGTGCCAGTTATAAGTATTTGGGAACGAGAATATCTAGAGACGGAACACTGGAAGAAGCAATATTCGAGAGGAATATCCAAGGAAGAAAAGCGATTGCAATGCTTAATAGTATACTATGGGATAAAAACATAACCATTGAAAATAAGAAGAGAATTTACAACTCAATAGTGAAAAGTATAATAACTTACAGCTCCCAGGTGTGGCCATTAAAGGAAAGAACAGAAAAAATACTAAAAGCTACAGAAATGGATTTCCGGAGACGAGCAGCCAGAAAATCCAGAAAAGACCGCATACCAAATGACACGATAAGGCGAGCTTTAGAAATATAGTGGACGAAATCAGAACCCAACAGTTGGTATGGTACGGACATGTACAGAGAATGTCACAAGACCGACTACCTAAAAAGATTTTAAATTGGAATCCTCATGGAAAAAAAAAAGCGAGGAAGACCACGCCAAAGCTGGAGAGCAGGAATCAACAAGGAAGTACTAGAGAGAGATCTGGAGGACGAGGGATGGAGAAAGCGGGAGGAGTGGAAATTAGGCATCGGAAGACGGAAGACGTTATAAAACCGATTGATTTTCAATTTGTTTATTTCTAAAGATTCTAGGTAATTAAGTTTCAGGCCCTTTGTGCAAGTATGTAATATTTCAATGTTTGGGTTGAATTGGTGGTTATTTTCAATTAAATGATTTATGTAATTAGAGTTATTTTTTCTATTGATGTATGATGAAGCGTGTTCTTTTATTCTTTTTGAAAAACTTCTTCCTGTTTGACCTATATATGTTTTTGAGCGGATCAGAGTATACATATTAAATTGTATGGAAATTGCTCAAAAACATATATAGGTCAAACAGGAAGAAGTTTTTCAAAAAGAATAAAAGAACATGCTTCATCATACTTAAACAGAAAAAATAACTCTAATTACGCAAATCTTTTGAATGAAAATAACTACCAATTCAACCCAAATTTTGAAATATTACATATTTGCACAATGGGCCTGAAACTTAATTACCTAGGCTCTTTAGAAATAAACAAATTGAAAAATACAAATTCCTTAATAAATGAACAATTAGACTTAAATAATTCATCATTATTAAATCTATTTTAATTAAATTATTTTATTACCTACCATAAATTCTGAACCAACCATTTATTATAGCAATTTTATCCTCATTTTGTAACAAATCATCTGAAGAAGCTGTCGCACCGCGAAACATGTCATGGCTTAAAAAATAAAAAAATAGTGGAAATTTAAATAGTGTTTTACTTCTTGCAAAACTTCTAATACAGGAATTGGTGGCCTCATCAGAGCCGTATAATTTTGAAAGTCAAATTTTAACTTAAGGGGTTAATTTTGGGGGGTGAAATTGGAAATGAAAAAAAAAAATTACTAGGCCATCGAGTGAGGTATCAATCTTGTAAAAACACGAGTTCAAAAATATATATAATGTAATGGTTGCGCACACTTTATCTCGAAAGGTACTGATCAAAAAATTTGGAAAAAATCCTGGAATATTCTCCGGGGGGGTGTGAATTGAACTAAAATTATCATTACTGCATTACGTTTAATAATTTATTTGGTATATAAAAAAAAAAACAAAAATTTCAAGGTCTTCAGCTTTCAGTAAAGATCGGAAACAAACTTTGTTGAAAACTCATTTAGGGTATGTTTTGTGACGTCACTGATCATTTTATACCTCCGTAATAAAAGCAATTAACGTACGGAACACTAATTGCACAACTTCAACTTGCACTTGACCGGTTATTTTTATTTTTTCATTCAATAGTTTAATATCTTTGAGCTCATATTCGACGAATTAGAATGTAATTTTATTATTTGATAATAACTGTGAATAATATTGTATATTATATTAAGTTTCTGAAAAACGATTGGATTCGGCTCTGGGAATTTTTGACATATTTTAATTAGTCGATTACCAAGATAGATGACGATATATAGTGAAACAATAAATAGCTCGAATTTCCACCGTTACAGTGTAATGTAATTTGTCGTTACTAGTCTATTGGTATTTAAGAATGCCTTCATCTGCTGTAACAGTAATAAACTAAAAGCGAAATACAAATTTATAACATCCAATATTACATTTTAGGTTATCAGTAATTAATAGAAATATTAACCTTATTACTACAAAAATGAAAATGCGGCGTCTCTCTGTCCGTTAGTGCGCTTATCACTCGAGAACCACTTATCCGATTTACGTCTTTTTTTTTTTAATTCATACATTTGTTTTCTGACCAGGTTATCTATAATCTTCTATCTAGAATATATATAAAATGCAACTTCTCTCTATTTGCCTGTCTCTTTGCCTGTCTGTCCGTTAGTGCGCTTATCACTTGAGAACCACTTATCCGATTTACGTGTTTTTATAAATTTATACATATGTTCTATATACTCGTAATTCGATATAAGCCTAGATAATGGGAAATGAGGTGGGAGATAAGGTGAGATCATGGGAGATAAATATAAATAATGGGAGATAAGCAGAGATAAGTCTAGATAATGGGAGATAAGGAGAAATAATGGGAGATAAGGAGAAATATAGAGAGATAAGTCGAAATAAGCCTAGATAATGAGAGATGAGGTGAGATAATGAGAGATAAGGAGAAATAATGGGAGATACGGAGAAATAATGGGAGATGAGCAGAGATAAGCCTAGATAATGGAAATTATGTAGAGATAATGGGAGATAAGGAGAAATATTGAGAGATAAGGGGAAATAATGGGAGATATTTTATTACGTTGGGTAACATACGGAATAAGCAGTGACGATAGTGGTGAATCAAGTCCATGTGAGCGGAGCCGCGGGCCCGGCTAGTCGTCAAATAAAGCCTACATAAAGATTTTTCCTTTTCTGCAGCTTAGAGAAAGCGTTTCAAAATACTATATTGCCTCCATCATATGTAACTACGAATTTATAATGAAAAAAGAAACGCGCACAAACTTAAAGGAAAATATCTTAACAGTACCTGGATTTCCAAGGAATTAATTCATTAAATTAAGTTGTACGTTAAAGTGCAAAAATTTAGTTTGAAGTCAAAAACTTAAAAGACTTCAAATGACATCATTTTCTTTGATATTTAACTTACATTTATTTACTCTAATTGGAAGTAAGCTACCTCTGTGAGTACGAGAGGCTTTTAAAAAAATGTCCCCATTTCGCACACACTCTGTCTATGTAAAGTTTCTAATACCGATGATTGGATTCCTTTTCCGACATGTAGTTACAGTCTATCAAGTAAGAACGTATTCTTAAAAAAATGTGTTTCGAGAACATTTTTTGCCATTAATGATGAGATGAGACGATGAGATTTTCTGCATACTCTGCAAATTTTCCGAATCTCGCGAGGCAACTGAGTCAAATTCCTTAGAGTCTCTCCTCCAAGCTTTCTCTTTACAAGGGACCAAGTGTTTTCAATATGATTGGCGTCCAGCGATTGTGAGGGCCACTCTAATAGCTTATCGTGAGCTTAAACGAGCCGCCTCGCGACATGTTTTTTGCCCAGCAAAGGTTGCTTCAACGTGCTTCGGAATTTGACATCATGAGCACAAAGATGTTGTCAAATGGTCTCACAGGATACATTCAAAACCCATTTTCTTAATTTTGTCACTCTTTAACGCAGCGTCAATTTCAGGTCCCGTGAAAACAAAGATACGATTCGACTTTCGGAGTGAGTGCCTACCGAGCCACGTTTAGGAAAATCGTCGACATTTTTCGTCTCGTTAAAACGATCTACCCACTCCTTCATAAACGATACCGACTTTTTATATATTTAACGGCCGAGGAATGTGTCATTTTAGGCTCCTTTGAATGGAAACAAAGAAAGACTGCCTCGAACCGACACTCAAACAAGTGACTCATTTTGAATTTTACGTGAGTCGACGAAAGTTCGGAATCGACTGATATTCTTACTAAAATGCGTCGTAGACAAAGGTTCTCTCTACCGAGTTTTTGTAGAATCGTTAGAATCACATCTACCAAAAATGAATTATCGCGGACATGGTCTTACGTGACAGCCTGTATATGAGAACTGTCTTAAGTAATTGAATATCTGTTTTTCAAATCTGGTTTACCGTCTCACGTATTAATGCCTGATAGTTAATAAGCTAATAATTACAGGAATACTATTTATGTGTTTTTGATTCATCCTCTATATTCCTAACTTAGCAGCTGATATAGTAGATTTTAAAAAATTCCAGTATACAAGATGAATTAAAATGGAACAACTAGGTAGATAGAGATGGAAATACTAAAAGTCAGTTCTATTAAGTACTAGAATTTATATGATGTCTTTTGTATAGTACACATTACATTTATTATAGATATTTTATTGGTGTAGGTACTGATGGCCGCAATAAAGAATATCCGTATAACCTGGTAGATACCAGTGCTTAAAGAGTCCGTTTTTTTAGTGTTCCGTGCGGAACACTTATAAGATCACTTCGGTGTCTGTCTGTCTGTCACACCCGATTTTCTCCGAAACTATTTGACGTAGAAAGTTGAAATTTGGTAATAATATAGGAATTGATGGCCTCATCAGAGCTATGTAGTTTTAAGAGTTAAAATTTGACTTAAGGGGTTAGTTTTGGGGGGTAAAATCGGAAGTGAAAAAAAAAAATTTTTTACTAGGACATCGAGTGTGGTGTCAAATGAAAGCTTGTGAAAACACGAGTAAAAAATGTATATATAATGTACTACTTGCGCGCACTTTTATTTGTATTATGTTTAAAAAATCGCGAAAAATCGCTGTCCCGCGCCTTATCTCAAAAAGTACTTATCAAAAATACATATAATGTCTTACATGTGCACAGTTTTTGTATTATTTTTAAAAAATCTCGAAAAACCGCTGTCCCCCCTCTATCTCGAAAAAATACTGATCCAAATATTTTGAAAAAATTTTGGAATATTTTCCACGGGATGTAAATTGAACGAAAAATATCACGAGTACATTACCTTTAATATTTATCTGGTATATAAAAAAAAACAGTTTTCAGTAAAGATCGGAAACAAACTTTGTTGAAACTTATTTGGGGTGTGTTTTGTGGTCACTGATTATTTTATACCTCCGTAACAAAAATTTTTATTTCAGAAGCAATCAACATACGGAACACTAATTGCGCAAGTTCAACTTGACCGGTTTTTTTAGTGTTCCGTACGGAACAGTTATAAGAATACTTCGGTGTCTGTCCGTCTGTCTGTCCGTCTGTCTGTCCGTCTGTCTGTCCGTCTGTCCGTCTGTCTGTCCGTCTGTCTGTCCGTCTGTCACACCCGATTTGCTCCGAAACTATTTGTCATAGAAAGTTGAAATTTGGTAGTAACATAGGGATTGATGGCCTCATCAGAGCCGTGTAGTTTTTGAAAGTTAAATTTTGACTTAAGGGGTTAGTTTTGGGGGGTGAAATCGGAAGTGAAAAAAAAATTTTTTTACTAGGTAATCGAGTGTGGTGGCAAATGAAAGCTTGTGAAAACACAAGTAAAATATATATATATATATATATATATATATATATATATATATATATATATATATATATATATAATGTAATACTTGCGCGCACTTTTCTTTGTATTATTTTCAAAAAATCGCTGTCCACCCGCCTTATCTCGGAAAGTACTTATCAAAAAATTTTGAAAAAATTTTGGAATATTCTCCACGGGTGTAGATTGAACGAAAATTATCACGAGTACATTACCTTTAATGATTTTTCTGGTATTTAAAAAAAAACAAAAATTTCAAGGTCCTCAGATTTTAGTAAAGATTGGAAACAAACTTTGTTGAAAACTCATTTGGGGTGTGTTTTGTCAAGTCACTGATCATTTTACACTTCTGTATTAAAATTTTTTATTTTAAAAGCAATCAACGGACGGAACACTAATTGCGCAAGTTCAACTTGCACTTGACCGGTATTTTATAATCCAAGATCAAGTTTTTGGGGGACGGATTCTCAATTTGTCAAGTCTATTAAAAGTCCATAAAAAATATATGTTCGTATAGCCTGTCCCAAAATATAAGATCCTAATTTTTGCCGTTTTAAGTGGGCAATATAAAAATTCTGACCTTTCGTTTATGATAGGTTGCAGAGATGGACTTAAAATTTTGATTGATTAATGCAAATAAATAAAATTATAAGTGTTTTCGGAGATGTTTATTTAGAGATGCATCTAAAAACAAATGGATAAGAAGCACAAATATATAGCTTGAATGAATGGAGTTTACAAGTGGGAACATATTGTATAAATAAAAATATATTTTAACTTAAGCCTAATTCGGTTTCACTATCACTGTCATCAGCTGAGGTACTTATCAGTGGTTTTATATTATTTACATAAATATATGAATCTTCATCTTTAACAACGTGCTGAATGGAATTCTTCCAATTTTCACAAAGTATCTCATTTATAACTTTTTATACTAATTCAACCACTGACACACTTAAAGCAGAAGAAACATTTTGTTCCCTTATTTTTGATTTAACTGGATGCCAAATATGTTCAATTGGATTAAACACACAACAATACGGAGGAAGCCGGAAAACAGTGTGTCCCATTTTTTCAGCCATACATCACAAATGTATTTCTTTTTCAATTTATAGTCTTTCAAAACTTCCAAAAGATCACTTTTTTATAACTAAAGTCAAAATAAATGTCATTTTCTAAAATATATTCCTGTATTTCCGATTTGGTGTTGGCTGCATTAGGAACTTTATTTAGTAGTAACTGTTGTTTGGCTGCATTAGGAAGCTTATTTAATAGTAACTTTTAGTGGGAACTTGCATTGTCCATAACTATAACACTCTGTTCGGGAACATTTGGCAAAAGGGAATTTTGAAACCAATTCTCAAAAAGTTCTGCGGTCATGTCTTCGTGATAGTCCAAACTAGAATCTTTTATGTTTTTTGCAGATAATAGTAGACAATTTGAAACCCAGCCCTTTTCAGATCCAGCATGCAAAATGGTTATTCGTTTACCTTTATTTGAAGGTGCGTTAGTCGGATATTTTGTACTGCTGTCAATCCCCCCTTTTTGCACAGAGTCATGGGTATCGAACCATGTTTTGTCAAGGTAAATTACTGGCCAATTCTCTGATCGTTACTTTTTAATTTCTTGTAAATAAGTATGTCGCAAGATTCGTAATCTTTGTGACTCCATCGCTACTTGCCTTTTGTTGATTTTTCGGAACGTGAACCCCAGTCTTAAGAGAATTCTGTGAAGGGTTGATCCGTCACAATGTATATTGGTCCCGTCCTGCACCAGTCTTAATTTTATTTTGTCTAGTGTCGGCACCAACTGCTCTTCATACATAGAATATATTTTTTTCCTGATAACGTATTTTTCACAATCGTCTACATCAGAGGTTCCCAAATTTTTTTTTTCTCGTAGACCACTTTCAAAATTTTACTGGTTTTGGTGGACCCCCTGCTGCTACAGTTCTACCATATTCCCAAAACTCGTCAAAAAATATGAAGATTAGATCTAACGATGGAAATTTGCTTCGTGGCTGAGTTCCAACCCTAAATTCGGAGTGGTAAAAATAAAAAGAAAAATAATATATTTTCTTGTGTTCTATTTATTAAAATAATATGATTACAGACTTAATAGAATTAATATTAAACATTAATAACGTACCGTAACTTCAACAATGCAAACCAACAATTAAAAAATAGTCATAATTTTAATGGGAGGGATGTACTTGATGGATTGACAACAAATTATCAATATTTGGCTTCAGTTTTGTAAGGAATAACCGCAAATCTCCCCGTTCTGTGATGTTCAATCTGCTCCTTTTTTTGGTTAATAGGTTTGTAACTACACTAAAACTTTTTTCGACAAGGTATGACGAGCTATGAAAAGTTTTCTCGCCATTTCACACAGCCCAGGATATTTTTCGGGTATTTCTGCCTGCAGCCAAAATGTTTGATAGCCTTTTTTAAATTTCACCTTCAGCTCCTCATTGGTGCTAAGCTCGAGTAGCTCCTCTTATAATACCTCATTCGCCACTTCCGTTTCATCAAATGGATTTATAATCCATGGTGGTATTTCCATCGTCAGAATATCTTCAAATCTATTTTTGAAGTCATCATGCAGGGCATTTAAATGTTGAACGTATGTCTGAATATCCTCATCAATCATCATTCTTTTTTTTTTTTATGGGTCTAGCACACGTGCTGCAGGAGCGGCACGAGTGCGGAAAAAGCGATTCACGTTGTTCTTGAATCGCTGTAAATTGTACTCGGTGGGAAACACAGCGCTGGGCAAATTATTCCAAAGGGATGACGTTCTCCATATAAAAGATTGCTTGAAAAGCGTTGTACGCGGAGTAACAAGCTGAACCTCATACGGATGCGAAGCACCAGCGCGACGTGTATTTCTAACATGCACCGCTTTGGGAGGAATTAAGCGGGCTACATCCTTCGAACACTTTCCATGAAAATACTTGTAGAACAGACTCAAGTCGCCAACCGTTCTTCGATGTTCCAGCGAATCCCCAATCAGACCGCTCTTCTCTGAACAGAATCCAACAAATGCAGTGTATGTTTGGGAGCGGAGCCCCAAACGTGGGAGCAGTATTCCATAGTTGGTCGAATTTGGGCTTTGTAAAGAATTAACAGTTGTTGTGGGGTGTAAAGCTTTCTGGTTCTAAATAATATTCCCAACTTTTGAGAAGCTCTCCTTGCTATGCCTGCAACATGTTCATGCCAAGACATATTTGCTCCCAAACTAACCCCCAACAAATTGAGCGACGATGCTAGGGGAATGAAGTGCCCCGACATAACTATGTCGGGTTCAGCAACGTTAACTTTTTTAGAAAAAACTGCCGCTTGGGTTTTTGTAGCGTTAAATTCCACTTGGTTACTGTCACCCCAAGATTGAATTTCTTCCAGGTCTTTGTTAAGTTGAACGACCTCCTGCTGTCTGCGGATATTCGCCTGAGCAGCCGATGTCCGAGCGTTCAAGGTGAATGAAGAGACAAGCGTACTGTCATCTGCAAAGCTATAGATTGGATTCCCGGTCTTTTTCAGCAGATCGTTAATGTAAATGAGAAAGAGAGTAGGAGACAGTATGGAGCCCTGAGGAACACCGGCGTTGACAGTGAGGGTGTTAGAAAGAAATCCGTCGACTGCCACTCGTAAAGAACGCTCTCTGAGGAAACATGAGAGCCACAAACAGAACCTTTCAGACATACCATAAGAGCGTAACTTAGCCAACAGTCCATCGTGCCAAACACGGTCGAATGCCTTGGATATGTCAAGAGCAACCGCTCGAGATTCTCCAAAGTGTTCAATTGCGTTGTTCCAAACATGTGTTACATAAGTCAGAAGATCTCCTGTTGATCTATGTTTACGAAAACCATATTGGTGATCGCTAATAATATTGAATCGTTCAAGATATTTTAGAAGATGCTCATTGATAACCTTTTCCATGACTTTCGATATTATTGAAAGCAGTGCAACTAGTCGGTAGTTATTTGGCAAGGTCTTCTTACCTTTTTTAGGTATCGGCTGAACCGTGGCACATTTCCAGCAGGACGGAAATATTCCCTTTCTGTAGGATAGGTTAAAAAGTCTACAGAAAACTGGTGTTAGTTCCCTTGCACAGTTTTTGAGAACTATGACAGGTATTCCGTCAGCGCCAGAAGCCTTCTTAGTGTCTAGCTTCATTAAAATACGCTTTATGATGCGCTGTCTGAAGACAACATCGGGCATCCTTGACTGCAATATGGGAATAGTAGGTGGTGTTTTTCCTTGGAAATCGACAGCAGAATGTGAAGCAAAGAGTTCAGCCAACAAGTTCGCTCTCTCAACAGGTGTGGTTGCAATGGAATTATCTGGCCGTGTGAGTGGTGGTATGGTGGATTTGGTAAAATTTTGACTGCCTTAGCGACTGCCCAAAAGGACCTGGAATTGTTGGGACAAGCGAGAAGTTTGTTTCTAATTCGTCGATTGTGTGCCTCCTTGGTTTCGTAGATAATTCCCTTGCATCTGTTCCGGGCATGAACAAAGATGATACGATTTACGGTGTTAGGATTTTCACGCCATTGTCGGTAGGCAATATGTTTAGAAGCAACAGCTTCTTTCCATTTTCGGTCGAACCAAGGCTTGCCGTTGGAGGAGCATTTCTTCGAAAAAGGGATGTAAGCTTCCATACCAGCCAAAATAACATCGGAGACCTCCCTGGCGCAGTCAGATGGGTTATCGGATCGAAAACAAACGTCCATCCAAGGGAAAGTTCGAAAGTATTCCATGAGATCTTCCCATTTAGCAGATTTGTAGTGCCAAATCTTGCGCGACCTAGGCGCCTCTCTGTCACTGATTGGCAGGATACTCAATGTCGAAAGCAGTTTGTGGTCGGAAGAACCTAACGGCGGATTTACGGTGACCGTGTAAATCTCCGGATTGGTGGTTAAAAACAGATCAAGAAGACTGGCGAACTCCCCGTCTCGATCAGGGATCCGTGTTGGTTCGTCAATAAGCTGAGTTAAGCCATAACTGATTGAGAATGATTCAGCTTCACGACCTTGTTCGTCGGTAGTATTTGAATATTTAAGCCAGTTGATATTGTGGACATTAAAGTCGCCCAGGATGGCAATTTCGGCACTTGGATAGTTACTTTGTAAATGATCGATGGTGTCTGCAAGAGAAGCGAAAAGTGTTCGAAAATTGGTATCACTTGTTGGTCGATACAGTATACAGATGAACCTTGTGGTTTGTTGAGTCATTATTTTTAACCACATAACATCAAGTTTGGGGGCTCCAGAGCTTCTTCTCGTTGACAAGAGAGGTCGCTTCTGACAAAAAGAGAGATTGCACGCCTAAATCGGGAATAGAAGTCGTACCCAGGATAAAGATAGTTGACCATGCGGGTCGATGGACTGACCTTGGTTTCACATAGAGCGAGTACATGAGGTTTATTTGATTGCAGGTGTTGATGCACTGAATTTATGTTCGAGTTTATACCTCGTATGTTGCAAAAATCTATCTTAAAATTATGATGTCTGCAAGTCGACGCCTCCGAACAAGCCCCCACCCGGAGATCCGAACGGGGGGCCATTCTACCTCCGGAACTTCTTGCATCCAGGCGCCTCATCATGCTCTTTGGTCCCACAGTAGTTAATGTGGAATTTTCCTGTTCTGTCACATGTTTATCTTTGCCTTCTTTGGCTTTGATCCAGGGTGTGTTATTATTGGGTAGTTTGGGTTCTGACCAGATACTTTTCCAATGATCTGTGAGTTCTTGATTGTTTGGTGGTTCGGTCACTGCTGTCTGTTTGCTGTGCATAGTTTTCCGGTAGAAATGTGTTTGGCTTCTTCGGAAGAGGTTGTTGGTATCATTCCTCTCGTTTGGTTCTTTGTATCTACGGAGTCTTGCGGCATATACGGATAATTTTTGTTTCAGAGTATCCAGGATTTCTGGCAGTGTTCTGTTGGGAGACCCGGACTTGATCTTGTTTATACTCTGTGTGACTCGTTTGGACACGTTCCCGTTGATAAACTGGGTAAGGTGTCCTAGATATCTCCTGATGTTGTTGATTTTGTTTTCTATTCTTATTTGCCGTTTGAATTTTGGTTTTGTGCTGTTGGGATTTCTTTGCCGTTGCGGGAGTTTTTGATTAAATACTTCGTCGGTTGCGTTTGGGATTGATGGTGGTGGGTCTAGGCGGCGAGTAAGTCCCTACTCAGTGGTTTCAAGCAACGCATGGTGTGTTCGTTTGTTCCTGTAGTATAACTCATGCGTTGCCTTGATTTTCCCGCCTTGGTGGGTGTCGGCTCACTCGCCGGCACAACACTTTTGGCAGGTCCATTGTCAGTTGCCCGGTCTTCATCGTTTTGGTTGAGCTGCCATTTCCCGCGACGTCCTCGACCGTTACGTCGCTCGCCCGATGCTTCTTTTATTGGTCTACTGTTGTTTGGGATGTTTTTAGTGTTTTGTGGTGTCAGAAGCTCAAAGTGTCCTGACATTGGGTTGCCTGTTAGTAGAAGGTAAATAGTTTCGGTGTGTTTTCTTGTGCTTATTATTGTTGGCTTGTCCCTAAAAGTTATTTTTGTATCTCTTGTTCTTCGTTGTTTTGAAAAGATATGAAAGTTGCTATTCTGGGTTTCCGAGAGAGCAAGTATCTCTAGGCTCGTTCCATAGGTGCCATTTTTCCTCATATAGTTATAGTAGTTATTGAAGTCTTTCATATCGTCGTCCTCAATTAATGAAAATGTGTTAAGTTCCGACCAGTTTTGTTGTATATATCTTAGAGCAGCCTCTCGGAGTCTTTCATGATGGTTTTGGTGGCCATATAAGTGTAAGCTAACTGCACGGAAAAGGCAATTTCCATCACCTACAATGTCGGATCTGGTAAAACTATCGGGAGTAGTTTCAGCTGAGGCGGTTGGTTGGATCGTTTGTCGTTGTTGTTGTTGTGGTGGTGCTGTAGCTGTTTGTACGACAGGGGTCCGCCTCCTCAACACCCTGCCATTATCACTAGTATAATTATTATTATTTCACATAGTGTTCCCACGAGTATCCTAGGAAAGAATGGTCGACTGCGGCAGAGCCTGGATGCCACAGCAAGGCTACTTACTCCCGGAGGGCGCCCGGTATCTGCCTGTGACAAGTTTGGAAACTGGGAGAATTCGCGGCGACTAATATTTTGCTTCATAAATTTCAATTTTCCAAGAAAAGCCGAAATTACACCCTTTGTTTTTATTAAATTTAGGCTGTCCCCTTGTAACTGCAAGTTAATGTCATTAAATTTTTTGAACAAATCTGTCAAATACGCGATGTCTGCTTTCAATTTGATCAGGTTTTCTTTTAAATCTGGATCTTTACTCTAAAACTGATTCAAAAAGTGAGTAAAATCTTGTTAAACATGCACCTTTCGACAACCAGAGTACTTCAGTATGTAAGAGCAATCGTTGGAAGTCTTCATCATTTTCGTCGCACAATTATGCAAATAAACGGGTATTCAACGCATTGCTTCTTATTTTGTTAATTGTTTTAATCACAAATTGAAGCGATTGGTGCAATCTATCACTCAAATTTTTCGCTACCAGGTGTTGTCGGTGGATGACACAGTGAATTGCAGTTACTCCTGGTATAATCCTTTTAAGATGGCTTATAAAACCACGATATCGCTCGAAGATGGCAGGAGCTCCATCTGCTGCCACCGAAATAATGTTTTTAAATGGAATCGATTTTTCCTTAAAAAAATCACTCAGGTCATTAAATATTGATTCGCCTTTAGTGTCCGTCTCCAAAGTTTTCGCGAATAGCAGCTCTTCATGGATTTCTTCGTCCATAACAAATCGAACATATGCCAATAATAATGCTTCATTACCAGGTACAGTTGACTCGTCCAGTTGAATAGAAAAATGAGTTGTTTGCAGATAATTACACAAAAAGCTTTCAACAGTTTTTAAAACCTCTTCAACAGCGGGTAAAATTAACTGTTCTCCGATGGTGTGCGGTTTTCCAGATTTCGCTATAAGCAATGAGATATTGTAAGATGCCTGCAAGCCATCATCGTTACTTTGAGACGTTGAGGCGAACATACTGTGCATGGCGGGTCTCTTTTCATATTTTTCCTTCAATGTTTGAAAATATTTTAAATCTTTACGTATTTTATCAGGATAAAACCTTCTTAGATGATCTTCGAGCTTCGATGGTTTCATATAGTCATTGCTCAAAACTTTGTTGCATAAAAGGCATATGGGCAATCGATTGTCTGCCTTTGATGGAAGAAAACCAAATTTCAAATAATCAACACTGTACTGTCGACATTTCTTCGTAGATTCAGCCATGTTTCGTATCAGTTACCTACCTGTAAAGAAAAAAATGTTTGTTTTAGTAATCATAAGGCGACTTTAACAGGATATGGCTATTTTAACAGAATAAAATAGGTTTAATTAATTATTCCAATGAAAAAACCAAAATGCCGGCGGCAAAACTGATTTTAATTATTAAAAGCAATAAACTGCTAAGACCCATCTAGAGGTTTTCACAAAACGGCTGAACCTATTTTAATGTAATATAAAATATTTTTTGATTAATTATATTTTGATACATTTCTGTAAATTCGAGAGAAAATACTTTTAAAGAATATCATATCAAAACTCCGCGATTTTAATGATTTATTTATTACTTTGATGTACGTTACGAGTGGTACATAAGACACGTACAATTTATGAAAATATTTTTAGTCATTTAGTATTAGGAACTACGAGGGTACTGAAATATGTACAAACATGCAGGTCAATCATATATCTCTCCTTTAGTGAATCACCACAGTCGGGTAAATAAATAATTTTATAATAAAAAGTACTAAAAGTTCAATCTTTCTCGGCTTTCTGTTCTTTTATAGAAGTATCGAATAATAAACATAACAAATATAATATTATTATTACAATATAAAATAAAAGTATGAATAATAACTAGGCAGGTACTTACTTTTTCCGGTTTTGGCAAACATTGACATCGATTCACTCACACTTTTCTTTTCAAAATTCCGGAAACAAATGAGTAACGTTAGTCCTTGGCATTCGTATTTATATTGGTGAAGAATCAAACAAGTTCATGCAAGATTGCAAGCACAGCACAAGTCGTATTTCGTCCCTTTGCATGTCTGAACGGGTTGCGTTGTGGCCGGGCGGCGCTTTGCAAGTCTCGACAAGCGTTGTACTGAATATCGAATATGCAAGTTTTTACAAGTAACAGCGGCTGACCTTCTTAAAATACACTACTCAAAAAAATTAAGGGAGGTTTTAAAACAAGGAAATTAATGCTAAATAAACAGGCTATCTGATCCATATGCCGGCCTAACTGAAAAAATTTTTTTCAAGCCCTTGGACCAAAAAAAAAAGCAAAATATTTGCAATATTATTTTTTCGTGCTATCTGTTAGGATTGCATGAGAACCGTAGCTCCTAAAAAATTTTAGCCAAAAAATCTGAAAATTAGAATCTTAAAGCTTCAAAACGCTTTTTTTTAAAGTCTCAATACGACCATTTTTCACCGAAATGCAGCCTGTCAAAAATCACCGAAAAATTTGGAATTTTTTTGCTCCCTTAATTTTTTTGAGTAGTGTATTATCTGCCTACATTGATAGGTAAAGCCAAGCCAACATTTTTGTTCTTTACTATCGAAACCAGACAAATTTTCGTGGACCCCCCACTTACAACTTGTGAACCCCCATTTTTTTTCACGCCAACGTAGACCCCCGTCGAATCTCCCGTGGACCCCTGGGGGTCCACCTGAACCACTTTGGGAATCACTGGTCTACATGATGCATTTGAAAATCTTTCTATTTTTCCTGTTCCTGAGTGATGGTTTTCCTACAATACCCTTAATCGTAGAAATTGGAGTTTTTGTTAGTTTACTGATTTCTTGCAAAGCACTTTGTTTATTCAAATTTCTTTTTACCAAACTGTCGTAAACATTTTTCACTATTTGTTTAGCGTCAAGTGATAAATGTTTTCTCCTGCGATAGTCACTATTGCAATTTTCCCACGGACGCCACATACTTAAAATAGAACCGTTACGTTGTAAGTAAACTAAAAATAAAAATAATAAAAATTATCTTTTGAATCCTAATGGGGACCGGTGGTCATTAGGCCTATATTATCAAATATTAAAGGGCTCCAAACCGGATTGCCAGGTAGTAAATATATAGGTAAAAATAGACCCAATATGACTGCAGGTGCAAGGGAGGGCGGTATACAAAGCAGGAAAAATAAAAATACCTTTATCGTAATACCTGAGAACTATGCATAAAACCTTAATAGGGTCGTTTATTGCCCCATTGAAAAAGCAAAAAGGCAGGCTCTTATATCTTGGGGTTTACTATACAAAAAAGTACTATAACTACGAAAAATTGTAATTATTTCTGAGTCATTACTTTGGTATTCCTTTAGTATTTTATTTTCTCCAATCTAAATTAAAAGAACGGCATACTATATTATATGCTGTACATTTTTTTTATCCATTGTTTGTATTAAACGGAATTTATGGTAGAATGACATGTAAAAAAGATATTGGGAATTCCAAATCCCAAATGAATATGAAATGCTATGGTCCAGTACTCTTTAAATAAATAATTCTTATTCATATTTAGTTCCAATGGCTATATTAAAAAACTTTATTAGCAGTATCCGGCTTTTGTATATAAAAAAATCCCAGTCTATAATTTTTCAATTATATTTCGGAATGTCTGTACATTCTATTGTTCTTTTATTGACTAGTCATCGGTCATTTAGTAAAAAAAAAAAATAAATACGAATAAAGTTTTATAGAAACCGGAATATCAATCAGTAAAAACTAAATCGAAAAAATTAACGATTACTTTATGTAATCGTTTAAATTTTTTACCTTTTCTTTAGAACGAGTCTTTTTTGGAACAAAACACCGTATAATCATTTTAGAAGTTAGTTCAGAATAACTATATATTTTTAGTGTTCCGTACGGAACACTTATAAGATCACTTCGGTGCCTGTCTGTCCATCTGTCTGTCTGTCCGTCTGTCACACCCGATTTTCTCCGAAACTATTTGTCATAGAAAGTTGAAATTTGGTAATAATATAGGAATTGATGGCGTCATCAGAGCCATGTAGTTTAGAAAGTTAAATTTTGACTTAAGGGGTTAGTTTTGGGGGGTGAAATCGGAAGTGAAAACACGAGTAATATATATATATATATATATATATATATATATATATATATATATATATATATATATATATATATATATATATATATATATATTTATAATAATAGTGAAAAGTGTTCATCAGTCGATTTTGCTGCCTCTGATCCACATCTTCAATCTGATCCTCACCACTGCAAGAATTCCACCACAGTTTAAACATACAATAATAACCCCTATATATAAAAAAAGGAAGCAAGACTGATATTTCCAATTACCGTCCAATTAGTGTGATATCAGCCTATGGTAAACTATTTGAAAAATGCCTTAAAAAAAGATTATATGATTATCTAACGTCCAAAAATATCATAAACAAAAAGCAGTTTGGTTTCATGCAGGGAGTTAGCACTGGCGATGCAATGTCTGAACTGGTCAGCCATATTAAGGCCTCTCTGGATGAGGATAAAAAAGTAAGTTGGGAATGTGGAATCTTTGGCACAATGACACTACTCAGTATATATCACCACTACACCAAACACTTTATTTTTGCACTCGACGCGCGTTTCGCTAACCATGTTAGCTTCATCAGGAGCGATGATTGACTGGTCAATCATCGCTCCTGATGAAGCTAACATGGTTAGCGAAACGCGCGTCGAGTGCAAAAATAAAGTGTTTGGTGTAGTGGTGATATATACTGAGTAGGATAAAAAGTGTATTGCAGTTTTCCTGGACCTAGCCAAAGCTTTTGACACCATACCTCACTCTGGCCTTCTTGATGTTTTGGAGCGTTGTGGTGTCAGAGGCTCGGTTTTAAACATCTTTAGAAATTACTTAGAGAAAAGAAAGTTGTGAAGATCGGAAAAGTACTGAGTGAACCACTAACTGTGTAGATTGGAGTACCACAAGGCACTGTCCTTGGTCCTCTTCTCTTTATCTGCTATATAAACTCTTTACTAAGCCTAAACATAGAAGGAGTTTCAATATCATATGCTGATGATACAGTTCTTGTTTTCAGAGAAAAGACATGGGATGCTGTAAAAATGGCAGTTGGTAGGGGCGTGGGCATTGTTGGGGCCTGGCTTGATTTGATGAAATTAACCTTAAATCTTTCTAAGACGGTATACATTGCTTTCTCTCTGACTGAGGCAAATCGACCGAACTTTGCTTGTATACAGGTAAACGATATGAACATGGTCATAAAAGAAATCACACACACAAAATATCTTGGAATTACGATTGATAAACATCTCAGATGGACTGAACATGTCCAAGATTTATCTAATAAACTGAGAAGACTCATATATAAGTTTTACCTAATAAGAAAAATACTACCCCTCAAAGTACGGGTTACTGTCTATAAGGCATTGGTCGAGTCACTGTTAAGATATGGCATCATTGTGTGGGGTGGACTTTATAATAATGCACTGAGTCAACTGAGCTTGATACAAAACTATATTGTTAGAGTAATTTTCTTTCGTGATAGACTTTTTCCAACCAAGAGATTATATAATGAAAATATAACGAATATAAGAAATTTATATCTTTTAAAACATTTCTCTATTTTGCTATAGAAATGAAAAAAAAAATTGTGAATCATCAATATAGAACTAGAAACAGAGAAAATGCGATATTAGTTGTACCCTTTAGAAAATATGACCGAAACCAGAGGTCTTTGTCAGTTTTGGGACCTAAGGTTTTCAATAAGTTGCCACAGAATATCAGAAATATAAATAATTATAAACTGTTTGAAAAAAAATGTAAACTGTTCATTACAGAAAATTCTGAACTATTATGTGGATTGTTATAATTCATAACTGCGATTATCTGCATGTTTATATGTATGTTTTTTCTTTTTCTTAATTTTCTCATGTATTAATTATTATCTTTATCTTCTACAAATCTTAGCATAATTTAAATTGTATTTTAGCCCTGCGCATACAGGTGTCTCTATACACCTAGGCGCACCTTGTTTACTATTAGCTTGGTTCTAGGTTTAAATATATTATGTACTGGAAATATTACTATTGTACTGTGAAATGAATAAATAAATAAATATAATGTAATGTAAATGCGCGCACTTTTCTTTGTATTATTTTTAAAAAATCGTGAAAAATCGCTGGCCACCGTCCTTATCTCGAAAAGTACTGATCAAAAAATTTTGAAAAAATTCTGGAATATTCTCCACGGGGTTTAGATTGAACGAAAATTATCACGAGTGCATTACCTGTAATAATTTATCTGGTATATAAAAGAAACAGAAATTTCAAGGTCATCAATTTTCAGTAAAGATTGGAAATAAATTTTATTGAAAACTCATTTGAGATGTGTTTTGTGAAGTCACTGATCATTTTATACTTCCGTTACAACATTTTTTATTTTAAAAGTAATCAACGGACGGGACACATTATTTGCGCAAGTTCAACTTGCACTTGACTGGTTATTTTTTATTTTAAAGCAGTCAACGGACGGAACACTAATTGTGCAAGTTCAGCTTGCACTTGATCGGTTATTTTCCATTGAAGGCTTTTATTTATACCACTGCTAAGTTCTGACTTAATGTCTTATACATATTTCAGCTTTTTTCTTTATTTCCCATCCAGTGAATTCCGTTTTCAATTGACTATTTCAATTTTTCTTTTATACAACACGTTTTATTAACCTTTTTTATTTGGTAATTTTTATATTTTATTTACAATCCTTATAGGTATCTGTTATCTCTGCGTTTTCTATTTATCTCTTTAGTCTCTTTTTTAGGTTTCCTCGTCCTTTATTAACATGTAGAATTTCATCTATTACTTACACATTCTTTTTTTCGTTTAAAGGTTACACAGCCCCACAAAAAAAAAGTGGGGTATACTTTTGATGCGATATATCAGATCCGTAGTATTTTTGCCAGCTGATCACGAATCTGACGTCAGAATATCGCCATCGCATCTCAATTTTTTTCTAACCTCAAAAAAATAGGTAAAAATTAGTAAAAATTAAGAAAAATATACTCCTAAAAAATTGATTCAAGCTTTTTCATGAATCCAAAGATGTATTAATATGTATTCGGACACGCTAAGCTAATATTCATCGGTTGGATTGAGCCATACAGTTCTGTTTTCTTTCTAACCTCAATAAATCAGACAGATATAGTGCTTCTCGAATGCAAAAAAACGAATTTAAATTAAAATTAAACCGATCCTTACCAAATTTGGTACACGGGGGTTTTTTGGGTCGCTGATCACGAATCTGAGGTTGGATTTGCAAAATTCAAGATAGCAGATGTTTTCGCGCCATTTTGAACGCCGAGAAAATTCATCGGTCGATTTTTATTCTTCTTCCTGCATCCAGGGCACCTCCACGTGGTGACGGTGGGCAACGGTGTTACTCCACTAGCCGGCAGAGTCCCTGGATAACGGCTTAGATGCCGTCATGGCAGGTAGAAGAAAGAGAATTACGATGCAGGGACTCGGAAACCCAGTATCGGCGGTTGGTCAGGGTGGGAAAGCGGGCCCGCAGCCGTCGTCATCCAGCGACCGTAGCTCTTCATGTGTGGGTGACTTGGGTCATGTAGAGTATAATGCTACAAGAAAACGGTCTCACGGTACAAGGACTTTTCATAGGTGCGATAAAAACAGTGATTCATTTTGTTATATTTGCTGTCAACACGTATTGAGTAAAATGGGGTCGCCGATAACGGATAAGATTAAAACCTTATATAAGGATTGTTTTAACATTGAAATACAGCACCCGGATACAGATTGGGTTCCCCACATCATTTGCAGTTCTTGCAAAATAATGTTGTACATCAATAAGAAGGCGATTAAATATTCCAGACCAGCAATATGGAATAGACTATACAGTGAAAATGATTGCTACTTTTGTATGAATGTTGTATCTAGGCATAACCGAAAAAATAAAAGCACTATTATAACGATGTTTCGACAGTAACAAGACCAACTAAACTAATTCCGCCTCCTGAACCACTTGATGCTGATGTTATGGAAACAAATGATTTCACCTTATCAGTTCATGCCGAAAACATTGAGACTGTCGAAAAAGATTCAAACACTGTTACTAATGAATGTTCTAGTGACAACCTATCATATACTAGTGACACAGATAAAGAATTTCTACCATACAACCGTAAACTAGAACCAATACTCGTATCACAGTCAGAACTTAGTGATCTAGTCAGAGATTTAGGCTTATCCAAAGATGGTTCAGAGCATCTTGCTTCCTTTTTAAAGAAAAGACATTTACTTAAACCAGAAGCTACGATTTCTTATTATAGAAACAGAGATGAAGAATTTGGAAAATATTTCACAATGGACGAGGAATTGTCACTTTCATATTGTACCGATGTAAAAGGTCTAATGGATGAATTTCAAAATAGCTCATACGATCCTGAAGAATGGAGACTGTTCATTGATTCTTCTAAACGGAGCATTAAGGCAGTTTTGCTGCATAATACCAACGTTTACGCTCCCATTCCGATTGCTCATTCCACAGTTATGGAAGAGCAATATGAAAAAATGAAGCAGCTTTTGATAAAAATAAAATATGCTGATCATAACTGGAAAATTTGTGGAGATCTGAAAATTGTAACAATATTGCTTGGCCAACAGTCAGGGTTTACACTTTATCCCTGTTATAAATGTCTGTGGAATAGCAGAGACAGGGAACGTCATTATAAGAAAAAAATTTGGCCAACAAGAGAATCGTTCACTCCTGGTGAAAATAATGTATTGTTTCCACCATTGGTAGATCCAGGAAAAGTTCTTATTCCCCCGCTTCACATTAAGCTTGGACTTATGAAGCAATTCACGAGAGCATTAGATACAAACGGCCCATGTTTCAAATATTTGCATAAAAAATTTCCGAAATTTTCTGAAGCTAAAATTAAGGCAGGCGTATTTGACGGGACACAAATAAGAAAATTGTTTCAAGATTCATTTATTTGTAACTAAAATGAATAAAGTTGAAAAAGCTGCTTGGCTTAGTTTTAAAGAAGTCGCAACAAACTTTTTGAGAAATAATAAAAGTCCTAAGTACAAAGAAATAGTCGAGAAAATGGTAAAAAATTTTCAAACATTAGGTTGCTTAATGAATCTAAAATTACATTTCCTGGACTCCCACATCGATGATTTCCCAGATAATCTTGGTGACTACAGTGAGGAGCAAGGGGAACGTTTTCAACAAGATCTGAAAATCATAGAAAATCGGTATCAAGGACGATGGGATGACCATATGCTAGCGGACGATTGCTGGTCGCTAAAAAGAGAAACAAGTCCGCAAAAGCGTTTGGGCAGAAAGCCTTTGAATAGGTCAATCGCGGAAAAAAGAACAAGATACAGCCAAAAAAAGGAAAGCTAGGCGCGGGTCTAACCTTCGCAATTCTAGGGCTTAAGGGTCTACTATTTGAGAGTATATGGTTTAAAAGTCCTGGTTTTGAGTTTATTGGGTCTCATTTTTAAAGTTACAGGGTTATTGAGGTCTATTTTTTGAGGTTACAGGGTGTGGAAGTCTAAGGTTTCAGGGTTTAGGGTTTAAGAGTATCAGGTTTGAGGATTCCCCAACTGTATGCCAAATTTGGTAGGAATCGGTTGGTTTTCAAAAATTTTGTCCGCCATCTTGGATCCGCCATTTTGAATTTTACAAATCCGACCTCAGATTCATGATCAGCAACCCAAAAAACCCCCGTGTACCAAATTTGGTAAGAATCGGTTGAATTTTAATTTGAATTCGTTTTTTTTATCGCATTCGAGAAGCACTATATCTGTCTGATTTATTGAGGTTAGAAAGAAAACAGAACTGTAATGGCTTAATCCAACCGATGAATATTAGCTTAGCGTGTCCGAATACATATTAATACATCTTTGGATTTATGAAAAAGCTTGAATCAATTTTTTAGGAGTATATTTTTCTTAATTTTTACTAATTTTTTACCTATTTTTTGAGGTTAGAAAAAAATTGAGATGTGATGGCGATATTCTGACGTCAGTTTCGTGATCAGCGGGCAAAAAACTACTATGGATCTGATATATCGCATCAAAAGTATACCCCACTTTTTTTTTTGTGGGGCTGTGTTATC